>VZQC01013937.1:45933-60793 GCA_009823505.1 Rhizomys pruinosus | reverse complement strand
AAAAAAAAAAGGCGCTCCAAGCTCTTGGATAAAGAGATGCATGGGGGGGGGGGAGGGTAGGGGTCCCACGCCCTCTCTGTGAATGCTGCCCTCCACGCATTCAGCAGCCTGGAAGCTCTCTGAACCCCGTCCTCTGGGTTTACTTTTTTTTATTTTTTTATTTTTTTATTTTTTTTATCTAGCTTATTCTTTCAAAGAACCAACTTTTGGATTCATTTTTGATTTTTTTTTTTTTTGTATCTTTCTTTCTATTCATTTGATTTTCTCTTCTGATTTTTGTTATTTCTTCCTATCTGTTGCACTTACACAGGCTTCATTACTCAGGCATGATTTTTTTTCTCTAACCTTTTTATTCGTTCTTTGAGAATTTCAAACAGTGTTTCTATGACTGACCGCATCATTGGCCATCAGTGATCAGTCTCTCTGTGGAGTTTGGAGGCAGGCTAGAAGCCCAAGCCCTAATCACGTGGCTGACTGCATGGGTCCACCCCCACCCCCAGGCTCTCCAGGAGCCCACACACACCAGCTGTCCTATTACCTCATTACCATATGAAAGACACCACTTTGGAGGGCAGAAGGTTTTAGGAGCCTTGTGTCTGGAAGAGGAGAATATACATACTTTTTCTTACACATTTCAGTGTCAGGGCTGGAGAGATGGCTCAGCAGTTAAGAGCACTAGTTTCTTGCAGAGGCCCTGGGTTCAATTCACGAAACCACATGGTGGCTAATAACCATCCGTAACTCCAGTTCCAGGGGAATCCAACACCTTCCTCTAATCTCCTGGGTGTTGCACAACACAGATGCACTTACATTTCCAGAGCCCGTGCAGAGTTCCCTGGAAAAGACTCAGGCTGCTGAGCCTCTGTTTACCATAAATGATTTCTTAGTAAAGGCTTCTTTATTAAAGGGTGAAGGATGAGAGGGAGGGAGGAGGGAGGGAGGGAGGAGGAGAAGGAGAGAGGAGAGAGAGAGAGAGAGAGAGAGAGAGGAGAGAGAGAGAGAGAGAGAGAATGGCTGATAGATTGCTAGATGCGCTATGTCTCTTGTTTCCTCCAGCATTTATTATTGTTATATAATATACATTATATGTATATATCTTTACATATATATATGTGTTATATATATATAATAAAGTAATGCAGTCAAAAACCCGGAAAACTAGAGTTTTACAGAATGTGCTTAGAGTTTACAGAATGTGTCAAAGAACTGGATAAATAAAACTTTGGAGAAATAACTTTGTTTTTTTTTTTTCACATAAATTTATTTATTTATTTTAACAAATCTAGACCCATGTTCCCGCTCATTCCCCCACCCCACCAGACTCGTGCATTCTGCCAAACAATGCTTTTCCATCTCTTAGTCTTTCTCAATATTTTCCATGGGAAGTTGACTGTTTTGAGCAGAAGTTCACTGTTTCAGTCAGTTCTTTGATGCAGTATTTTCTGTTGTTGTTGTTGTTTCCAAAATGCATTATGCCCAACTGCTTTGTCAAAAGCTCAGGGGGCCCTACACAAGAAATTACTTACAACTGGGTAATTGGCACAGCATCCACAGATGAGTGATACCCATGCATCGTTTGTTTTTTCTGGGACTGTGTTACTTCACTCAGCATGATGTCCTCTAGCTCCAGCCATTTTCCTGCAAAGCTCGTGATGCCGCTCTTTCTTTATTTGCTGCTAAATTCCATTGTGTAGATGTACCACATTTTCTCTATCCACTCGTCAGTTGAGGGGCATTTAGGTGGTTCCAGCTCCTTGCTATTGTGAAGAGAGCTGCAATAAACATGGCCGTGCATGTATCTCTGTGGTGGCGTAAGTCTTGAGGGTACAGTCCATTGGTCTTTTCGAGACAGGGTTTCCCTGTAGCCCCAGCTGTCCTGGAACTCACTCTGTAGACCAGGCTGGCCTTGAACTCACAAAGATCCGCCTGCCTCTGACTCCCAAGTGCTAGGATTAAAGGCGTGCACCACCACGCCCGGCGTGAACAGCTCTGTTTAAGACGCTGTCCCTGTCTGAGCAGAGCTGCAAGCCTGAGCACCCAGTCCTGGACTCCTCCATTGTATCACAGCCCCTCCATTCCTGCCTTAATTCTGATTTCAGTGGTGCTGACATGATCACTCAACATGTTTGTCCCTCACCCAGGTCTTTGTTTGCGAAGGCCAAATGTCATCACCTTGCTGGAGAAAGGAAAAGCACCGTGGATGGTGGAACCATCAAGGCGACGCCGGGGCCCAGGTGGGTGACTGAGAGCCAAGGTGTAAGTTTTGACCATTCAGCCTGTCAAAGCAATGACACGTTCTAAGAGCTGGGAATCCTAAGATCAAAAGCCCCTAATAGATAGAGTCTGGTGAGGATCCCCCCATTCCTGTGTCATCATGTAGGGTGGGGAGGGAACACTCTGGGCCTTATTTATAGGCACAGTATTAGTCCCTTTTCTGTTGCTGTGATAGAACCTCCACGAACCAGGGAACTTACAAAAGGCAGAGTTTATTTGAGCTTATGATTGAGGGTTTCAGAGATTTAGAGTCCATCATGGAGGGGAGGCATGGCGGCAGGAGCTGGAGCAGAAATCTGAGGTTCACAACTTCACGTAGGCACAGGAAGCAGAGACAGTGACTGGGGACTGGCAACGCTTTTTGAACTCTCTAAGCCCTCCCCCAGTGCCCTGCTTCCTCTAGCATGGCCACACCCGCTAAGATCTCCCCCTAACAGCGCCACCTACTGGAGACCAAATGTCTGAATACTTGGAGCCTACCGTGGACATTCTCATTCAAACCACCACAGGCAGTGACCCCATTCTGAGGGCTCCACCCTCATGACTTGATCGGTTCCCAAAGGCTCTCACCTCCAGATAACATCATCTCAGGCTGAGAATTTCAACAAACAAGGTTTGGAGCAGACACAGTGTTCGTGTAACCAAGTAGAGAAGAGGGGACTCTGCATAAGAGCGGTCCGGTCAGCATTAGAACATGGGCTTCCTTTAAGACAATGCTCACATCCCGAATCCCATGGCCTGGAAAAAAACGGGCCACACTTTTCTGCAGCTCTCCCTGTACCAGAGAGTTAAGAAGCTTTTCTGCTCTCTCTCTCTCTCTCTCTCTCTCTCTCTCTCTCTCTCTCTCTCTCTCTGTGTATCTGTGTGTTTAAAATTTTTATATCTATGATTGTTATCCTGCATGTTAGTGCACCTGTGTATACAATGCCCACAGAGGCCAGAAGAGGGCATCAGAACACCTGGAACTGGAATTATGGGTGATTGTTAGCTGCCATGTGGGTGCTAGGAATCAAACCTGGGTCCTCTACAAGAACAGCCAGTGCTCTTAACCCATGAGCCATCTCTCCAGCCCCTCCCCACGTTTTAAAGTGAAGCCTCTCTTTCCCTTCAAGGTCCCCGCCATGTTTGACTCTTGCATATGTTGTACTATTTTCTGTCTGATGCTTTCCCTCTAGGTCTTGAGGCCTCATTCCATAAAGGGCAGTTGTGTGTCAGCTCCTTTTCCCTAGCCAGCCATGTGTCCCTCATTATTAGATCTCACCATCGCTGTGGTGATGTTACTTGACAGCTTTCCCACTGGACATGGCAGAATCCCAGGCCCATGCCAAGAAGTCAGGCTTCCATGTGAGTCCTTGGGGAGTAAAAAAAAAAAAACCGCTGCTGGGTCCATCCCTCCCTGGTAGCTGGGGCTCTTCCAGGGTCAGTTTCCTCCCAGCAGTGCTGCACTGTCTGGGATATCGCCCCTGCTTTACAGACGAGCAGTATCCTGAGCCCCAGAGAGAGAGGTTCAGTGAGCTGATCAAGATCACTCAGTCAGGAATTTGGAATAAACTCAGAATTGAAACCCCATTCTCCCTCTGTGTCTAGAATAAACGATTGCATTTATTCACTCTGTGTGTGTGTGTGTGTGTGTGTGTGTGTGTGTGTACCATGGTGTACGTGTAGAGGCCAGAGCACAAATTGGGAAGAGGTCATTCCTCAGGTTTGGTGGCTCACACCTCTATCCACTCACTGGCCAAATTGTATTGAATTTAAAAAGCATGAAGGTAATAAAGACAAAGAGGGCTTCTCACGGTGATGGATTTAATAGTTTGTGGGGTTTTTCTTTATTTCTTATATGTTTATTTTTTTAAGGGATTCTACAATATAAGAGCACAGTTGTTTTCAGATCACATTGACGTTGCTCAGTTTGCCATACAATTAGGTAATTGGCACTAGCATCCACAGATGAGTGATACCATTAGTCGTTTGTTTTTCTGGGACTGTGTTCCTTCACTCAGGATGATATCTTCTTCTAGCTCCAGCCATTTACCTGCAAAGTTCATGATGTCATCTTTCTTTACCACTGCATAGACCTCCACTGTGTAGATGTACCACATTTTCTCTATCCACTCATCAGTCAAGGAGCACTTGGGTTGGTTCCAGCTCCTTGCTATTGTGAAGAGAGCTGCAATTAATAGTGTGTGTGTGTGTGTGTGTGTGTGTGTGTGTTTAGCATTTTTGAAACAGGGGTCTCCTTTTAGACCCAGCTAGCCTGGAACTCGTTATGTAGACCAGGCTGGCCTTGAACTCACAGAGATGCACCTGCCTCTGCCTCCCAAGTGCTGGCATTAAAGGCGTGTGTCACCACGCCTGGCTACAGTGATGTATTTAAATGATACAATATATCCGAAATCCCAAGTCCACTAAAAATATTGCTGTTTTCCTAGTATGTATGTTGATTGCTTTTTTTTTTTTTGTATGTGTATGAGTGTACTGTTTGCATGTAGGTTTGTGCACCCATGTCGTGCAATGCCGAGGAGGTCAGAAGAGGGTCTTGGTTAAGATTGCTTTTTAAAAAAATTTATTTTTTTTGTATGTGTATGAATGTACTGTCTGCATGTAGGTTTGTGCACCTGTGTCGTGCAATGTTGCAGAGGTCAGAAGAGGTCTCGGATTGCCCTGCAACTGGAGTTCTCCTGGAATTGGAGTTACAGATGGTTCTTAGCCACCATGTGGGTGCTGGGGATTGAACCTGGGTCCTCTGCAAGAGCAGTCAGTGTTCTTAACCACTAGGCCATCTCTCCAGCCCAAGATTGCTTTTTAAAAGAAGATATATTTTGAGAAATGACGTATGATGTATTGAAAAAGTTTAATAACAATAAAAAAGAAAAAAATTAAAAAAAAAAAAAAGATAAGGCCAGGCGTGGTAGCGCATGCCTTTAATCCTAGCACTTGGGAGGCAGAGGCAGGCGGCTCTTTGTGAGTTCAAGGCCAGCCTGGTCTACAGAGTGAGTTCCAGGACAGCTGGGGCTACAGGGAGACCCTGTCTCGAAAAGACCAAAAATAAATAAATAAATAAATAAATAAATAAATAAATAAGATGTATTAACTTTAATATTTCTATTTTACCTGTATGCCCCAAATGCTATAATATGTAATCAGTAGTTTTACAATGAGATATTTTATGTGCTTTTATTTGTGCTGTCTTTTCAACCTGTTTGTGTTTATTTTTACTCCTATTCCACATCATACCAGTCACATTTTATTTGTGCTGTGTCTTTTCAACTCTTTGTGTGTTTTTATACTCCTATTCCACATCGTACCAGTCACATTTTATTTGTGCTGTGTCTTTTCAACTCTGTGTGTGTTTATTTTATACTCTTATTCCACATCATACCAGTCACATTTTAGGAACCTGGTCATTACCTGCGACAAGTGCTTTATCAGACAATGCAGTTCTGAAGCTTTATGTTCTGTTTATTGTGCTGCAATAAACTCAGGTTTATTTAGGGGGAAAGATTTTAATATTTATTCATTTATTTATTTAATGTATGTGAGGGTTTTGCCTGCATGTATATAAGGGCACTCATGCCATGCAATGCCCATTGAAGCCAGAAGAGGGCATCAGATCCCTTCAACTGGAGTTAACAGCTGGTTGTTGGCAGCCATGTGGATGCTGGGAACTGAACCTGGGCTCTCTGCAGGAGCAACCAATGTTCTTAACTGCAGAACCATCTCTCTATCCCCCACCCAACTCCCGTAAAAAATGTTACGGTACTTAAAACTTTTTTATTTTGAAATGGGGTCTTGTTATGTTGCCTTGAAACTCTCCATGTGGTTTGGCCAATTCAGAATCCCGAGTGCTGGGATTACAGACATGGGCCATCATGTTCAGCAGGAGCAATTATTGTAAAGCATTTTGGGGTTTTTTTGGGGGGGGGGTTGTTGTTGTTTTTGGTCTTTTTGAGACAGTCTCCCTATAGTCCCAGCTGTCCTGGAACTCACTCTGTAGACCAGACTGGACTTGAACTCACAGAGACCCACCTGCCTCTGCCTCCCAAGTGCTAGGATTAAAGGTGTGCACCACCATGCCTGGCATAAATCATTATGGATCTTTGTGTTTGACTACTTCGAATACCACATTCACGTTTTTAGCTTAATATGTTACCTGGTTTCCTTCAAGTTTTTCCTATTTCTATAAGTTTAAAGTATTTATAGTTTCGAATATCCACCCAATCCTAATTGCTACTAGAATTGTGCTTTTCAGGATTTGATATTTAAGAATACATTTTTAGGATTTATTAATTTATTGAGATGTTCACCCAGTTTAAGAGTATAACTTGGGGGGCTGGAGAGATGGCCTAGTGGTTAAGAGTGCCGACTGCTCTTGCAGAGGACCCGGGTTCGATCCCCAGCACCCACATGGTGGCTGAGAACCGTCTGAAACTCCAATTCCAGGAGAACTCCAGTTCCAGGGGAATCCGACACCCTCTTCTGATCTCCGCAGCCTTGCACGACACAGGTGCACAGACCTGCATGCAGACAGTACATTCATATACATAGAGAAAAATAAAAAATAATTTAAAAATTTTAGAAAAGAGTATAACTTGGGGCTGGGCATGGTGTCACATGCCTTTAATCCCAGCACTCGGGAGACAGAGGCAGGTAGAGCTCTGTGAGTTCAAGGCCAGCCTGGTCTATGTAGTGAGCTCCAAGCCAGCTGGGACTCAAAAAAGACCAAAAAAAAAAAAAAAAGTGTAATTTGGGCTAGAGCAATGGCTCTGGTTGAGAGCGCTGGCTGATCATGTAGAGGACCTAAGTTCAGTCCCCATCACCTACAAGGTGGCTAAGAACCATCTATAACTCTGGTTCCAGGGGATCTAGCCTCTGTAGGTATTGTACACATGTGGTACCGTTACATACATGCACACAAAACATAAATAAATTAAATAAATAAATTTAAGTGGATATTTTAATGATTTTTCAAAAAATTGATTTGCCACCTTTTGATAAATTTCACCATAGTCCAGTTTTCCGTGGTTTTCCTCGCCCAGCTAAGACGGCTCTTGCCTGTTGCAGTTAATGCCTTTTCCCACCTTCAGGCCAAGTCACCAATCTTTTCTCTGTAGCTTTTCCCTTTTATGAGCATGTCATATAATACAGTACATTTAACTAATGAACAATCCATAGAGTTAAGTGCAGTATACAGTATACAATTTATCCTATAGATGAGAATTTGATTTAGTTATTGTCTTTCAAATTTTAAACTTTCCTGAATTCCAGTTACTAAACACTTCTGTAAGGCCCTGTTTTAGTTTCACTTCCTCTTGCTGTGACAAGAGTTGACAAAATTAACTTGAGGGAGAAAAGGTTTATTTGGTTCACACTTGCTGTGGTGGTTTGAATGAGTGTCCCCCATAGGCTTTAAGTATTCAGACATTTTGTCCCAGTTGGTGGCACTGTTCTGGGAGATCTTAGAAGCTGTGGCCATGCTGGAGGAAGCAGGTCATTGGGGGCAGGCTTAGTGAGTTCAACAAGCCTCTCCAGTCTCAGTCTCTCTCTCTCTCTCTCTCTCTCTCTCTCTCTCTCTCTCTCTCTCTCTTTTTAATTTCATTTAATTTTTTATGTGTATGAATGTACTGTCTGCATGTAGGTTNAAAAAAAAAACAGAAAGATGCAGGACAGTTATGGCAGAATGCATGATCTGGGATGGGGTGGGGGTGGGGGGGGAGGGAAAGGGAAATAAGCCTGAACTGAATTGGAAAAAATGTATGAAATGCACAAAGCATCAATAAAAACTAATTAAAATAAATAAATAAATAAATAAAATAAAATAAAAAAAAAGAAAAGTGACTCATACACTTGCTGATTGTGGTCAGTCCAGTCAGCAGGAGCCTGAAGCAGGTGGTCCCAGTATGCCGCTGTCAGGGGCATGCACATACTGCTCGGCTGTCTCCCTTTTGTTCTTCCCAGGACCCCAAGGCCAAGGTATGGTGCTGACCAGTGAGCAGGCCCTCTCACGTCTATTAATGTAACTAATCCCTCACAGGCATTTTCAGTTACTCTTCTCCCAGGTTTTTCCAGATTGCATCACGTTGACAATTCAAACTAACCTGCCCAAGCCATTACTATGGTAACTGGAACCCTACATAATAAGACACATTTTTCTTGTCAACATTACACCGTTATAATTTCTCATTTAAAAATTTTTTTAAATTTATTTATTTATTTATATGTATGAATGTACTGTCTGCATGGAGGTTTGTGCACCCGTGTTGTGCAATGCCGTGGAGGTCAGAAGAGGGTGTCGGATTCCCCTGGAACTGGAGTTACAGATGGTTATCAGCCACCATGTGGGTGCTGGGGATCGAACCTGGGTCCTCTGCAAGAGCAATCGGTGCTCTTAACCGCTAGGCCATCCCTCCAGCCCCTATAATTGCTAATTATAATGGCTACTTTTGTATTACACAGACTTCATTAAACAAGGTTCAATTTCTTGGTATCTTTCAGAGTCAGGGTCTAAGGGTGAGACCAAGAAGTTACTGCCTAATCAAGGCAACAAATCTGGGCAGAGCATCGGTCAGAAACCAGTTGCTTCACAGCAAAAGATTCCCACAGGGAAGACAAGCAACAGCAAGAATTCATTTGTAAGAAAATCCAAGAAAAGACATTCAGAGAAGAAATCTTTCAAATGCAATAACTGTGATAAAACCTTTCTTCGAAGTCTATCTCTTAAACTTCATCAACACACCCACAATGAAGAGCGGCCGTATGAATGCAGTCGTTGTCAACAAGCTTTCCGACAGGTCTCGTCCCTCGTTCTTCATCAGAGAATTCATGCTGGGGATAAAAGCTATGAATGTGATACATGTGGGAACATTTTTAATAAAAAAATAACTCTTATGGCACATAAGAGAATTCATAATGGAGAGGAAATGTTCAACCAGGGGCAGGCCTCAAGTGTACCCCCGTCTCTCAGTGTGGATCATAGTATTCCAATTGTTGAGAATATCCACCGATGTGGAAAGTGTGGAAAAACCTTCAGCCGGATGTCATCTCTTTTACTTCATAAGAGAATTCACAAGAGAAAGAAAATACGAAAAGACAGTAAATATGGGAGAACCTTCAAAAAGAAACCGGTCCTTGTTGCACATAAAAGAATTTCTGCTGGAAAGAAAACCCATGACAGTAAGAAGTCCTTAAGTCAGAATGTCCGGCAGAAAAATCGCCCTTTAGAGAATCCTTTTACCTGCAGAAAGTGTGGGAAATCCTTTAGCAGGATTTCACCTTTAATGCTTCATCAGAGAATTCACACTTCGGGGAAACCCTACAAATGTGATAAATGCGTTAAAGACTTCAGACGACTTTCAACACTTATTCTGCACCTAAAGATTCATAGAGGAGAGAAAGAGTATAAGTGCAATAAATGCAACAAGGTCTGCCACCGGCAGTCATCCCTCATTCAACATCAGAAAATCCATAAAAGGAAAAAGAAACTCATTGAGTGTAAAGAATGTGGAAAGATGTTTTGTGGAATTGAAAACCTTAAAGTCCATCAGAACATTCATTCAGAAGAGAAACCTTTCAAGTGCAACAAATGTAGTAAAGTTTTCGGCCGCCAGTCATTTCTTCTCGAACATCAAAGAATTCACACGGGAGAAAAGCCCTATCAGTGTGAGGAGTGCGGGAAGGCGTTCAGCCACCGCATATCTCTTACTCGACATAAGAGAATTCATAGTGAAGATAGACCCTATGAATGCGACCAGTGTGGGAAAGCCTTCAGCCAGAGCGCGCATCTGGCACAGCATGAAAGAATTCATACTGGAGAGAAGCCATACATGTGCAAAACGTGTGGGAGGTCCTTTACTCAGAGAATATCCCTTATTCTGCATGAAAGAAGTCATACCGGGGAGAAACCCTATGAATGTAATGAATGCGGGAAGGCCTTTAGTAGTGGCTCAGACCTCATTCGGCATCAGAGAAGTCATTCTTCCGAGAAACCATATGAATGTAGTAAATGCGGGAAGGCCTACAGCCGTAGTTCGTCCCTGATTCGACATCAGAGCACACATTCTGAAGAAAAGTCCTGAAGTGGTTTGCAAAAGCTAGGAATGAGGTTATTACAGAAGCGTTCAGAGGCATGGAGAGTGTGTGTAAGTATTCTTGACTTACGATGGGGTAGTATCCTAATAAACTCGTAAGTTGAAAATATTGTAAAACAAAATCCATCAAACAGCCAGGTGTGGTGGCTCACGCCTTTCATCCCAGCACTTGGGAAGCAGAGGCAGGCAGATCTCTATATGAGATCAAAGCCAGCCTGGTCTACATAGGAAGTTTCAAGCCAGCTGGGGCTACAGGGAGACCCTGTCTCAAAACAACAACAACAACAACAACAGAATTCCTGAAACGTATCTATGCTACCAAATGTGATTGTTAAGCAGCATAGTAAATGTGGTGTTATCAATCATTCACATTCCTGATTGCATGGCTTCCTGGGAGCTACGGCCTGATCCTGCTGCCCAGCATCATGAGAATATCTTATTGCCTATCACATGCATAGGGAAATATCACAGTTTGACCCTCAGTCCCAATCTGAATGCATATTGCTTCTGTCCCATCATAAGCTAAAAAATCCTCAGTCAAAAGTCCTAAGTGTGTGGGGACACTGTATTTGCCCATCACATAAGTTTTGTAGATATGGAACCATTTGGTGATGACCTCCCTTTGAAGGCCACGAGGCGAAAATCATTGGTAACTGTTGAACTGAAGATTTGAGATCAACTGAGATCTGCTCAGAAGCTTGGATCAGCCTTTGGTTTTTAATCTGACCTTTTATATCCAGTATGGTTTTAAGGACATTTGACTGGCCACATGCAATGAAATGGATTTACAGAGTCCATATTTGTGGATGGGGCTTTGAGCCTGAGTTGAGATTACAGGACGACAGAGTTTGAGTCTATTCTAAGAACTCAAACTATCATATGTAAGGAACTGGCAAAACAGGGTGCCTCTTTCTCCTGACAGAAATGTGTTGGGTGAGTCTTCAGGTAGGTAAGAAGGGTCCTCATATTGGCGTGAGGCAGTACATAACCACTCTGCCCCCACAGATACAAAGATATGTCCAAGACAGACTAAGGGGGAAGTGCTGAAGAATGAAGACCTTCAGAGCAGGGAGAATTACTTGTTATTTTCATTTGAAAATGAATCGTCTATATTTGTACAACCCACAACTGGTATTTTCATGTAATAATGCCAAGGTGCAGATTGATTCACGGAATGTGTATTGTCATGGCCTTAATGTTTGTGTCGCCCTAACACTCATGTCTTAAAAACCCTAACCCCCCAGTGTGTTGGTATTTAGAAATGAGATTAATGAAATCCTGAGGAAGGGGCCTTCTTGATAAGTTTATTGCCTTTATAAGAAGAAATGCCAGAGAGCTTGCTCCTTTTCTGCGGCGTTTGAGAACAGAGGCAACCAGATGCAGCTGAGAGGAGGCCCTCGTCAGAGCCTGACCAGACTGCCTGTCACCCTGATCTTGGACTTCAGCCCCCGTAACTAGGAGAAGCTCAGTTCTGTTCAGTCAGCCAGTCTGTGGCATTTTGTTATGGCAGCTCAAGCTGACCGATACACGGGAGAACTCCCAGGTTAATGTACTGGGCTCCTCTCCTCTATCTTTCACTGTGTACAAGGGCTCTTTGTCCCTCTTTCCAAATTGTGTAAATTATATAAGAAATAAAGTCATCCAAATTCTTTCGTGTGATTGTGTACAAGCAGACTCTTCTCCGTGTTTTCCTTCTGCAAAAGCTACTCATGAGGACACCTGTTTGTTGCTAAGAAAATGGTACCATATCATCATCACATCACATGGATCTCATTGTGACCACAAGTGCTGGTGTTTTAGATAGGAAAAGTGCCTCACAGGCTTGTGGTCCTCAGCTGGTGGCAGGCTCTGGAAATTTACCTGAGAACTTGCTGGAGGAAGTAGATCACTGTGTGTGTGTGGGGGGGATTGTCATGTCCTTGGGGACTGTGTCTTGTTCCACCCTGTCCTTTTAAATCATCCAGCCTGTGGGATTTTGTTATGGCAGCACAAGCCAGCTCGTGCACGGGAGGGCTCCTCCTCTCCTTTGCCCTCTCCCCTCATCTCTGATTACCATGTGAGTTCTTGTGCTTGGCCACCTCCTCTCTGTCTAACGGGCGGATGCTAAAATAAACGTCCCCTTGTTTCACTCAAATATTTTGTTTCAGCAATAAAAAGTTTGATAGAGGGGCTGGAGAGATGGCCTAGCGGTTAAGAGCGCCGACTGCTCTTGCAGAGGACCCGGGTTCAATCCCCAGCACCCACATGGTGGCTGAGAACCATCTTTAACTCCAGTTCCAGGGGAATCCGACACCCTCTTCTCACCTCCGTGGCATTGCACAACATGGATGCACCAACCTACATGCAGACAGTACACTCATAGACATAAAAAAATAATAAATTTTAAAAAGTCTGATACAAGTAAAAAGACAACAAAGATTGTGAGAGATAAGCCTGGTGAGAGAGCAGCTGACTTGCCATTTAAAATGGTCCTGGGGGCTGGGAACAATAGCTCAGCTGTTAAGAGCACTGGCTGCTCTTGCAGAGGACCCAGGTTCAGTTCCCAGCACCCACATGGCAGCTAATAACCATCCATAACTCAAGATCCAGGGGATCCAGCACCTACTTCTGACCTCTGTGAGCAATGCTGGACATGGGTTCACTTAGACACACTCAGGCAATACACTCACACACAAAATTTAAAAAAGGAATAATAACAATAAAATACTTAAAATGGTCTTTTCAGACATATTAATTTTTTAAATTATTTTTTATGTGTGTGAATGTACTGTCTGCACGTAGGTTTGTGCACCCGCGTCCTGCAATGCCACGGAAGTCAGAAGAGGGCGTCGGATTCATCTGGAACTGGAGTTAAAGACGGTTCTCAGCCGCCATGTGGGTGCTGGGGATCGAACCCGGGTCATCTGCGAGAGCAGTCAGTGCTCCTAACCGCTAGGCCATCTCTCCAGCCCCATATTAATATATTTTTTAATTACTTGGAGAAAATGGGTGAGCAACCAGCACAGAAAAGACTCGAAAGCTGTTTTCTTCTTTCCCTTTAGACGAATACCCAAATCTCTCTGTTCAATCCTCTCTCCTCATCCTGCCTGACAACAGCGGCTCCAGACCCACAGACACCATCAGGGGTGTGGCTGAGTGGTAGAGCTCCTGTGTTCTAATTGGATTTCTTTGGCTGTGATAAAATACTGCCTGAAAACAGTTCCTGGGAGGCAAGGATTTCTTCAGCTTAGACTTCCATCTCAAGGAAAGCCAGGCCAGGAACTCAAGCAGGAACTCGAAGGCAGACTCCGTGTTGGAGTGCTGACTGCTGGCTCGCTCTCAAGTGTAGCTAGGCTTATAAGGCCAGAACCACCCCAGCAGGAAATGGCACCACCCACAGTGGGCCAGGATCTCGGTATCAGTTAACAGTGAAGACAATCTTAGGGCTGGAGAGATAGCCTAGCAGTTAAGAACACCGACTGCTCTTGCAGAGGACCTGGGTTCAATCCCCAGCAAGCACCCACATGGTGGCTGAGAACCGTCTGTAACTCCAATTCCAGGAGAACTCCAGTTCCAGGGGATCCGACGCCTTCTTCTGACCTCCGCGGCATTGCACGACAGGGGTGCACAAACCTACATGCAGACAGTACACTCATACACATACAGAAATTAAAAAAAAAAAAAATCGCCGACAGACACGGCCACAGGTCAGTCTGACCTGCGCTCTCCTCCATTGAGTCACTTCTCAGGTGGCTCCAGGCTGTGCACAGCTGACAGGTGAAGCTCACTCGGACAGCATGCTTTGCCCAAGGATGTTCTATCCACATCTACTTTTTTTTTTTCAACTAAGAGCTGACAATTTCATTTTCTCATTTCACAATACAAATGCAAATGGCACATGTTGACTTCGCTTCTCCCCTCCAAAACTGTTGTCTTGGCTAGGAAAGGGGAGAAGTCATCCTTGTCACTCTGCTCGAAAGTACTCAGGGTCAGCACCATGATCTCCTGATGAAGTACAACGCACAGTACACAACTGGCAGAGCCTCTGCTCTTATCTGTCTGGCGGAGTCATGCCGGGCCAGGTGGGCACCATCACGGGGTGAGCAGAAGGTCTCATCACTCGAAGCCCAGGCATCATGGGAGGGCCTCCGGTGTGGGCTGCAGACATCATACCAGAGCAAGGACGAAAGACCCGGAGACTGGGGTCTTATGGCCCCCGCAGGAGAGGAGCGGAGAGCGGAGCCGGAGGTACCTTTCCTTGAAATTCAGCCATTGTTGTAAGGCTCTGGGCCGCTCTGCCATCCATTTCCAGTAGTCGTCCTTCACGTTCTCGCATTTCCTGCCAGTGGAGAGTCGTGGGTAAGATACTTAGACACAATAAAACTTGGGCATGCTGCTCTGCAGGCCACTGGCCCCTCCTCCCTTCCCCTCCCCTCCCCTCCTCCCCCTCCCCTCTCCTCCCTTCCCCTCCTCCCCCTCCCCTCTCCTCCCTTCCCCTCCTCCCCCTCCCCTCCTCCTCCTTT
>VZQC01013937.1:0-31814 GCA_009823505.1 Rhizomys pruinosus | reverse complement strand
TCCAGCCAGGCGTGGTGGCGCACGCCTTTAATCCTAGCACTTGGGAGGCAGAGGCAGGCGGATCTTTGTGAGTTCAAGGCCAGCCTGGTCTACAGAGTGAGTTCCAGGCCAGCTGGGACTACAGGGAGACCCTGTCTCAAGAAGACCAAAAAAAAAAAAAAAAGGAATATGTGCTTCTCCCCTAAGACCTTTTGGATCTGAATTAATGAAGGATAAACACTATGACCCGAACTTGGTTCTTTAAGGTTTGGCTGAAATGTGGAAATTGTCAGATGCATTGGGTGAGTACCCTTAGAAAGCTATTTCCATATTCCATGTTAAACAGATTAACATGAATTAGACAAGGATGAATCAATGGTAATCGGATCTAATAGGTCACTTTTGGGTTATAGTTAGGAAATATAACCTATAGTTCTTGGCAACTGGTTGGATGTGGAGGGCAACAGAGAGGAAAGGGACAAGAATGACTCCATAGTATGAATCTTCTCATGATGGGCAAGATGTGCACGCTGCCTGAAAGATTTCCTGCAGTCTTTACATTCATAGGGTCGCTCTCCAGTATGAATTCGTTGATGCAGAGTAAGAGATCCACTGTAACTAAAGGCTTTCCCACAAATATTACATTCGTAAGGCTTCTCTCCAGTATGAATTCTTTGATGCTGAGCAAGGCCTGCATTTTGGCTAAATGTTTTCCTGCATTCCTTACACACATAGGGCTTCTCTCCAGTATGACTTCTCTGATGCTGTGCGAGCGATGAGCTGTTGCTGAAGGCCTTCCCACACTCAATGCACTCGTAGGGCTTCTCTCCAGTATGAACCCTCTGGTGCTGGTCAAGGTAAGCGATCTGACTGAAGGCTTTCCTACACACCTTACATTCATATGGTTTCTCTCCAGTATGAACTTTCTGATGTTGAGAAAGGTGTGCATACTGGCTGAAAGATTTCCTGCATTCTTTACATTCATAGGGTCTCTCTCCAGTATGAATTCTTTGATGTACAATTAGGTATCCACGATGACTAAAAGCTTTCCCACACACATTACACACGTAAGGTTTCTCTCCTGTATGAATCCTCTGATGCTGAGCAAGAAATGAACCATTACTAAAGGCCTTTCCACATTCAATACATTCAAAAGGTCTCTCTCCAGTATGAACTCTCTGGTGCTGAGTCAAGTGTGCAATCTGGCTGAAGGCTTTCTTACATTCTTTACACTGATAAGGTTTCTCTCCAGTATGAACTCTCTGATGTTGAGCAAGGTGTGCATTCTGGCTGAAGGCTTTTCTACATTCTTTACATTCGTAAGGTTTTTCCCCTGTGTGTATTCTCTTATGTTGAGCTAGGTTTGCACTTTGGCTGAAGGTTTTCCCACACTCAACACATGCATAGGGCTTCTCTCCAGTATGAATTCTCTGATGGAGAGTGAGGGATGAACTCTGGTTAAAGACTTTCTCACATTCATTACACTTCAAAATTTTCTTTTCTGCATAGACCTTCTTATGTCTTGTTTCAAGAGACTTTTTCTGGTAACTTCTCTTTTGTGGTTCACACTTACGTACTATGTCTTTGACGGAGAAACTTTGTGGTGTATCTAGTATTGTATCCCGATGGAATGTTTGCCAAGATTTACTGAACCCATTTCTTTGATCTTCAGGGACTTCTTTATGAGTAATGATCAACCGATTAAAATTTACCTCTTGACTTTCCAAATTGTTCTTAAACAAATCCTCGCTTTCACAGTCTTCTGTCAAATAGGGATAATCAAGGCTTTGACTAAGATGGCTTCTTCCCATTGTTAGGACTTTGGCTGATTGTTCATAAATATCTTGCTTTGATGAAAATTCAGTGCCTTTAAATACACACTGCCAGTCTAAAAGATACCAAGAAAATGAATTTTATTATATTTACTCACTATAAGAAAAGAAAGTGCTAAAACAAAAACAGAAAAGTAAAATACAAAAGAAATTAAAGAACTTAATATCTCTTAATACAGCTTAAAATTATAAGCAGAGTATAAGGAACTTGATTAATTTCAAACAATAAATATCCTTCAGAGAATCAAAAACTTGGACTCATGATTATCATTTTATATCTAAGTTAACAATATAATGTTCGCCGGGCCGTGGTGGTGCACACCTTTAATCCCAGCACTCAGGAGGCAGAGATAGGTGGATCTCTGTGGGTTCAAGGCCAGCCTGTTCTACAGAGCGAGCTCCAGGACACCTGGTACTAAAAGGGAGACCCTGTCTCAAAAATACCAAAAAAAGTGTAAAACCAAAAAGAAAGAAAAAAAAAAAACAATATAATCTTCAAGCATCTTTCCTTTTTTCTTCTCAAGCTAAGTTAATTATTTTATTTATTTTTAGAAATTCACAAACATAAATTTACTTGAGAAATAAAATTATTAGAGTACTGACATGTCAATGACCATTCCACAATGCAAAATAATCACATGGATTTTTTAATAAATTTTTTTTATTTATTATTTTTGTATGTGTATGAGTGTACTGTCTGCATGTAGGTAAGTGCACCCATGTCGTGCAATGCCACGGAGGTCAGAAGAGGGTGTCGGATTCCCCTGGAACTGGAGTTAAAGACGGTTCTCAGCCACCATGTGGGGGCTGGGAATCGAACCTGGGTCCTCTGCAAGAGCAGTACGCTCTCTGAACCACTAGGCCATCTCTCCAGCCCCAGGACTTTTTTTTTTTTGAGACAGGGTCTCCCTTTAGTCCCAGCTGGCCTGGAGCTCACCATGTAGACCAGGCTGGCCTTGAACTCACAGAGATACGCCTGCCTCTGCCTCCCAAGTGCTGGGACCAAAGGCATGCATCACCACACCCGGCCTAAGATGGTTCTTAGCCACCATGTGGTGCTGGGAATTGAACCTGGGTCCTCTGCAAGAGCAGTCAGCGCTCCCAACCGCTGAGCCATCTCTCCAGCCCCAATCACAGGGATTTGTCATGTGACATCTTTCCAGGTAACCCATAACCAGTTCTATTAAATTCTAGCATTTTAATTGTAAACAAAGTACTTGACCAAGATACCAAAAAAATTTATAAAAGAATGAGTTTAAAAAGTCAAACATCAAAAAAGAAGGCTATCGCCATGTAATAGTATAATAACAGACAAGGTAATTTAAATAGCACATAATTATTACTGTTTTCTTGTTTGTAATTTTTAAATCCACTTTTTCAAATAAGATTATTTTTTAAGTTTTAAAGGCAAAGGCAAAGGGCACAGTAAGATGAAACACTAAGTTTACATTTTAACTATTGGTAGGTTCTATTTTTTTAAAAAGGAAAAAAAAGGTAGATTGTAATTATTTTCCAAATAAGAAATGCCAAGTGCCTTCTATTCCTAAAGAGGTACTAAGAAGTACAATCAATCATTAAGTAGCTTCAAACTGAATTATTCTAATACTTTCAAAAAGGTCTGTATAATTATGTATTTTATAAAAAAGAATTAGTGGTTCTCTAACCTGGTTGTCCACCAGAACCATGTAGAATGATTTTTAAAAAGGAATGATTTTGACTTAGTTGTTATGGGAAGGGACCTGGGTATCAATTTTAGAATGTCAGGAATGTAGCTAAAGCTGGGCCTGGTGGTGCATGCCTTTAATCCCAGCATTCAGGGGGTAGAGGTAGGTGTATCTCTGTGAGTTCAAGGCCAGCCTGGTCTACATAGTGGGTTCCAGGCTAGCTGGGGCTATGGAAGAGACCCTGTCTCAAAAAAAAAAAAAAAAGAGGAATGTAGCTAAAATATGTTCACTGAATATCCAGATATAATTATATTTACACAGATGACATCTGGCGCTCCAGTAAAATCTATGGTTAAATTATTGCAGTTGAGGAAAGGTCACCTGAAAATAATTTTCTTTCTTGTAATAAGTTCATAATAAGTTCCGACTAGATATAAATTTTCAGTTGTTTCCTGAAGCTATGAAACCTCATAAAGACATACTTTTGTATTAAATTGCTTGCTTTTATTAACTTAGAAGAGGCCTTAATTTGATTTCCCTTTATTAGTCCCAAGTAAAATTAGCTCTTTTTTATTCCATTTATTGTGTGTGTTTGTGTGGGCATGTCTGCATGAGCATATTCCAGGACATGCATGTGGAGGTCAGGGGACAACTTGTGGGAGTCAGCTCTCTCATTCTACCATGTAGGTCCAAGAACAGAACTCAGGTCACCAGGCTTGGTGGTAAAAGCCTTTACCCACAGAGCCATCTTTTTTTCCATAATTAAAACTTCATTGAAAAAAAAATCAAACATGATTACATTGTCTTGGCAGAGTAACTGAACTTATAAAGGCTTTCTGTGAGAAAACACAGATGCAGCAAGTTATAGAGGTCACTAGTGTGGCTCTCTTCTAAATGAACAACAGCCTTGTTAACAACCCACACTATGAACCACTGTCTGAGCATGGCTGAAAACCATGGTTATCGTGTAGCAACCTGGACATTTTACATCCATGAAATAAGAATTTAACTCTGAACTACCCATCTCTTCCTGTTTTTTTTTTTTTTTCTTTTTTCTTTTCCTCTTCTGAGGATGGACAAAGTAACTATCTCTGGTCAAAGGCATTGCAACAGCTTCGGCCGCCCTGAGACCCCAGGTCTCTGAGGTGAACTACTGTCTCCACTGAGCCATCCTGCTGGCCAAAGATTACCTCTTTTTTTTTTTTTTTTTTTGGTCTTTTCAAGACAGGGTCTCCCTGTAGCTCTGGCTGTCCTGGAACTCACTATGTAGACCAAGCTGGCTTTGAACTCACAAAGATCCACCTGCCTCTGCCTCCCAAGTGCTAGGATTAAAGGCGTGCGCCACCATGCCCGGCTCAAAGATTACCTCTTTTGTGTGTTTTGAGACTAGTGTCTCAAAAGTTGACAAATTAGTAAATAATAAAGTTTAAAAAATAGTTTAGTTAAATAACAAAAGAGAAAAATTACCAACATCAGAACTGAAAGCAGAATTATTATCATATTCCATAAAACTAAAAAGATAAGAGAAAAAAAAACAAAAAGACCAAAAATAAAAGATAAGAGAATATCATGAACAACCTGTATTAATAACCTGGACAACTCAGGTGAAACACACAAATCTCTTGAAAGATATAAGGCTGAAGGATGAGGAATTAATTAGGGGGACTTATTTATTATTTTTATTTTATGTGTGTGTTTTTTGCCTGCATGTATGTAAATGCACCTATGTAGTGCAGTGCCCACAGAGGCCAGAAGAAAGATTTGGATCCCCTGAAACTGGAGTTATAGATGGTTGTTAGCCACCATGTAGGTGCTGGGAACTGAACCCAGGTCTTCTGCAAAAGCAGTTAGTACTCTTAACTGTTGAGTCATCTCTTGTTCCAAGCAAGAATTAAATAGACAAAAATAACCTTATATGTATTCAATCTGTTACCTATATCTGTCATCACTTGGGAATTCTACCAATATTTAAAGAAAAAGAATACCATTCTATGAAACTCCTTCAGAAAATCAAAGAGGACAAAAATTCTGCTCAACTTGTCTTCATAAAGCCAGCATCCTCTTCATAATAAAGCTGTCTAAAGAAATTACAAGGCATCCCACAGACACAGCACCTAAACATAGACCTTTTTTTTTTTTTATGTGTATGAGTGTACTGTTTACATGTAGGTTGGTGTATCTGTGTAGTGCAATGCTGAGGAAGTCAGAAGAGGGCATCGGATTCCCCTGGAACTGGAGTTAAAGATGGTTCTTAGCCACCATGTGGGTGCTGGGAATCGAACCCGGGTCCTCTGCAAGAGTAGTTGGCACTCTTAACCGCTGAGCCATCTCTCCAGTCCCAGACCTTTTTTTTTGGTCTTTTTGAGACAGGGCCTCCCTGTATCCCTAGCTGGCCTGGAACTCGCTCTGTAGACCAGGCTGGCCTTAAAGTCACCAAGATCCACCTGCCTCTGGCTCCCAAGTACTAGGATTAAAGGGATGTGCCACCACACCAGGCTGAATCTAAACATAGACCTTTAATAGGACCACAGCAAGCCAAATTCAACAAGATATAGTGAGCATAATTTTGACCAAGAATTAAATCCAAGGAATGCAAGACTGGTTTAATATGGAAAATCATTAATGTAGCTCACCATATTAACAAAGTAAAAAAACAAAACAGATGATCTTCTCAATAAATGTAGAATCAGTACTGGATCTAATTATTATAATAATTTTTTTAGCAAACCAAGGAAAGAAAGGAGCTGTTTTTAATTAGCTAAAACCTACAGTTCACATCAAATTAATTGTGAAAAATAGAAAACACATCCTCTTATGGACTGGAACGTTATAAGGATACAGGGCCTCACCATCTCTGTTCAACACTGTCTAGGAAGAGTTAAGCCATTGACACATACCAGGAAAATGAAGTAAGGTAAAGAAGAGGAAGGAAGAGAGAAAACTGCCTGAGTGTAGAGATGGTGCGACTATGCCGGAAGTCCTCAGAGCTAGGGAGAAAACGTAAAGCACATAGGAACACGAGACTAGACGTTAAACTGTTCCTAGGACAAAGATATTATAATAAATGACTTATTAAACCATAGTATAAGTTATAAGAATCAAGGTTATGATTCCCAATTGATAGGTAGATTAAAGACAATCTCAAACAAACTCTAACTTTTCTGAGTAAAAATTCTCAACTTCATTCTGAAATTTGTATGAAACTTAAATGCTGTAAAATAGTCAAAGTAATTTATAAATTGTACTACTTGATGTCAAAACTTTGTATACAGCAACTATAATTAAGACAATCTGGTTTTGTTTTTGTTTTTTTGAGATAGGGTCTCAGCTATGCTGCCCTCGCTGGCCTGGACTCATTACATAAACTAGACTGGCCTCCAACTCCAACAGAGTTCTGCCTCCTGAGTGTTGGGATTAAAGGTGTGTGCCACCAAGCCTGGTGACAATATGGTTCTTATGAAAGGATGAATATGTGAATAAATGGAAGAGCACAGTCCAGAATTAAATATATATATATATATATGTATATGTATATGTATATGTATATGTATATGTATATATGTATGTATTCAACTGATTTTCAGCAAAGATAGCAAAACAGTACAACAGTGAAAGGGAAGTCCTTACCAACAAAGGACACTGTATATCCATGGGTGAAACAAATGAGCCTCAACCTTTACCCCAATAAGACACAAAGATTAGCTTAAAATGGATCATGTAGCCGGGCATGGCAGCACACACCTTTAATCTCAACACTCAGGAGGCAGAGGCAAAGGCAGGTGGATCTCTGTGAGTTCAAGGCTAGCCTGGTCTATATAGGGGGTTCCAGGACAGCTGGGGCTAAAGGGAGACCCTGTCTCAAAAAGACGCCCCCCCCAAAAAAAAAATACATAGCGAGTTCCAGGACAGCCAGAGCTACAGGGAGACCCTGTCACAAAAAGTCAACAAAAAACAAAACCTCAAGACAAAGGTGACAGCAAGAGATGCCCACATATAAGACAGAAAGCACTTGTCATAAGCCTATACAGAACACTCGTCGTAAACTTATACAGAACACTCGTCGTAAACCTACACAGAACACTCGTCATAAGCCTACACAGAACACTCGTCGTAAACTTATACAGAACGCTCATCGTAAACCTACACAGAACACTCGTCGTAAGCCTATACAGAACACTCGTCGTAAGCCTATACGGAACATTTGTCATAAACCTATACATAACACTCGTCATAAGCCTATACAGAACACTTGTCATAAACCTATACAGGACACTTGTCATAAGCCTATACAGGACACTTGTTGTAAGCCTATACAGGACACTCACCATAAACCTATACAGGACACTCGTCATAAGCCTATACAGGACACTCGTTGTAAGCCTCTACAGGACACTTGTCGTAAACCTATACAGAACACTTGTAAACCTATACAGGACACTTGTAAACCTATACAGGACACTTGTAAACCTATACAGAACACTTGTCGTAAGCCTATACTGGACACTTGTCCTAAGCCTGTACAGAACACTTGTCCTAAGCCTATACAGAACACTTGTCCTAAGCCTATACAGGACACTTGTCATAAGCCTATACAGAACATTTGTCCCTCAGGAAGAACACAACCTGGTAGAACATGGCCCAAAGGTCTGAACAAACACTTCATGAAAGACAGGGCTGCATGGCCAACCAGCATATGAAGAGATGTCCCGCACTGTTCATCACAGACGTGCACCAAAGCCACACGACAACGACAAAGATGACAAAAACAAAGAGCACACGGACATGCCAAGACTTGCAGAGAGGACGCAAACAAAGCAACTAGAATGCCTCTATCTCACTAGGGAGCATGCAGAATCCCTTAGGGGAAAGTGGCTGTGTTTTACAAAGTTAAACATGTAACCGTCATTTCGTATGTCCACACAAAGTCCTGCCCAGGACAGCTTCCAGCAGCTTTATTTATAACAGCCCCAGGTACAAAACAACTGGATGCCATCTCCAGGTGAATAATTTGTTTATTCGTAACAGACAACAGACACTATTCAACAGAACACTACTCAGCAATAAAAGGAGTAATTATTCATGCATGCAGTAACAAGATGGATCACAAAACTACCCGGCTAAGTGAAATAAGCCGATCATAACATAACTCACATGGCATGGTTCTCTCAAGTTACATACACACTAATCTAAAATGATGAAGGTGGGGCCGCAGACTGGCTCGGTGAGTAAAACACTTGCCGTACAAGCATGGGGATCTGAGTTCAAATCCCTACAACCCATGTGAAGCTGGGCGTGGTAATCCCAGGGCTCCTATATGGAATGGGAGGTGGACACAGGAGAATCCCAACAAGCTTGCAGGCCAGCTAGCCTGGGACACATAGCACAGCAGCAAACAACAAGACCTCCCTCAGGCAAGGGGGAAGTAGAGGACTGACACCTCAGGCTATTTCCAACCTCTACATGTATGCTGAGGATTGTGTGCACCTGCACACATGCATACATACACGCGTACACATCATACACATGTGCGCACACACACACACGATATGATCAAATAGAATGACCTAGATCATACCAATGAACTAGGGGTAGAAAGAAATACGGAGTGCAGAGATGCAAATGCAAGTAGCAGTGGATAATAACGGAAATGGCCCATGGCTTGACTGAGGTGGTGGACTCATGAGTAGACACACGAGCCTAAACTCCTCACAGTGTACCATTTATATGGACGCACTTTACTGTCTACAAACAGATCTTAAGATTCTACTGCCAGATCACGTGTAATACAACAATCTCACCAAAATGTAATAAAACAAGAAAATTCTCTTTTAATAAAAATTTTTTAAATTTATTTATATTTTTTATGTGTATGAGTATACTGTCTGCATGTAGGTTTGTGCATCCGAAGCGTGCAATGCCACGGAGGTCGGAAGAGGGTGTTGGATTCCCCTGGAACTGAAGTCAAAGATGGTTCTCAGCCGCCATGTGGGTGCTGGGAATCGAACCCAGGACCTCTGCAAGAGCAGTTGGTGCTCTTAACCACTGAGCCATCTCTCCAGCCCTGAAAATTCTCTTTTAAACAATGCAAGTGAGAGAGAAATGTAAAGCTGTAGAAAGCAGTGATGAAACATGGAGTATTAGAATCTACAGGAGATGCTAAAGAGCTCAGAGGAGACGTCGCAGCCCTTGGCAATTTCTCACCGAGTAAGGAGAATGAGATTAGCAGGTTAATCTTTCATTTCAGCAACAGGAAGAATTTTTTTTTTTGTCTTTTTGAGACAAGGTCTCCCTGAAGTCCCAGCTGGCCTGGAGCTCAGTCTGTAGACCAGGTGGGCCTTGAACTCACAGAGATCCACCTGCCTCTGCCTCCAAGTGCTGGGATTAAAGGCATGCGCCACCACGCCCAGCAGAAAGAATTTTTTTAATGAGGAAACTAGGAGGAAAGAGAAAAGCAAAAACCAGAGAATTGAAAAAGAATACAGCAACAGAAAATAGTAAAGATGACGGGTGCTGTGCGGCTGTGCTTGGGAGGCAGAGAATACAGCAATACAAAATAGTAAGGATGACGGATGCTGTGCGGCCTGTGCTTGGGAGGCAGAGAATACAGCAATACAAAAGAGTAAGGATGACAGGTGCTGTGCGGCCTGTGCTTGGGAGGCAGAGGCAGGTGGGTCTCTGTGAGTTTGCAGCCAGCCTGGTCTATATAATGAGTTCCAGGCCAGCAAGGGCTATACTGTGAGACCCTGTCAAAAAACAGTAACTATATAGTATAAATTAAAATTGGAAACTGTTATAGATATAAAAGAGAATTATGAGATGACTTTGCTCAGATTCATGGAAATAAGCCTGATAACCTAGATGAAAAGAGCAATTACTGGAGAAAGAACATACAAAGTGCAATCAAAGAAACTGTAGAGACAATTGACTACAGAGGGCGCTAAGAAAGTTGTTGAGAATCTGCCTCCCCACAAGGACTGGGTGCCCATTGTCAGCTCTCAGCCTCCGCTGATGGGTTTGTCATTCATTCACAACCGTGTCTCTGAATCACAAGACCTTTCCTCAGCCTCTGCCACTCACTGCAGGCTGCACTCAATACTTGGAGCTCTCTCTCTCTCTCTCTCTCTCTCTCTCTCTCTCTCTCTCAAGAAATCTCTTTGCTTTGCCGCTTTCCCCCTCTCCCCTTCTCTCCCTCCTCCCCCTCTTCCTCCCCCACCCCACATAGGGTTTCATGTAGCCCAGGCTAGCCTCAGGCTTACCATGTGACCTTGAGCTTCTGCTCCTCCCTCCAAGTGCTAGGACTGCAGCATGCACCACTATGCCAGGTTTATGGGGTGCTCGGGACCAACCCAGGGTTTCCTGCAAGCTAGGCAACTGATCTATCAACTGAACTACATTCCCAGCCCTCGAAATCTTCACGTCCAGAGCCAGACACATCTTTTCCTCTTACTGTTTTCTTCTGGTTATTTCTATTTACTCTTATTACTTTCTAGTTACCCAGAATTTATAGAAAATCTGGACATACTTTCTCTTCATTTGATTGTTTATGAAGTTTTGAATAACCCATAGGATTTAGCAGGCTGCTGAGCTCAAAGCAGAAGGAATAAGTGAACAAAGAAATTAATGTACCATCCCTTCAGTCTACAAAGAATGCATGGCTGGAAAGGAAAAAAGTGTCTGCATTTTTTCTTTAATGAAATGAACCAGTTTTCACAAAACTAAAAGGCAGGAACAAAGATGGTTTGTGACATTTGGCTCCAGAGAATAGGAAACAAATTATCATAAGAGAGCAACATGTAAAATACGGACAGAAAGAGTAACTCGGGAGCTGGGGCTGAAGACAGTGCTTCTTCCCAGGTCTTCATGATAGAGTCTGTATCACATCGGAGACTATACTTGAAATGCTGTTCACACTCACTGAGAGGTGGCTCTCCAGGCACCTCAGACTCAAGCACATGTGTCTTAGAGCATCCTCCAAGACCCCTTGTCCAGAATCAGGCTGGACCCTAGCCCTGTGAGAAGAGGGTGGAAAAACAGCAGAGAAACAGCCTGAGAGAGACAAGACCAAGTCCTCAAAGACAACAGCAGTACACTAGAGACTGACATTACCATGTCCTCGAAGACACCAGTACACTATGACAGGGACAATACCACGTCCTCGAAGACAACAGCAGTACACTATGAGACTGACATTACCATGTCCTCAAAGACAACACCAGTACACTATGACAGGGACAATATTACGTCCTCGAAACCGACAGCAGTACACTATGAGAGGGAAAATACTACGTCTTTGAAGACAACATCAGCACAATATGAGAGGGAAAATACCACGTCCTTGAAGACATCACCAGTACACTATGAGAGGGAAAATACCATGTCCTTGAAGACAACACCAGTACACTATGAGAGGGAAAATACGTCCTCGAAGACATCACCAGTACACTATGAGAGGGAAAATACCTCATCCTCGAGGACAACACCAGTACACTATAAGAGGGAAAATACCACGTCCTCGAAGACAACACCAGTACACTATGAGAGGGAAAATACCACGTCCTTGAGGACAACACCAGTACACTATGAGAGGGAAAATACCATGTCCTCGAAGACAACATCAGTACACTATGAGAGGGAAAATACCACGTCCTCGAAGACAACACCAGTACACTATGAGAGGGAAAATACCACGTCCTCGAAGACAACACCAGTACACTATGAGAGGGAAAATACCACGTCCTCGAAGACAACACCAGTACACTATGAGAGGGAAAATACCACGTCCTTGAAGACAACACCAGTACACTATGAGAGGGAAAATACCACATCCTTGAAGACAACACCAGTAGACTATGAGAGGGAAAATACCACGTCCTCGAAGACAACACCAGTACACTATGAGAGGGAAAATTCCACGTCCTTGAAGACAACACCAGTACACTATGAGAGGGGAAATACCACGTTCTCGAAGACAACACCAGTACACTATGAGAGGGAAAATTCCGCGTCCTTGAAGACAACACCAGTACACTATGAGAGGGGAAATACCACGTTCTCGAAGACAACACCAGTACACTATGAGAGGGAAAACACCACGTCCTCGAAGACAACACCAGTACACTATGAGAGGGGAAATACCACGTCCTTGAAGACAACATCAGTACACTATGAGAGGGAAATGCTGTCCTTCATCAGAGCTGGGGAGTAGGAAGGGTCAACCATTCCTAGACACCTTCAAAAGCAAAATGCAGCCATGATATTCAAATACACGTAGTGGCAATGGCTGGTGGAAGTCTCACCCAGGGCAAGGTCTTCTACCAGAGCCCCTCTGCTGGGTCCGAGGCTCCAGCTGACTGCTGTGATTTGTAGGCTTCTGCGGGGTGGGATGAGGGCCAGAGCCGGGCTCCACTGTCTATCTGTGGCCTGCTGTTTTATTCCCTGACTGCTGCTTGCTGTATACTTGATAAACTCACTCTCTGGAAACCCAAAGCACAGCCGCTGCGGGTCACTCTCTGTATGAATCAGACAGCATAGCATAACCTGCCCAGGGGCAACAGGCTGAGCCGGCCTTGGGGAAGAGCTGAGCCTTCCTGGGCGTAAGTGCCCGCCGCAGCTCTGTCTCACTCACCCTGGCACGTGGCTCTTGTTCCCTCCTTCTCCATCCAGGGATCTTTTCCTTGTTCCAGTAATGAGATCACAGGCGGCTTGTAAACAGGAATTCCTGCTTACAAGAAACAGAAGAGGAATTAGCCAGGCTTGTGAATCAAATCAAGTTTCTTGTTCACTAAAGGGATGGGGTATTACAGGTGGGAGCTGGAGAAGATGGGGGTATTCTGAAATCGGGGGGGGGATGAAGGAGCGGTCTTAGAAACCACTGATTCGGTAAAATGTTATTTATTACTGGGAGCCAAAGAAAGAGGGAGAAAAATATTTAACTTTTGGAACTGGGTTTTTGATGTTGCCCAAGATGTTTCCCTCACCTCTGGGCTCTAGCAATCTTCCCTCCTCAGCCTTCTGAGTGCATGGAACTACAGGCATGTGCCACTACACAGGACTTAAGAAGGAGAAACCTGGTCAGCAAAATGGCTCGCAAGTAAAGTGCTTACAGGTAAGCCCGATGGCTGATGGCCTGAACTGCTGCATGGAGTCCACATGGAGGTAGAGAGAAAGAACTGACTCACTCCACAGAGTCGCCCACACCATGGCTTATGCACACTTCCCCCAACACACACACACACACACACACACACAAGCTGGGTATGGGGGCATACATCTTTAACCTCAGTACTAGGGAGTCAGAGGCAGGTTTTTCTCTGTGAGTTTGAGGCCAGCCTGGTCTACATAGTGAGTTCCAAGCTACACAGGGAGACCCTGTCTCAATAAATTAAATAAATAAACACAACAATAAGTAAATAAAGTTTAAAAATTAAGGCAGCTTGGGGATGGAGAGATGGCTCAGTGGTTAAGAGCACTGACTACTCTTACAGAGGACCCAGGTTTGAAATTCCCAGCACCCATATGGTAGCTAAGAACCGTCTTTAAGCTAGGCAAGGTGGCACACGCCTTTAATCCTAGCACTTGGGAGGTAGAAGCAGGTGGATCTCTGTGAGTTCAAGGCCAGCCTGGTCTACAGAATGAGTTCCAGGCCTGCTGGGGCTATAGGGAGACCCTGTCTTGAAAAGACCCCCCCCAAAAAAAAGAAGGGAGCCAGTGAGGTCGCCCATCAGGTAAGGGTGCTAACTGCCAAGCCTGAGTCTGATCCCAGGGAGCCACACGTTGAAAGGAGACCGAACTCCAAACAGCTGTCCTATGACTTCCACATGCATGGCATGGCAAGTACACACATGCACACACACACACAAATAAATGTACCTCATTTTCTTAATTGAAAGAGAAATTTAGTAAAGCAACTTAGGCATCCAGAGACCATCACTGCCATGCCACCCTGGAGGAAGTTTTGCATGATGGGGACCTCCTTACCCAGGGACACGAGGCTCCTGTAGTTCTCCATGGTCACCTTCCTGTACAGATTCCTCTGAGCAGGGTTCAACCATTCCCATTCCTCTTGAGTGAAATTTACAGACACATCCCCAAATGTCAGCAAATCCTGAAATGGCAGAAACATAGTCTTATTCAACTATGGTTCAAATCCTCAGATGGATCCAGGTTAAAGAATTAAAGCTGGAGGTCAGGCCGTGGTGCCTACCTGTAATCCCAACATTCAGTAGGCAGAGGTGGCGGGATCCTGAGTTCCAGGCCAGTCTGGGCTACATTGTGAGTTCCAAGCTAGTTGCAAGACCCTGTCCCAAAACCAAACAAAACACAACAAAACAATACAATACCAGAGACAAGAGTTAACACCAGCTAAACTGTCTATACTTTGGGAGAAACAAATATTGCTTTTTCCTTTGTTTGTTTGCTTTTTCTTTGTTTATTTTGAGACAGGACTTGAATATGGCTCAGGCTAGCCTGAATTCACAACCCTCCTACATCAGCTTAAGTGCACACCATCATGTCTGGCTTGCTTCCTGTCTGCCTCTTTCTTTCCTCTTGTTCTCTATCCTCTCTTTCTCTCTCTCCACTCTTTCTCTCTCTCTCTCTCTCTCTCTCTCTCTCTCTCTCTCTCTCTCTCTCTCTCTCTCCTCTCTTCCTCTCTCTCCTCTCTCTCTGACAGGGTCTTGCTATGAAGCCCAAGCTGGCCTTGAACTCTCCATCCTTCTGTCTCAGGCTCCCAGGTACTACAATTACAGATGTATTTACATCTAGTATCGTACATTTGCTGTGCTTGTTTTGTGATATTCTGTTATGGAAAGGATATAATTTCTGAGAAAAATCTCTACTGGTGGAGAAAAGACATATACATGAATAAAACCAAGCAATAACATCATAACCAGTAAAGGTTACAAATAAATTATTTGTATTAAATGCCAATGAATTTCTGTGCTTGCAGAAAACAGGATATGCCTGGGGCAGGAAGGAAGATTGTTATATAATAAATAATGGATGCATAGTCTCTTAGACTAGCCACATAATTATGTGTAAAAATTATGTATAATTAATAGATGAGGAAAAACAGTGGCTGGAGAGACGGCTGAGTGGTTACGAGCACTGGCTGCTCTTGCAGAGGACCCGGGTTCGGTTCCCAGCACCCCCGTGGAAGGTCCTCTACCGGCAGCAGCCACACGCGTGGTACAAATACATACATGTAGGCAAGCACTCATACAAATAAATGTTTTTAAATATTTTTTCCAAAAGATAAGAAAAAATACTGATTTATCTAAAAGGAGAAATAAAGAGATAGAAAGCAGACAGGATAAATGGCAAAGAAACAGGAATACGGTAGGTTCAAACACTCGCCTATGAGTAATAACATGACATGGAAATGTACTCACTGGAGCTGGGGAGACAGGTCCAAGGTTCCAGCACCCAAGTGGTGGCTAACAACCATATGGAACTCCAGTTCCGGGGGACAAGATGCCCTCCTCTTACCTCCATGGGCATTGGACAACATGGGTGCACTTATACACATGTAGGCAATACACTCATACAAAAAATAAAAATAACGAATACATTTTTTTTTAAGAATTTGGTTTTGGGGACCCAGGCATGGTGGTACGCACCAGGCAGGTGGATCTCTGTGAGACTGAGGCCAGCCTGGTCTCCATCGAGAGTTCTAAGCTAGCTGGGGCTACAGGGAGATCCTGCCTAAAAATTAAAAAAAAATTTTTTTTAAGGTACACTTGTTGTTCTTGCAGAGGACCCGAGTCGGTTCCTAGCACCCACATATGGCAGCTCACAACTGCCTGTAACACCAGCTCCAGAGGATCTGAAACCCTCTTCCAGCCTCCATGGACACCTGCACTAATGCACACAGACACATACACATAACTAAAAATAAAATATTTTTCAAAGAATTGCATTGTTTTTTACTCTACATACACAGCTTTCTGTTCTTGTTTGTTTGTTTGTTTGTTGAGACAAGGTCTCCTCAAAGCCCCAGCTAATCTGAAAGTCACTGTGTAGACCATGCTGGTCTTGATCTCACAGAGATCCAGTTGCCTCTGCCTCCCATGACCCACCATGGCCCACCCTATTTTTATTAGTTTTACTTATGTGTCCGTGTGTGGGTCTGGGATTGGGAACGTAGGTGCCCACAGAGCAGAGGCCAGAGGAGTTGGAGTCCCCTAGAGTTCAATATGGATGCTGGGAACCAGTCAGTTTCTCTGTAAGAGCAGTATGTGTTCTTAACCCCTGAGCTGTCTCTAGCCCCAGTTTTCTGTTCTTATAGAAACATTACAGGGACTGGAGAAACAGATCAGTGGTTAAGAATGCATAGTCGGGGCTGGAGAGATGGCCTAGTGGTTAAGAGTGCCGACTGCTCTTGCAGAAGACCCGGGTTCGATTCCCAGCACCCACATGGCGGCTGAGAACCGTCTTTAACTCCAGTTCTAGGGGAATCCGACGCCCTCTTCTGACCTCTGCGACATGGGTGCACAAACCTACATGCAAACAGTACATTCATATACATACAAGAATAAATAAATTAAAAAAAAAAGAATGCATAGTCCTCTTGCAGAGGACCAGAGTTCAGTTCCCAACATCCACATAAGGTGACTCATATCCACTTATAACTCCAGTTCCAGGGGATCTGAGGCTCTCTTCTAGCCTCGACACAGACACACACATACACACACACACACAAATAATGTAAAATTTAATAAATCTTAAAAATTACAACAGTACAGCTTAATTGCAGAGATAAACGTTGGTTCACAGAAGACAGACATGAGTGGGAGAGCAGAAGGGAGTCCCACAGACAGCCTACATTTCTTTTCTGGGTTTTTTTTTTTTTTTTTTTTTNTTTTTTTTTTTTTTTTGGTTTTGAAGAGTCTTCCTATAACACCCACCTAGTGGCTAACAACCATCTCTAACAACTCCATTTCCAGAGGATCTGATGCTCTCTGGCTTCCAAGGGCAGTGCATAACACGGGTGTACTTATACACATACAGGCAATACACTCATACACACAATAAAAACAATAAATAAATAAATAAATAAATAAATAAATAAATAAATAAATAATAAGCCGGGCATGGTGGCAAGCACACCTTTAATCCTAGCACTTGGGAGGCAGAGGCAGGTGGATCTCTGTGAGTTCAAGGCCAGCCTGGTCTACATAGTGAGCTCTAGGCCAGCTGGGACTAAAGGGAGACCCTGTCTCAAAAAGACCCCCCCAAAATAATAATAATAAATAAATGAAGAATAAATAAAGAATAAAAATAAGATTGTGTTTCAGGAAATGAGAAGAAATGCCTCTTACCTTGGACATGGCGTTCAACTTTTAGGAACATATGACTGCTTCTGTCCCCTGTGTTTAAGTTCTCTTCTGGGAGAAGCACAATATCCTGACAAAGTAAAGCTTGACAAAGAAGAAGAAACCATAAAATTCCAGGCCTGCCCTGTGGTTCCCAGCATTCTCTTTCTCCTCCTCCTCCTCCTCCTCCTCCTATCACCAAAGTACACTACTGATATCGGTAAGTAAATTTACAATTCAAAACTCTGTGCATTTTATCTCAAGAATTCAACACACAATCATAAGCTATCAAGTGAACGCCTTACAGAAAGCAACTTTACACAGAGCGGGCATCAGAGGGGCCATGCTATCTGGAGGACACTGGACCAGAGTCAGGACATCTTGCTTTTGGCCTTGGCTTATTAACAAACTGTGCCTGAAGCCAAGTTCTTGACTTTTCTGAGCAATTTCCTCAGAAAGGGGATGAAGGGTAACTGCAGTCAGCCAGCTTCTTTTTGTGTTGTTCTTGTTTGGGGGTTAAGGGGAGGTTGGTTGGCTTTGCGTTTCTTTGTGTGTTTTTGGAGAGTGTCTTCCTGTAGTCCCAGCTGGCCTAGAACCACTATGTAGACCAGGCTGGCCTTGAACTCACAGAGATCGGCCAGGATTAAAAGTGTGCACCACCACACCTGTCATTAAGCCATCTTTTAAATCATGAGGGTTTTCCTTTTTCCATTAGACCTCCCTATCTTGAAGAATAAAGCATTCTGGAAACAATATAACCCAGTGCTAAGAAGTTCCATATCTAGATACTAGAATGCCCAAATTCAAATATCTAATCAAATTCTCTTCACACAAAGCACACAGGTCCCCCTCCCCCATGACATGGTGACACACTGTCACACCTTCTCCAACACCTTCACTGTCTCACACACAGTGACCTGTCTTCTAACACTGTCACAGGCTCCATCCCTGGTGTCAGAGATCTCACTATAGGCGCATCCCACAGTCCCACACGGCCTCATCACACTCACAGGCCTGATCACACGTGACGGCACAGACTCAGGCTGTGATTCTCACGTCTGTCATGGTCTCACAATGTCACAAGCCACTCATCAAGGTAGGGCAGTGTCATACTGTCCCTACACATCATCAAAGCCCGTGACAGGCTCCTCACACACAGGCCTGCTCGATACCAAGATGCAATCTCATAATATCACAGATTGTCACACATATTGTCATGGGTCTCAATACCATGATGCAATTTCATAATGTCTCACACACACTGTCATAGGTGTCTTCAATACTGTGATGCAATTTCCATAATGTCACACAGTCACACATGTCTCCTAAATACTATGATACAATCTCATAATGTCACACACATTGTTACAGGATTCCTCAATACCATGACCCAATCTCATAATGTCACTTTATCATATACTTTGTCACTTTTCTCAAATACCATGATGCACTCTCATAACGACACACACACTGTCACACATGGGCCTCCTCAAGACTATGACGCAATCATCACAGCAGCCAAGAAACAAACCACGAGATAAGAGAGCAAGCCGCAGGAGAAAAGGTACCAGCTCCTTCTGCCATGGATTTTTATACTGCCTGCCGGCAGAATTTAACACCCACATTTGGGGTGAGCCATCCGGGTTGAGATGGCGGTTCCCCAAATCAAAGAAAGACCCCTTTGTTCTCTTATTTGTTTCTTAGTCCACCTCAAGTTGACACCCGGGATTAACCCATCACAAGTCCACCCCTTGGGATTCAACGTTTTTGACACCCAATAAAATAGCCTCTCCTTATGTTATGCTTAAATGGCAATTGCAAAAGAATGGCAGGATCATAATTCCACCTAACATGTTTTTTTTTTTTATTTTTATTCTTATTATTGACATTATTTAGGAACTGAAGTGCTAAAAATGTCCCTTGAGAAGACAATCTTTAGTCCTTCCCAGTATCTAAACCTAAATTATGACAACACTTACACATATCTCAAGTTTGCAATTCAAAAGGGGAACAAACACAAGTATCCCTTTAAATATATGAACAAGCACAATTCGTAACCAAATAAGGACAAAAGTTTGTAATATTCTAGTTATAATCCCCACATGTCGTGCCAACTGGGTCCCGTTGGCCTCAGCTGAATAATTGTATGACCTACCTTCTTCTACTAACCCAATTCTGTATGTTCCCTCCATCCATCAGCAAGCACCCTGGCAGGTCCTTGGCTCTATTCCCCTGAGGGTGACCCAATACCTTCAATCCCGGAAAGGGTCTGGGCCCCGATTATATTGGTCCGGGTCTGGTTTTGTTTGTTGGAGTTTCCTATTGACCTTTATTCATAGGACATGGTAAGCAAACAGAAGGTGCCCTACAGCATCTTCTGCCTTCCAGACATAATCTCCCTTGCCCCCATTGTGGAGAAAAAGTCCAAATTTTCCCCTGGTAGTCTGAATCAATCACTCCCCCTCCTACTACTGTTATTCTTTTCTTAGCCTGTTGGCTTAAGGCCAGTAGAAGCCCCAAAGTGGCCAGGGGGAAGCTTAGCTTCCAGTTCAATGGAATGTTTTGCTGTATCTCCTGGCAAAAGACCACTCCCCGCACATTGAATAGCCAAAACATCTTAGAACCAGCAGTCAAAGGTATGCAAAGTCGTGGGTACAGGAAGCAAAAATTTTTGTCTCTATACTGGTCCACGAGGGGTGGATAGGTTTTCGACAACGTGGAACACACATTACACCAACAACATCCAACCCCTATGGTTCCTGGGACCCATTGAATTCTGGCCTATAGGATAAACAGTATTGACACCCATAGAGTGGATCGCTATGACTTCTAAGCATATACAAGCAGTGCCTGGAGATCCTTGCCTTAGCCCTCCAGGGTATTGCTATATAATTGGCACTGTAACTGTCTTTGAGAGCCCATTCCATCGTTCTATCAGCCAGCTGCTTCTGGGTGTGGGGAACATGGTAAGACAACTGGATACGATGACCATGGGCCCACTGTCGCACTTTTTTGCCTGTGAAGTGAGTTCTTTGTTCAGAAGCAATGCTGTGAGGGATACTGTTATGGTGGATAAGGCATTCTTAAGTCCCTGGATGGTAGTTTTTGGCAGAAGCATTACATGCAGGAAAGGCAAATCCAAAACCAGAATAAGTTTAATCTATTCCTGTAAGGACAAAACACCGTCCCCTCCATGATGGAAGTGTTCCAATGTAGTCAACCTGCCAACCAGGTTGCTGGCTGGTCACCCCTGGAGAATAGCACCATATCAGGGAATAGCACCATATCAGGCTCAATGTTGGTCTCTGCTGGTGGCAAATCTGGCACTCGGCAGCAGCTGTGGCCAGATCAGCCTTGGTGAAGTCCATGCTGTCGAGCCCATGCATAAACCTCCATCTCTGCCATGATGACCACTTTGTTCATGGCCCATTGAGCAACAACAGGATAGCTGGAGAAAGAGGCTTGACTAAATCCACAGAACGAGTCAGCTGATCTACTTGATTATTAAACTGATCCTCTGCTGAGATCACCTTTTGTTGATCATTTACATGAGACACAAGTATCTTCAAATCCTTTGTCCATTCAGAGAGCTCTTTCCACATACTTCTTCCCCAAATGTCCTTCTCACCAATTTTCCAGTCAAGCTCCTTCCAAGTCCCTGACTGACCATCCAGCCAAACCATTGGGTACAGCCTATGAATCAGTATATAATCACACCTCTGGCCATTTCTCCTTACAAGCAAAATGCACAACCTGTGCACTGCCCGAAGTTTTCTTGCCACCTGTGAGACTTTTCCCTGGTTATCACCAGTGGATCCTTTAGGTTTGTTTTTTCAGAAAGTTGGGCTGTACTGCTGCAGCTGTCCACCTCTTAGTGGTGCCTGCATAGCATGCAAAACCATCAGTAAACCAGGCCATAGTCTTCTGTTCCTCAGGCAACTGATCATAGGCAAACCCCATGAAATCGCCATAAAGGGTGGCCATTGTTAAGCCCAGGAAGGCCATTGTAAAACAGGAGTGGGGTAAACCATAGGCATTGGCAACTTCTTCTGTAGCTTTGCTGTCGTGCCCCTCAGGTCCCTGCCCCCCCGAGCCCCTTTCCCGTATGCACACCTTCCATCGGAAACAATGGACCTGTTGCTGGTCACATCCTAACTTTTTATGGGTCTTGGGTGGTCCAGAATAAACACCAGCTCAATGAATGGCAGCTTCCAAGTCCGCATGGGTGACTTGGGTCGCCCCATTGTTCCAAAATGTATCCATTTCCACTAAGGACCAATAGCAGGTTAGGAGCTGTCTTTCAAAGGGAGAATAGTTGTTTGTTTGCAGATGAAGGTAGAGATTTGCTCCAAAATCCCAAGGGGCTCCGCTGTGATTCCCCTGTGGGAGCCTGCCACAGACTCCAGACAGCATCTCTTATCTGCCACTGATACCTCAAGCACCATTGGTTCTGCTGGATCATATGGCCCTAGGGGCAGAGCAGCCTCCACTGCAGCCTGGACCTGTTGAAGAAGACCTTTTCCCTGTTTCCAGAGGGGGGCCCCACTCAAAGTTTGTTGCCTTCTGAGTCACCTGATTTATGGGTTTTAGTAACACACCCAGATGAAGGATATGCTGCCTCCAGAATCCCAAAAGGCCCCCCCCAAAAACGTTGTGCTTCTTTCTTCTTGGGGGAGGGGAAGGGGGCAGGGCAACAACTTATTCTTTTACCTTAAGAAGGAAATGTCTCGTGCATGCTCCACACCCAAACTTGGACTCCTAGAAACTTCCACAGAGGGTAGATGGTTCCCCTTGAATTTTAGATTGATTTTATTTTCCCATCCTCTCCATGCGCATAGGCTTCACCCAACAAGTCCTAGACCTAGCTGATACCTCTGTTCATGGGTTTCCCAATCACATAACATCATTCAATATAGTGGACCAGTGTATATTTTGTGGAAGAGTAAGGAGATAAAGATCCCTTCTAACTAAATATGGCACAACGCTGGAGAGATAACATACCCTTGAGGTAAGAAAGTAAAAGGTATACTGTTGGCCTTGTAAGCTGAAAGCAAAGTGCTTCTGGTGGTCCTTATGGACAAGTATTGAGAAAAAGCAATTGGCCAGATCAATAGGTGCATACCAGGTACCAGGAGAATATTAATCTGCTCAAGTAGGACACCACATCTGGTACAGCCACTGCAATTGGTGTCACTACTAGTTTGAGTGTTCGATAGTCAACTGTCATTATCCACGATCCATCTGTCTTTTTGCACAGGCCAAATTGGAAAGTTTTTAAATGGAGTTGTGGTAGGAATCACCACCCTGCATCTTTCAAATCCTGATAGTGGCCCATTAATCCATCTGCAATCCCTCCAGGGATACGATACCTGTTTTTGTTTACTATTTTCCCTGGTAGAGGCAACACCAATGGTTTCCATTTGGCCTTTCCGACCATAATAGCCCTCACTCCACAGGTTGTCCCCATGGAAACCAATTTTGGATTCTGCCAATTTTCTTAATTATATCTAAAATCCCAGTTTATACATTCTGGGACCTGGGAAAAATACCACAGGGAATGCCATTCTGGGACCCACTGGGGCCCCACCGTGAGTCAAGAACTTCAAGCCAAATCTCCATTTATCATCTAACCTCCATAGGCCCCTACTTTAACCGTAGGGCCAGAATGCTTTTTAGGGTCTCCTAAAAAGTGGGGGATCAGTGTCAACTCAGAAAAAGTATCCAATAGGCCTCAAAAAGTCTTGATTATTTTCTTTTCCCCAGTGTACAGTTTACCCTAGTAAAAGGCCTCAGGTCCCTCTGGGGAAGGACGGAGGAAGGCAAACAGCATAACTTCTTTGGTATTGTGACAAGTTCCTTCCTCATTGGAACCCGGGCACCCCTTCATTCAAGGAGTTCTGCGTCTGTGAACTGTCTCAAGTCCGGAAACCGGTCAACTGGGCAGTATTTTCACTACTCCTAAAATCCCAATGTTTGAACCTTCCTGGCATTTGTTCTAGAGGGTTTTTCCTGTTTATACAGATCAAATAAAACCTTAGTAGACTTCTTATGTATTTGGTTCCTGGGGAACGCCATGATAATGAGCCAATTTTCAAAGGAATCATTTTAGTGGTCATGCAAATTAGAGGTATTGTTTTTTGCCCTTTTATGGCCACACCCATTATGATAAGTACGGTATCTACGCTCATCTGTTCTTTGGTGATTCAGTGCTGCACCTGACGCCTGCCCTGAGGTCCCGTTAAACCCATTATGTATACATTTAATTTAAGCAAGCAAGCAAGAAACTTCTCGCTAACTATAAGATCTGGCCATAAGAAAATAGAGCAAAAAACAAAGCTCTTCAAATTTTTCTGGTGTCTCTCTCATACTTTCCATCTTATAAATTCAGTGAATGGCCTGTCCCCTGGGTCCTCATATTGTAGAAAATGTGGTTTTACAATTCAAATCCACTCGAGCATGCCCAACTGCCTGACCCTCACAATCCCTTCATCAATACTAACCCAAGGAATATCAGGAATCTCTAACTCGCTGTTAGTAGGCCCATGTTGTTTAAATAAATACTTCAGCCAACCATTCAAATAACTTTTAACACCTTTTTTTTTAACTGCTTGAGCTTCCATGTTAAACCTAGAATCTCTTACTCAGTGGGCCTCATAGCCCATAAACACCTCATAGGAGTTGCCAATGTTAAATTATTCCCCTTCCACCATTATCCCCACACCCTGTAAAATCCATTCCCTACACATTTTCCTTTAAGGCTTTTCTGACCGGGAATGAATGGCAAACTCCATTAATTTCTTTAGTGGTATATAAAAATTGCACCTCCTCGTGAACCACACTTTCTATCTCAACTCCTGAGACCTGCTTAGCCTTAAGTCTGGTTATAGGTCTAGAGGCAAAAATTTTTGGGCCCTGAGGGATGTTAGCTCCCACTAGGAGGGGGGGATTAGTTTCCTCGGGCAAGGGTGGGGAGGAGGGGATCTGCAGGGTGTGGAGGAGGGATCTGCAGGGTTTTGATTCTCTGCTGAGGGTGGGCAGATTAATTCCCCAGATCAAGTAAGTCCCTCAGAGTCTGAGAGTTCAAAGTTCTCATCATCATGGTTCTCCCCACACATGTCCATCCAAATTTTCAGGGTTCCACCCTTCCCCACCAGTGCCCTCACTCTGACTGCTGACACTGTTCGTGGCTGTGGGAATTAAATTTTGGCATTGTAATCAGCCAAACGTAAATAAGGGCTCCAGCCTTGAATTTTTCTGCTGGCTTGGTGTTTTGCTCCTTGGGCTGCTGGAGAGAAGATTCTCTTCCATAGCACACTTGGAAACCTTTAAATTGTTGTTTTAAATCCGGAGCTGGTCATTTTTAATCACTGAGCTCCTATTTTCCTCTATCACTTTATCCAGACATGCTGGGGAGCAACATAGGCCAACATCATTATTTTCCTTTATTTTTTCCTGCATTTCTTCAAAACGTTTTTATATATAGAGTCGCTAAATTCCTTGCTTTCTCACAAGAGGTGAGTTAGGTGAGTCCAATGGATCTATCTTCATAATTTCATCAAATAGTCTACACCCTGCACAAGGCGTTATCATTTCCCCTCATTTAATTCCCCCGGAAGAAAGCCCTTCAGTTACCTCTAGTGCCCTTTTCATTAGGGTTGGAGAGCGGGCTCCATAGGGCTAACCCAAGCACTAGAATAGAAAATTTGCAATCCCTTTTAATTCTGTTTTCTTCTAAAACACGATCTGGTACCAAAACTGTAATTAGTCAGAGTTCTCCCCTAAAAGAAACAGAAGTAACAAGACGAATATTATATATAGCTATATAAAAATTTTATTGATTTGCTCACATGCACCGCCGTTCAAAGGAGTCCACAGTCGCTGCACCAACTGGAACGAGCCCCCGAGAGAATCCGGGAACTGCTCAGTCTGAAAGGTTTGATGTCTCAGTAGTCCCAGTTTAGTGCTGAAGGCCCGAATGATTTCCAGGAGATCTGCCGGTCTCGATACATGCTGGGATCCGAAAGGTTTGATCACAGCAGCAAGACAACTCACCAGATGAGAGAGGAAGCCCCAGGAGAAAAGGGAACTGGCTGCTTCCTGCCATGACCTCTTTTTTATAACAAAAAACTGCCTGCGGCAAGAAGGTTAACAACCCCACAATTTTGGGTGGGCCATCAGGGTTAGGCGGTCCGATTCAGAAGGCCCCCGTTTGTTTCTCTTATTGGTTTCCTTTAGGCCCATCAAAGTGACACCCGAGGATTTAACCATCACACCATCCTTTATTTATTTTTTTTTTTGTTTTATGTATACGAATGTCTGTCTGCCATGTAGGTTGGTGCACGCCAATGTTCGTGCAATGGCCGCAGGAGGTTGTCAGAAGAGGGTGACAGATATTCCCACCTGGAAATGGAGTTCAAGACGGGTTCTTAGCCACCAATGTGGGGGCAGGGAAATCGACACCCGGGGTCCCTCTGCAAGAACAGGGTCCTGTGCTTTAAAACCACTGAGCCATCCTCGTCCAGCCCTGAATGTCATACTTTCTTTAACCGACTGCATAGAATTCCGTGTAGATGTACCACATTTTTTCTCTATCCACTCGTCAGTTGAGGGTACTTGGGCTGGTTGGTGTCCAGCTCCTTGTTATTGTGAGAGAGCTGCAATAAAACATGGCTATCCTTGTATCTTTGCAGTAAGATAAGTCTTGTGGGTTACAGACCCAAGGAAAGAAGGTAGGTATTGGATGGGCTGGTCAGTAGCAAGTTTGATTCCAAGTCTTATACCAAGGGTTTTCTTCAAGACACTGGACTTTTTCATAGTGGTTTTACAAGTTTTACATTCCCACCAAGCAGTGGATGAGTGTTCCCCGATTTTTTCCCCACAAACCTCTCCAGCAACCCTTGGTTATCATTTTTGTTTCCTTGATGCTAGTGAGTCTTATCAGAGTGAGATGAATATCTAAAGTGGTTTTAATTTTTGCATTGTTCCTTAATTATTAGGATGTTGAACACTTTTGTTATTTTTTTTTTGGTTCTTTTTTGAAGACCAAGGGTCCCTCCCTGTAGCCCCCCACCCCAGCTGTCCCTGGAATTTGGCCTCTGTGAGCCAGGCTGGCCTTGAAACAACAAAAAGATCCATCCTCTGCCTCTGCCCTCCCCCCAAGTGCTAGGATTAAAGGCCCGTGTCACCACACCCCGCCCGGCAATGAGAGTTGAACACTTTTTAAGATGTTTCTCAGCCTATCTCAATTCCCTCGCACTTTTTTGTTGAAGTCCTCCTGTTCAGGCTCCTTTGCTTCCATCTTTTTATAGTTGGGGTCCATTTTTCTTTCCTGTTTCTTTCTTTGTTTTTTGTGAGTAGCTTGTATACCTTGGAAAATCCAATGATTTTGTCCAGAATGTAAATCTTGGTGTGAAGGGTTTTTCCTCTCACTCTGTTGGGGTGATTCCCCATTAACAGGGAAAAAAGGTGCTTATGCAAAAGTTACGACGTGGAATTTACCTTAGTGAAACACTACCAGGGGCCTTTTATTGAGGCTCTGCCATGGAAGAAGTATAACAAATTAACAGCTTGGACAATAGAACCTAGTGGCCCACCCGAGCTTATCTCTAAGTGTAAGAATGTCCCATTTATAATTCATGTAATTTCCTAAGAAATATGGAAAAGAGCCGGGGGCGTGGTTGAGCAAAATAGCTTATTAATCCTAGCACTGAGCACCTATGGGGAGGCAAGGCAGGCAGATCTTTGTGGGAGTTCAAGGCCCAGCCTAAATTTAACAGAGCAAGTTCCAGGGCCCCTTCCCAGGCCCCAGCTGGGGGGGTACAGGAGAAACCCCTGTCTTGAAAAACAAAAAAAAAAAAAAAAAAAGATATGGAAAAGACTATAATACCTTGCAAGTTTCTTTTCTTGGTAGTTGTTACATCAGGAAATTTTGTTTAAAAGACTGTATTTTTTTTTGAGAGCAGGATCTCTCTTAGTCCCCCAAGCTGGGCCTGGGAGCGCACATCTGTAGACCAGGCCCCCCTAGGCCCTTTTAACTCCACAGAAGATCCACACTGCCTCGGGCCCTCCCAAGAGCTGGGTTAAAGTTGTGCACCACCAAGCCCGGCACTTAAAATTGGTTCTTTAGCCCCACTTATGGGTACTGGGAAGCAACCTGGGTCCTCTGCAAGAGCAGTCAGGTCTCCTTAACTGCTGAGCATCTCCTCTGGCCACTAAGGAACTGTTTTTTTTTATTCTTTCTTCGAAAATTTCATAAACTCCCTTCTCCCACTCTTCCCAGGGGACATCCCCAATGTATTTGTCCTACCTTTGTATCCTTCCCCTCTCTCTTTTTTCCATCATTGGGTAGCTTTGGCTGACCTAGAAATTCACCGTGTAGACCAGGCAACCATTGAATGTAGAGATCTTCCTCCTCTGTCTTCCAAGTGCTGAGATTAAAGGCTATCATACCTGGGCATGGCCTCTCCTTGTGTGTGGACATAACTCTTGGGTCCAATTAGAGAATGTTGATTGAACTTGTTGCCTTGACCCTGCGCAGGTAACCAAAGCTGCATTGAGTTCATGAACACAGCAGCACGTCATGTCAGAAGACAGCATTTCACAGCACTCCCTCTTTCAAATCACTGGGCCGTTAATGCTTTTCCGTGCCTTCATCTGCCGTTGATGTTCCCCTGTAATCTTGGAGAGTTTACATAAGATTGCCATGTCTAGCATGAAAGAGCATGATTTTGAAATTTAAACACACAACCAACTTCATTTTTTGTGGATGTGTTCTTTTTACGGTTCTCCAACATTGGAGTCAACTGTAGGAAACTGCAGTGAACAGTTTTGTTCTTCCTAATATCCCAAAGTAGTTTGCATTTCATTACCATACCCTTGTCATCCATTTCCAAAATTATGGTTTTTTGTTACCCATTTTTTTTTTTTTTTTTTTTTCCTTTTTTTTTGTTTTTTTTTTTTTTTTTTTTTTTTTTGTTTTTTTTGGGTCCTTTTTTTTCAGACAGGGTCTCCTTGTTAGCCCGCTGTCCTGACTCACCTCTGTAGAACCAGGCCCCTGCCCTTGAAACTCACAAAGTCCGCCTGCCTCTTCCTCCAAAGAGCTAGGATTAAAGGCGTGTGCCCCCAACCACACCCAGCTGAACATTTTCTTTTTTTTTAAAACATTGTGGCTTATTTATTTAATTATTATTTATGTGTGTAGGAGTGTACTGTCCCTGCCATATAGATTGGTGGCACCGTTGGTGTCCCCCCGGGCAACACCGAAGAGGTACCAGAAGAGGGGTGTCAGCCTTCTTGTCCTGGGACTGGAGGTTAAAAGACAGTATCTAGCTCAGCGGCCAAGTGTGGAATGCTGGGAATCGGAAAACCGGGTTTATCCCCTCTGCAAGAGCAGGTCGGTGCTCTTTATCCGCTAAGTAATTCCATCCGCTCTCCAGCCCCTGAACATTTTCTACTTGTGGCAGACATACTGTTCTGTTTGCTTTATTACAGTATGTAGTCAAGCTCTTGGTGAATATAATTGCGTTTTTCCTGGACTTCTCAATTCACACAATGCATATCATTATTAACTTTGGTGAGACAACTGAATTGAGTACTGAAGTAAGTATAACCAAATTTGGGGTATGAAAGGTCGTTTGAACTAGAGATGAGTTTGTACCGCTCTTTTCCCCAAGCCTGGCGCCGGGCCTGGCGCGCTTGGCCTCCGTGGGTTTAAAAAGAGCATTGGCTTGTTCTTAGCAAAAGACCTGTTCGAATTCCCAAGCACCCCATGGTGGGCCTACCAAACCTGTACTGATTAACTCCCCAGTTGTTTTTTTGTCCAGGGGTTTCCAGAGCCACCTTCTGACGTCAAAGGCCATTTGCACAACATGGGCACGTACACACTGCCAGGCATAACACGCAATAACACAATAAAACTATAATTTGTTTGGTCCCCCTTTTTGAGACAGGGTCTGCCACCTTTTTAGCCCCAGCGTCCGTGGAAAACTCACTCGGTTTAAACCAGCTGGCCTTGAACTCACAAGAGATCTGGCCTGCCTCTCCCTCCCAAGTGCTAGGATGAAAGGCGGGCACCACGTCCCGCCAAAAAACCAAATACACGGTTTTTTTTTTCAAGAATGGAAATTACTTGAATAGTTTCATATTTGGGTTGCTTTTGTTTATTCCCCCATACTTTTTTCCCTGTGTCTGCCTGTCTTGTGTCCATGCCTGTACGTGGCACCGGTGTGTCCTGGCAATGCCAGTGGAGGTCAAGAGAGGGGAAGCCAGAATGCCCCTGAACGGAGGTTAGTGGTTAGGAGTGCTGACGCTCTGGCAGAGGACCCGGTTCATTTCTCAGCCACCCCCCATGGCCGGCCCCAAGAACCGTCTTTACCCTCCAGTTCAGGGAATCCGACGGCCCTCTTCCTGACCTCCGCAGTTTATTGCACCAACACGGGGAACAACCACCCTACATGCCGACAGTGCATTCCATATACATAAAAAAATAAAAAAAATATTTCCATTCGTGTCAGGAGAGTTTTACCTCCAGCCCCTTTTTTTTTAATCCCTCCTTTCTTTGAACTCCTGAGTTGCAGGGGTTACAAGTATAGACCAGTACACCTGGCTTAACTGAATATTCTTAATACTTTTTTAAAAAAAAAAAAAAAAAAAAAAAAAAAAACCCGGGCGTGGTGGCGCACCGCCTTTAATCCTAGCCTCGGGAAAAGGAAGAGGCAGGCGGGATCTCTGTGAGTTTCGAGGCCAGCCTGGGTTCCCCCTACAGAATGAGTTCCCAGACAGCTGGGAACTTACAAAGGAGACCGCCAGTCCTTCGAAAAGAACCAAAAAAAATAAAATAAAATAAAATAAAAAGAATAAAAAGTATAATGCTCATTGTATGTATCTTTAAAAATAATTAGCACTCCCCACTCCCTTTTCTGGCAGTAGGTTGTTCCTTGTGCCCCCCTTAAATAGAGTTGAACCTAGGGCCTGCAGGCCAATGCTAAGCAAAGGAGTTGTATGTTACCACTGCGTTTACATATCCCCAGCAGCTCACTTCCCCCAAATTCATGTCAGTTCCATTATGGTGGAGACTTTGATCCCCTGGTTCACTAAGACCGGGAAGGAAAGTAAAGAGAAAGAAGCCACCAACTTGAGCCCTTAACCACACACAACTGACTAGTCTACTTTCTCTTGGCTGCTAGCCCAGACTGCCCACCTGCGGTCCAGCACCGTTACCCAGCACTGGCCACAAATTTGGGCTCCATGCGGTTCCCCTTGCAAACCGTGATGGCCGGGCAACCTGAAAACTACTCCGCCAAGCAAGGTGGGCCCCCCTGCGCCAGTTCCGAGGCCGGCCCCCTAGCCAAAGCCCTGCTGCCCCCCGCCCCACCCAGCCCAGGGTTGGTTCTGGTTCTGAAGATTCTCACGGAAGAGAGAGGGAAGGCAGACACCTGGAAACGGAGAGCGGCGCCCTCTTGGGCGTTCCCAGCATGCTCTGCGCCGCGCTGTCCGAGTGCTGGACTCCACCTCCCAGCGGCCTCTGCGCGGACCCCCGCAGCAGCCGCGCCTTTGTGGGTGCTGTCGGCGGCGCGAGATCGAGCCCCGGGCCCGGTTCAGCCTGCACCTGCAACGGCGCCAAGCGAGGGGCGACGCAAACCCAGGAGGCGCCCGGTGAGGAGCGCGGGGCCGCCGGGTACATGGAGAGTGGGAGCAGCCGCGCGTGACAGCGTGGGGGGGGGGCCCGAGTGACATCGTGTATGAGGGACTCGTGACTGTGAGACTGAAAGGCTGTGGAGTGTGCATGTCAGATTCTGTGACACGAGATTGAGTCATGGTATGGAGGCGGCCTGTGTGGGACAGTGTGTGTGACATTAGGAGACTGTGTCATGATATAGAGGAGGCCTTTGTGTGACAGTGTGTATGATATTATGAAATTGTGTCATGGTATTGAGGAGGCCCATAACCACGTGTGTCACAATGTGTGTGACATAATGAGATTGCATCACGGTATTGAGGAAGCTCATGTGTGACAACGTGTGACATTT
>VZQC01013936.1:23689-78013 GCA_009823505.1 Rhizomys pruinosus | reverse complement strand
AATTTTTATTTATTTAATTATTTATTTATTCACTTATTTATTTATTTTTCATCTCACCATTTCAGAGGAAATTGTGGTCTATATAATTACTATGTTCTTCTCATGTGTTAATTTCCTTTCTTAATTTTAAAAATCACTATGGGTATTATGAAACTGTCATCAGGTATAGAGACGGCTAAAATTCCTCCAACTGTATTTCTTGTACTCCCCACCTGACAGCAGTAGTTTCTCATTCCATTGTACTTCTACTATTGAAACTTAAAACTCAAACTGAGTTAATTTGAGACATGCAAGAACTGACAATTTTTGCTCAGTTCTCTTCTTCCAATATTCAATTCTTGTTCATGTATTCTGTGTGAAAAGATATGATTAACACTTTGGAGAAAATTATTGACAAAGTTTTACAATCAGTTATAAAACCTGAAACAAAAAATGTGTTGGCCTACTGTTTTATCATAGTTGTAAGAGGCAGCACATAATTTTTATTATTTGACATTTTATTTTAATTTTCTCTCCATTGCTGAAAATTTTCTTTCAACTATTTTCTATGAATTGATACTGCATATTTTTAAAATTGTTATTGTTATTATTATTATTATTACTTCACTTTTATATAATATGTGTGCCTCAGAACGCACATGTGTGCATTTATACATATATGTGGAGGTCATAGGATTAATTTATAAAGTTTGTACCCTCCTACCACCTTCATGTGCATTTAAGAAATCTAACATACTTCATAAGGCTTGTATAGGAAGTTTTTCCCAAGTAGTTCTTTGCTTGTTACTAGTTATTTTTCTGTTGCTTTGATAAAAAATGATCAAAGCATCCTAAAGAAAGAGAAGTTCATTTGGCTTATGATTCTAAAGGGATAATAGTCTCTCCTGGCAGGGAGGCATGGTAGGAGGCAGAAGCTATATACACACATCTAAAATCCGGAACAGAAAACAAGAGAGAAAAACTGGCAAAGGGGCAGGCCATATACTCTCAAAGCCCAGCTCTTTTGATGAGCTTCTTATAGCATGACAACACCTCCTAAATATTCCATGATCCTCCCCAAGCAGAAACACGAACTACGCAAAAACTTGGTGACTTTGGGGAACAGTCTCATTCAAGCCATGACATTCTCTAAGGCATTGCTGGCAGTGTCACAAGATTTATTTCTGCTATGTTCTGGTTATCTAATTAGGTCTCAAGGCAAAAAAAAAAAAATGCCTTAAACCGTATGGACTTAAACACCCAAAGGGAAGTATAATCAAAAGATAAGTAATCATTACTTTTTCTCTAATGTCTGAGAGATTGTGCTTCCAAACTTTAGAATTAAAGTCATATGAGATCTATTGTTGTCTAATAATAAAATTTCCTCTTTCTATCTAGCAACTACCTAAGGGGAAACTCACACGATGACTATCAGAATACCTGGAAAGCAGATGCTGAGTCCATATACCATGGCCAAATGAACAAAAGGAGAAACCCAATAAATGGATGCTTTGGAACCCCTCATTGAGAAATTCTAATGGACTTTTAAGTTGGACTTTTTTTTATCTTTTCGAGATAGAGTCTCCCTGTTAGCCCCAGCTGTCCTGGAACTCACTCTGTAGACCAGACTGGCCTTGAACTCACAAAGATCCGCCTGCCTCTGCCTCCCAAGTGCTAGGATTAAAGGCGTGCACCACCACGCCTGGCTTAAGTTGGACATTTAATTCACCCTTTTCTTCTCCTGGTTCCCTGCCTAGAAAATGTACTTAAGTACATTTGCCTTCATTTTGCCTTCACAGGCACCAGTAAAGGACTTTGTTCTCCCTATAGCTATTCTTCTGGAGGTTTTTGAGATAGACCAGCTGAGCAAGAGGTACCTCAGTTGCCCCCCACACCCCTTTTCAGCATGGAAGTCAGAGCAGTCAGTGCCCTTATTCCCTCTGGGCAATTGGGGCAACTTACCTCCTTAGAGGGTAATGTGATAACAATGGGAGCCAATAATTGGATTGCAGTTTAGGTTCAAACACCCCCAAAGAGCCAGTTTCTTTCTCAGCTGAGATCTGAAGACTTCCTGGATCTGCCAGTAAACTTATCCTTCTGGTTGCTCTGACTTGTGGCCCATGAGTCCTTAAGTCACTTGTCAGATCTATTAACTAGTGGGCAAATTCTATCAAACTCATGGTGCTAAGGACCCAATATACCCCCTCCCTAGCAGAGACCATTCCACCTCAGAAACACCTACCAAGTTCAGCTTTTATGAACTTCCTTCAAGAATTTGAAGATCTCACAACAACAGGGGCAATGAAATAGTGGATTATAAAAACACAGGGATAGTGTTATCAGATACCATTAAGCCATTTTCCCTGAGTTATTCTAGGAATGACTGGTTTGCTTGCTTCATGTGATTCCCCTTGACTGGTTAACTTTAACTGTTGTCTCTTGCTTCTGTGACTGGTTTGATGCTTTATGTGCTTCCCCTTGATTGATAACTTTAACTGTGGTGTTAAACTCTGATTGGTGTTAAACTCTGATTAACATGAGAAAGTAAAGCAAATATTTAGACTTTTGATTTATAAAAATTTTGAAGTAAAGCTACACGATAATCAAATTTAGGTTTGTAGCTTGCAACAGCAATGTACTCAATATGCCTCACAAATGTCCATATCAGAAACTCAAATATATTTCATTTGGTTGGAAAAAAATCATTCCATTTGGATGATTTTTCTGTTGACTGTAACATTGACTGTGGTCATTTAAGAGTATTTATATCAGATTTTATCTCTGCCATTATGTAAATCTAACCAACTCAATCGCTTCTTCTGTGACATACCCCCATTGCTCAAATTGGCTTGTGGGGACATCTTTGTGAATGAGATGATGCTCTATATATTTGCTGTGTTGATTGCCAGTGTGCACTTCATATTGATCCTTGTGTCCTATAGCAGAATCATCTCAACCATCTTGAAATTGCCATCAAACACAGGAAGATCCAAAGCTTTTTCTACCTGTTCTTCACCTTATAGTTGTCATTTTATTCTATGGATCAGCCCATATCACCTATTAAAACCCAAGTCAAATGAGTATGAGGGAACAGACAAACTCCTCTCTCTTTTCTATACTATTTTAACCCCACTGTTCAATCTGCTGATCTACAGCCTATGGATTAAAGATGTTACCAGAGCATTGAGGAAATCCTTTCCAAGACTTTTCACATTGTGACAAAATTAAAACCACAGAAATTATTTTTATGTTCCATGTATATTTATTTAATCCATAGCTTAATTGTAAATGAATAAATACAATGACAATGAAATATCCTTTTAATAGGGCTTATTTTGATGTATGACTATCATGAAAATCCATTAGCAATGTTCTACTATACAACTATCAGTGCTTTGCTGTCCCTCTGCTTGTCTTGGTCCTAGACTCACTCCTGCAGCTGAGATCTCTCAGTTTGCTTCCTCACACAGACTAGTTAAATCTTCTAGTGTAGTTTGTGAAGGCCCTCCACAGGTTGTCCCCACTCCTACCTTTGCCTGGAGTCCTAAAATACCTCATGAAGACTGGCCTTCCTCCTACCCTGGTAACTCGGATCATGCCCACTGCTTCTCTGTTCAAGTCCCTTAGAGCTTGAACACCTCTGACCTACTTACCCTCACCCTGCTCTTATCCTATTCTTGGACCCACCCACCTATGCCTCTTTGCCTCAGATCTCTGGACTACCTTCCCAAATGAGTCTAACTAAATCATCTAGCATAGTTTGTTAATATCCTCCACACTCTGTCCCCAGCCATCCCTTCCCCTATACTCCTGATTTGTCTGGATAATGGACCACCTTCTACCCCCATAATTTAATTCTGCTGTTCACTTCCAATCTACTCATCCCCACCCTGAAGACCTGCTAGCCTTGGACCTACAACCCATCCTATTCCTCTGCTCAGATTTCTGATGTATCTTTCTAACCTAAACTAGCTAAATCTTCTAGTATTTTCTGTAAAAAACATCCACAGGCTGTCCTCACACCCACCCTCCCCTGGACTTCTGATATAACTGACATAGACCAGCCCTCTTACTACCCTGACCAGCTTGCCTACTGCCCTTACCCACAAACTACCCAGACCAGCCTACTATGCTGAAAGATCCTGAAGCATACACCAACCAACTTTCCAGACCTGAGCAAAAAGCAACCAAGCAACTGACACAATATAAACTAAACCAAGATTCAAGGAAACAAGGAAGAATATAATTTGCTATCACACACATCCAATCTGTGTGCCAAAACAACAATGCAAAAACACAAGTAATATGAAAAGGAAAGGCATATGTCTCTAACAGTACTCATTAGTCCTATAGAAGTATACTGTAACCAGATTTCAAACTATACTACAGGGCTATAGTCATAAACACAGCCTGGTACTGGCACAAAAACAGACCTGTTGACCAATGGAGCAAAACTGAAGATCCAAACTTGAGTACATACAATTTCAGCCATCTCATATTTGACAAGGGGGCCAAGAAGCCACAAGGGAAAAAAGACAGCATCTTCTGCAAGTTGTGTTGGCAAAACTGGATCACGACTTGTAGAAGAATGAAATTAAACCCCTACTTCTCGTCCTGTACAAAAGTCAACTCCAGATGGATCAAAGACCTCAGCGTGAAACCCAAAACTCTGAATGAGATAGAAGAAAAAGTTGGCAGCAGACTATAAGACATAGGCATAGGAAAAGACTTCCTAAATCAGACACCAGCTGAGCAAGAATTAAGGTCGACAATTGACAAATGGGACCTCATTAAACAAAAAAGCTTCTGTACATCAAAAGAAACAATCAAGGAAGTGAACAGAAATCCCACAGAGTGGGAGGAAACCTTCAACACAGATACATCTGACAAAGCATTGATTTCCAGAATATATAAACTACTCAAAAAATAAAGAAAAAATAAAACAAATGACCCACTCAATAGGTGAAACAAAGAACTGAACAGAGACTTCACAAGTGAGGAATTAGAGAAGGCTGAGAAACACCTTAAGAAGTGTTCAACATCACTAATCATTAAGAAATGCAATCAAAAACCACTTTAAGATATCATCTTACTCCAGTAAGACTGGCTAGACAAGAAAACAAATGATACCAAGTAACTGGGAGAGGTTGTGGGGAAAGGGGAACACGCATTCACTGCTGGTGGGAATGCAGACTCCATAAAGCCACGATGAAAAGCAGTGTGGGAACCCTTGGAAAAAGCCTGGGAATGAACTTGCCACCCCCATCGCAGCCCAATACCACTCCTAGGCATGTACCCGCAGAACTCAACCCCACCACAGAGATACATGCAGGGCCATGTTTATTTCAGCTCTCTTCACAATAGCAGAGATGGAACCAACCCAAGCCCCTCAAACTGATGAGTGGATAGAGAAAATGTGGACATCAACACATGGAGTTCGATGCAGCAGGAAAGAAAGTCGACATCATGGGCTTTGCAGAAAAAATGGCTGGAGCTAGGGACATCATTCTGATGAAGTTACGCAGTCCCAGAAAAACAAACGAGGAAATGGTATCCCTCATCTGTGGATGCTAATGCCAATTACCTAGTGTGGAAGTAGGTCTTGTGTAGGGCCCCTGAGCTTTTGTCCAAAGGCAAGTTGGACATGATGCATATTGGAAACAACAACCAACAACAACAAAACAACAACAACAAAAACGAAAGGAGTCATCCAAGAATTGAATGAAAAGTGAACTTATCCTCACAAAAAGTCAACTTCCTCATGGAGAATAATGAAAGACTGAGAAAGAAGATGAAAAGCATGTTTTGAAGAATACATGAGCTCTGGCGGGTGGGGGAATGAGTGGGACATGGGGCGAGATTTGTTAGAAAAATAAAATATATTTTATGTGAAAAAAAGAAAAAGTTGGTCAGCAGACTACAAGACATAGGCATAGGAAAAAGACTTCCTAAATCAGACAGCGCTGGAACAAGAAGTAAGGTCACAGTTGACAAGTGGGACGTCAGTAAACTCAAAAGCTTTCTGTACAATACAAAGAACAATCAAGGAAGTGAAGAGAAATCCCACATGGTGTGAGGGAAAACTTCACTGGCAGAAACATCTGACAAAGCATTTATTTCCAGAATATATAAAACTACTCAAAAACCAAAGAAAAAGAAAACAAATGACCACAACCACACTCAATAGAGGGATCAAAGAGCTGAACAGAACGTCACAAGTGAGGAATTAGAGATGGCTGAGAACACCTTAAAAAGTAATTAGCATCACTAATCTTAAGGAAATGCAAATCAAAACCACTTTAAGATTCATCTTATTCCAATAAGACTGCCTAGGGTAAAGACAACAATAGCCGGGTGGGTGGGCGCACGCCTTTAATCCAACTTTAATCCTAGCACTCTGGAGGCAGAGGAGTGACCCTCTTGTGGAGTTCAAGGCCAGCCTGGTCTAGCAGATGCGTTCCAGGGACAAGCTGGGCTTGCAGGAAGACTTGTTCGAAAAAGACCATAAAAAAAAAAAAAAGAAAGAAACAATGACAACAATTTTTTTTTTTTGAAGAGTTGAGGGGAAAGGGGAAACACTCATCCACGCTGGTAAGTCAAGTTCCAAGAGCAACAAGAAAAAAATATCTTTTTCGGACTCAAGTGATTGAAAATATTCTCACAATTTAAATACAGAAATCAGTTTAGTAATGAGAAAATGCCAGTTGTGGGCATTATTTGTGAATTTGGTGCCTTTATTTCTTAATTCAGAAATAAATGACATTATTATGATCTTTGATTGACGATTTGATGAAAAGTAAATACTGTTGTGAAGGTATAGGCCACACGAATCTTTTACAGCCATGAAGGTGATGCTGGGATTTTGTCAAAGGCTATTGCATCAATTGAGATGATGGTGTGGTTGTTTTCTTTCATCATTATTAGGCTTGAATGATATTTATTGATTTTCATATGTTGAACCATCCCTGCATCTCTGGTATGAATCCAACTTGGTCATGATGGATGATCTTCTTGATGTGGGTCTGTATGCGATTTGCCAGTATCCTGTTTAGAATTTTGGCATCTGTGTTCATTAGGGAGATGGGTGTATAGTTTTCCTTTTTGGTTGTATCTTTGCCTGGTTTTGGTAATAGAGTGATGCTGGCTTCATAGAAGGAATTTTGGAGAATTCCCTCTGTTTGTATCCTTCTAAACAATTTGAGTAATAATGGTTGTGAGACTTTTTGAAATGTGTTATAGAATTCTGCCATGAAACCATCTGGCCCTGGTCTTTTTTTAGTTGGGAGTTTTCTTATTACATCTTCAATTTCTTCATATATTTTGGGTCTGTTTAAGCAGTCAGTCTCTTCTTGGTTGAGCTTTGGTGATTCTCAGGATTTCAGATATTCCTCCATTTCTTCTTGGTTTTCAAACTTGGTAGAATATAAGTTCTGAAGTATTCCCGTATGATTTTCTGGATCTTTTCATTGTCTGTTGTGCTATTTCCCTTTTCATCACGGATTGTATTGATTTGGAGTTTTTCCTTCTTTCTTTTGGTTAAATGGGCTAGAGGTCTGTCTATCTTGTTGGTTCTTTCAAAGAAGCAACTTTTGGATTCATTGATTTTCTTTGTATTGTTTTCTTTGTTTCTATTTCATTGATTTCTGCTCTGATTTTTGTTATTTCTTCCTGTCTGTTGCATTTAGGGTTCATCTGTTTTTGCCTCTCAAGTGCTTTTAGCTGCAGTGTTAAATCATTCATTTGTGCTCTTTCTGTTTTTCTAATGTAGGCACCCAGGGCTATAAACTTCCCTCTTAGGACTGCTTTTAAAATATCCCATAGGTTTTGTTGTGTTGTATTATCATTGTCATTCAGTTCCTGGAATGCTTTTATTTATTTCTTTATCTCTTCCTTGACCCATTCATTATTCAATGTGTTGTTTAGTCTCCATGGGTTCTTGTAGACAGTAGGGCTTATCCTGGTGTTGATATTGAGCTTTATTTCACTGTGGTCTGATAGAATGCATGAAATTATTTCAATCTTTTTGTATTTGTGGAGGTTTCTTCTGTGTCCCAGTATGTGGTCAATTTTGGAGAATGTTCCATGGGGTGCTGAGTAGAAAGTGTATCTCTGGTATTAGGGTGAAATATTTGGTAGATGTCTGTGAGGTCCAATAGAAAGCTCTAGGCTTTCTATTCGAAGTCCAACTCACTCTTCCCTTTCTGTTCTGAAGGTTCTCCAAAGAACCCACTTGGACACTCCTTCCTTTGCCAATCCCAGTTGGCGGGGGTTGGGGGGGTTGCTCTTTAGCCTGTGCCCTGGTACCTGTGCTTCAAGTGGTCGTGGGAGATCCCCGATCTCAAGACTCAAACAAACCCACCTTTTATATACCAGCCGGGAGGACAACTCCGCCCCCACACCCACAAAAGCCAATCGAGAGCCAAAGATGAATAAATCAAATCAAACAATCTGCCTAGCTTAAGCACCCACCTCCTACATGTGCTTGAGGTGGTCTTGGGAAATCCCCACCAGAAGACTTCTTTTAGGAGTCAGTATCCTCCTTCCACTGTGATATCTCAGGAGATAACTCACATTGTCAAGCTCAGCAAATGCTCTTGCCCACTGACCCCTCTCACCACCCTGTACATTTTAGATTAATCAAATTTATTCTGACTTTGTAATTTTGGTATATGTGTGGAGTGTATGTATGCATATTTTGGAGTAATATAAAATTAAGGGGAAAAAAAAGCAAAGGCCTGTTTAAAGAACTGGCCAAAATAGTAACCTTCAGCATCAAAAAAGTTTTAAAAAGAATGAGAAAAAGGTGCAACACAGGACTTAACATGTATCACAGAATACATGAGTTCTGGGGGAGGCAGGAGAGAAATGGCTCTAAATTCAATTAAGAAATGTCATATGAAATGCACAAAATGCAATAAATATTTAAAAAGGAATAAATAAATCATAAAAGTAGAAATGAGGAGATACTAATATGTTATAACTGTATGATTGCTCTTGGTATTTCAATTTGGAATTAGGAAAAAATTTACTAGGAGATGACGCTCCTCCCCCCAAAAATGCATTATAAATTATAGTATAATACTTCAATCTAAGAAAAAATTCAGCAATAAAAATGGTGGGAGAAAAATACTTAAATTATTACTATTTTAACATGAAAAAATGAATAGTTAAACAAATTTATTATTAATGTGGGCAGAGAACATGTAGAGTAGCCCATTGAAATGTTAACAATAAGTCACCAGACCCAAAATATATAACATAGACATCACAGATAACTCATCACAAAATTAGGTGATAACTGCCCACTCCATCACCATCTCTCCATGTTTAGAACTAGAACCAGACTTGATTGCTAGTTCTTTGAATACCCTGGTGAGTTATCCAGAACCCTGCTTTCTCTGCCACTGTCTCCACACCAACATTCCTGTGATTTCCTACCTCATATTTTGGGACCTGCCAGGAATCATTTCTATCCTCCAAGTAAAAAAAGTGAAAATGGCTAGTCTTACCAGAGTAAGATGAAATATTAAGTTGGTTTTAATTTGCATTTCCTTAATTATTAGTGATGTTGAACACTTTTTAAAATGTTTCTCAGCCATCTTTACTTCTTCATTTGTGAAGTCCCTGTTCAGCTCTTTACTCCATCTTTTGAGTGGGTCATTTGTTTTCTTCCTCCTTTGTTTTTTGAGAAGTTTATATGCTCTGGATATTAATGCTCTATTATATGTATCAATGGTGAAGGTTTCCTCCAACTGTGTGGGTTTTCTCTTCACTCCTTTGGTTGTTTCTTTCACTGTACAGAAGCTCTTGAGTTTAATAAGGTCCCATTTGTCAACTGTTGACATTATTTTTTATACAGTTGCTGTCTGATTTAGAAAGTCTTTTCCTGTGCCTATGTCTTGTAGGTTACCACCACCATTTTCTTCTATCATTTTCAGAGTTTCAGGTTTCACATTGAGGTCTTTGATCCATTTGGAGTTGATTTTTGTACATGGTGAAAGGTAGGGGTTTAGTTTTATTCTTCTACAAATGGTGATCCAGTTATGCCAACACCATTTGCTGAAGATGCTGTCATTCCTCCATTGAGTCTTCTTGGCCCCTTTGTCGAATATGAGGTAGCTGAAATTGGATGTGCTCAGGTTCAGGTCTTCAATTTTGTTCCATTGATCTATGGGTCTGTTTTTGTGCCAATACCAGGCTGTTTTTATAACTACAGCCCTGTAACATAATTTGAAATCTGGTATGGTAATATTCCCTGTATTGCTCTTTTTGCTCAGGGTTGCTTTGGCTATCTGGGGTCTTTTGTTTTTCCATATGAGCTTCAAGATGTTTTCTTTTTTTCTAGCTCTGTGAAGAAGTTCATGGGAATTTTAATTGTGATTGCAATGAATCCTTATTTTACTTTGGGTAGGATGGTCATCTTTACTATATTGATTCTTCTAATCTATGAACATGTGAGGTCCTTCCATCTTCTGGTATCTTCCTTCTTGAATCAAGAAGGAGATTGCTCCTTCTTCAGGGATTTAGAGTTTTCATTGTAGAAATTTTTAGTGTTTTGTTCAGGTTTGTTCCTGTATATTTTTTGAAGGCTATTGTGAATGGGAAAGTCTCTTTCTATTCCTTCTCAATTGGTTGTTATTGGCTTAAAGAAAGGCTACCAATTTTTTGAGGTTAATTTTGTATCCCACCACTTTACTTAATCTGTTGATGGTTTCTAGGAGTTTTCTGGTAGAGTTTTTGGCATCCCTTATGTAAACTATCATGTCATCTTCAAGAAGGGATAGTTCGCCCTCCTCTTTTCCAATTAGTACTCCTCTAATTTCCTTTTGTTGTCTTATTGTTCATGTGAGCATTTCAAGCACTGTTCTTTCTGGCATTTGTCAATCCCTCTCTCTAGGTCCTTGAGTTTTTCATTCTCTCTCCAAGGTTCTCTCACTTGTTCTTATATTCTTTGATTTCTTTGAATATGTCTGAAATTTTTTTCTCTAACATCTGTGTCCTGTGCCATCCCCAGGGGGATCCCACTTTAGGAATTTCCCACAGGGTTGGTAGAGCTTGGTGTGGAATTATCCTGCACCTTTCCCATGCTGTCCCTTCGTCATGTCTCTGGCATGTGGGTTTCTCTTTGCCTGTATTCTAATGCAAATCCCAAATGCCTCTTCACTGTGTTGAAGGCTTGCTTTGCTTGCCTCCTTCAGATGCCTTCATTGTTTGTTTGATTTGTTTTTCTCCTTGCTTATGGAGTGTTGACTGACCTAAGTCTCAGGCTTTCTATTGGAAGTCTAATTCACTCTTCCCTTTCTGTTCTGAAGGTTCTCCAAAGAATCCACTTGGACACTCTCTTAGCAATTCCANCCAGCTAGTCTGGAGCTCGCTCTGTAGACCAGGCTGGCCTTGAACTCACAGAGATCCGCCTGCCTCTGCTGGAATTAAAGGTGTGCTCCACCACACCCAGCCAAAACTCTTAAATCTTTTTTAAATTTTTTATTTATTTTTTATGTGTATGAATGTACTGTCTGCATGCAGGTCTGTGCACCCATGTTGTGGAATGCCATGGAGGTCAGAAGAGGGTGTCAGATTCCCCTGGAACTGGAGCTAAAGATGGTTTTCAGCCGCCATATGGGTTCTGGGGATCGAACCCAGGTCCTCTGCAAGAGCAGTCAGAGCTCTTAACTGCTAGGCCATCATTCCAGCCCGGAAATCTTAAACCACCTATATAAACTCCCTGACTCTAAAGAATTAAAGCCGGCTTCTATAGAGAAGGTATTTCCTATAGGCAGGGAGGGACCCAGCCAGATACCTAGCACTTTATTATATCTGGTTATGCTATCTGCTGTGAGAGAGTGGTTTGAATGTCTGGGAAAGACCTACAATAAAACAAAACTTGTTCTTAAGGAATTTTAGGCTACACTGACCTGGCATCGGCTTTTGTAAACGTACCTATAGTTATGAGAGGCTGGCATGTACCAGCCTTAAATTCTAAAGCTACTATACAGAAGAAGTTGCATTTCCTTGCCTGTCCCTTCTCACCTTCTCTCATTCAGCAGCTGACATCAGTAGTTTGTTCATATAACACTACTGGATGGTGCAGGACCTTCCATAAGTACAGTGACAGGTCAGTTGCTGGTCCTTTTTCTGGTGCTTTCTAAAAAAAAAAAAAATTACTAAAAAGTAAAACTACAACTAACTTAGGGGTTGAACACAGCTTCCAGTCGGTTCTATTTCCTCTGAGCTCTGTACACCTTTCTAACCCTTCTCAATGTGATACAATGGTGCCCTGAGGCGAGAACATGATTTTAGTCCTTTCTCCCAACTCCCTCTTAATTTGCCAACTAATGATACTCCCTGCAAGACTCCAAGGGCAGGGGTGCTGATCAGACTGCTCCTTGCAGCTGGGCTTCCTGGAAGAATCGCTTGACGGGAAAATTCCATCCTCCCACTCAGGTGTTAGCTTGGGACCAGAGCTATGCTCGTGTTTTTTTCCACAGAGTGAGTACCAGTGACCCTTAATGCCTGAATGTTTCATCCGACCTTATGAGAACCCACAAAAAGCACTGGCAAAAGCACAAGAGATCAAAGCCCTCTGCCACCAGGGAGCCCAGGAACATCTTAGAAAAGGGAGGAGGGTTACTCCACCGACCCTTCCCCCCTTTGTGACTCTCTTTGTACTCTTTTTTTTTTTTTGAGAAAAGGTCTCCCTGTAGCTCTGGCTGTCTTGGAACTTTCTCTGTAGACCATGCTGGCCTTGAACTCACAGAGATCCACCTGCCTCTGCCTCCCAAGTGCTTGGATTAAAAGTGTGTGCCACCATGCCTGGCACGTTGTTGTTTTTTTTTCTTTTTCTGAGATTGTGTTACTTCACTTAGCATAATGGCTTCTAGTTCCATCCATTTACCTGCAAAATTCATGATGTAGCTTTCTTTAATGCTCCATAGGATTCCATTGTGTAGATGTACCACATTTTCTTTATTCACTCATCCACTGAGGTACACGGGTACTTCCAGCTCTTCACTATTGTGAAGGGAGTTGTGATAAACATAGGTGTGCAGGCATCTCTGTGATAGGATGAGTCTTGTGGGTATATACCCAGGAGTGGTATGACTGGGTCAGGTGGTAGGCTCATTTTCAGTTTCTTATGAGTTCTCCACACTGTTTTCCACAGTGGTTGTATGAGTTTGCACTTCTATCAGCAGTGGATGAGTGTTCCCCTTTCCCCATAACCTCTCCAGCATTTGGTATCCTTTTTTTTCTTGATTATTGGTGCCTACATTATGAAAACAGAAAGAAGCCAGGCATGGTGTTGCATGCCTTAAATCACAGCACTTGGGAGGCAAAGGCAGGCAGATCTCTGTGAATTCAAGGCCAGCCTGGTCTACATAGAGATCTTGAGGCCAGCTGGGACTAAAGGGAGACTTGTCTCAAAAAGACACAGACAGACAGACAGACAGACAGACAGACAGACAGACACACACACACACACACACACACACACATACACACACGAAAGAAAACAGAAAGAGCACCAATAAATGACTTAACAATGCAACTAAAAACACTTGAGAGGCAACAACAAATTAATCCTAAACCTGCCAGATAGGAAGAAATAACAAAAATTAGAGCAGAAATCAACGAAGTAGAATCAAAGAAAACAATACAAAAACATCAATGAATCAAAGAGCTGGTTCTTTAAAAGGAGAAACAAGATAGATAGACCTTTAGCACAGTTGACCAAAAGAAGGAAAGAACAACTCCAGATTAATAAAATTAGCGATGAAAAGGGAAGCATCACAGCAGATAGTGAAAAGATTCAGACAATGGTATGGGAATACTTCAAAAAATATATACTCGACTAAGTTTGAAAACCTAAGAGAAATGGAAGAATACCAGAAATCATGGCATCCACCAAAACTTAACCAGGAAGAGATGGACAGCTTAAATAGACCCATAATAAAGCAGCAAATTGAAACTGTGATACGAAACCTAAACCTCCCAACTAACAAAAGCCCAGGCCCAGATGGATTCACGGCAGAATTCTCTAAGACATTTAAATAAGACCTACAGCCACTACTACTCAAATTATTCAAGAGAACAGAAACAAAAGGAAATCTCCCAAATTCTTTCTATGAAGCCAACATCACTCTAATACCCAAACCAGGCAAAGATACAACCAAAAAATAAAACTTTAGACCCATTTCATTATTGAACATAGATTCAAACATTCTCAACAAAATACTTGCAAACCACATATAGGCACACATCAAAAAGATCAGCCATCATGACCAAGCTGGATTCATACCAGAGATGCAGGGATGGTTCCAAATATGTAAATCAATAAAGATCATAAAGCACATAAATGGATTGAAAGAAAAAAAAAAACACAGTCATCTCAATTGATGCAGAAAAGGCCTTCGACAAAATTCACCATGCCTTCATGTTTAAAGTCCTGGAGGGAATCGGACTTGGGGGAACATTCCTCAACATAATTACAGCCATGTACAACAAATCCATAGCCAACATTATCCTAAATGGGAAAAATTAGAAGCGTTCCCCTTAAAGTCAGGAACCCAGCAAGGCTGACCTCTTTCCCCACTCCTTTTCAATACAGTGCTTGAAATGCTCACATGAACAATAAGACAACAAAAGGAAATTAGAGGAGTACTAATTGGAAAAGAGGAGGGCGAACTATCCCTTCTTGCAGATGACATGATAGTTTACATAAGGGATGCCAAAAACTCTACCAGAAAACTCCGGAAGGAAGTGAACACTGAAAAGATCCCATGTTGAAATAAAAAAAGAAAGCAACCAGCTAAGCAAAGAGCTACAGGAAGAGATTGAGAAGTTCCAAAAAAGACTTCCTAAATCAGACAGCAGCTGTGCAAGACTTAAGGTCGACAATTGAGAAATGGAACTTCATTAAGGTCAAAAGCTTCTGTATGACAAAAGAAACAATCAAGGAAGTGAAGAGAAAACCCACACAGTGGGAGGAAACCTTCACTGCAGATACATCTGACAAAGCATTGATTTCCAGAGTATATAAACTACCCAAAAAACAAAGAAGAAAGAAAACAAACGACCCACTTAAAAGATGGAGCAAAGAAATGAAGATTGTGATTTTTTTATATCTTCCTTGATTAGAATGAAGTGACCTTTTCTTTTTCTTTTGATCAATTTTAATTTGCAGTCTATTTCATCAGACCTTGGTACAGCAATGCCTGTTTGTTCCTTAGCCCCATTTTGGTTGGAATTTTTTTCCATCCTTTCACTCTAAGGTAGTGCCTGTCCTTGATGGTAAGATGAGATTCTTGCAGACAACAAAAAGTTAAATTTTGTTTCTTTGTCCATTCAACTAGCCCTTTGATTAGGTAGTTGAGGTAATCGATACTTAAAGTTATTCTTGAAATATTTGTGTGGGTTACTGTCATTCTATTTTGTTTGTGTTTTTAAGTCTTATTTTGTGTTTCTGTAATTATGACTTCATTTATTTTCTGTCCATGGCCTTTTGGGTATGGTTCTTTCTTTCTTAGTGTATTTTTTATTGAATTTTTGTGCATTTCATATAATAATCTTTATACCCCTCCCCCACCTGCATCCCCTATACCCTCCACCACATTTCATGCATTCTGTCATAAAATTTTAAGACCTATTGTGTCAAGTTTGTGTACCCAGGTGTCCCAAAGTGCAAGGTCATCCATTGGGGTCTAGTCAGCTCATCTAGAGACTCTCCCTTAAAGAAGATCAACTCTCCCTCACCCAGAACTCATCAGTTGCCAATAGTTCTTTCACTAATGTTAAGGCCTGCTGTCCAATTCCCCAATTCTGTGCTAGATATTTTTCTGGATATTTGTCTGATTGGTCTTTCAAGGGTATTGTGGATAGTAAAATCATTGTTGTAAGTTCATATGAACAAGTTCCCAGAGGACTGGAAGACTGATTTCTTATGATAGTGCACCAACTCTGGCCATTTCATAGTTTTGCTCCCTTTTCCACAATAGTATCTGAGACATGGGTAAGTAAGGTTTAATATGAGTCCTATCCAGGTATGATAGTCCTATCTGGTTATTTCTTTTTTCATTCCACCATATTGCTTCTGATATTCTCTGTAGGACTGGTTTGGTAAAAATGAATTATTTCAGACTGTTTATGTCATGGTAAATTTTTTTCTTTCTCTCTTGACTATGACACCTAGTTTTTCTTGGGAGAGTACTCTGGGTTGGCATTGTAGGTACTGAGAACTTGGAATACATTGTTCCAGGATCTCAGGCTTTTAAAGTTTCCATTGAAAAGTAAGCTGCTATTCTGAGGTTTTTTTCCTTTATATGTAACTGTTTTTCTCTTTTTGCTTTCAGAAACCTCTCTTTATTGTGTATATTTAATGTTCTTACTATCATATGACATGGGGATTTCTGTTCTGCTCCTATCTATTTAGGTTTTTGTTGTTGTTGTTACTTCTTGATTACCTATGGGTATTTCCTCAATTTAGGGAAGTTTTCTTCTATAATCTTGTTGAAAATCTGGTGAATCTTATTGACCATGGATTTTTTTTCTCTTCTTCCTCTATGATTATAACTCATAGACCTAATCTTTTCATGGTGTCTCACACCTTGTGAATATTATGTTCTTAAGATTCACAAAAATTATATTTTTGATTCCTTGTTCAGTACTGCTAGTTTATCTTCAAGTCTTGATATTCTGTTTTCTACTTGATTCATTCTCCTGCTAGAACTTTCCCCCATATTGTTTGTATTTTTGTGGTTTTTTTGTTTTATGTTTTTGAGAGAGAATCTCACTATACAGTTCTAGCTGGCCTGGAATTCAGTGTGTAGACCAGATTGTTCTTGAGCTCACAGAGATCTACCTGCCTCGGACTCCTAAGTCCTGTAATTAAAAGGATGCCTCACTACACCTTGCCCTACTCTATCTTTTTTAATTATGTTTTTCAATTCCATATTCATTTCAACTTGAGTTTTCTTCAATATTTCTATCCCTTTCATGAATTCACTTTTCTTTTTTAAAAATTTTTATTTATTTATTTATTTTGTAATGGGTTCACAATATAAGAGCACAGCTGTTTTCAGATCACATTAAAGTTATTCAGTTTGCCATACAATTAGATAATTGGCACTAGCATCCACAGATGAGGGATACCATACCATTTGTCATTTGCTTTTCTGGGACTGTGTTCACTCAGCATGATATCTTCTAGCTCCATCCATTTACCTGCAAACCTCATGATGTCATCTTTGTTTACTGACGCATAAAACTCCATTGTGTAGATGTACCACATTTTCTCTATCCACCTGTCAGTTGAGGGGCACTTGGGTTTGTTCCAGCTCTTTGGTATTGTGAAGAAAGCTGCAGTAAACATGGTTGTGCATGTATTTCTGCAGTAAGATGAGTATTTTGGGTATATACCCAGGAGTGGTATGGCTGGGTCAGGTGGCAAGTTCATTCTGAGTCTTCCAAGGGTTCTCCACACTGCATTCCATAGTTGTTGTACAAGTTTACATTCCCACCAGCAGTGGATGAGTGTTCCCCTTTCCCCACAACCTCTCCAGCATCTGTTGTCTTTTCTTTTCTTGATCTTAGCTAGCCATATTGGAGTGAGATGATATCTGAGAGTTTTTAATTTGCATTTCCTTAATTATTAATGATGTTGAACACTTTTAAAGATGTTTCCAAACTAACAGCAGTGCTAAGAGAGGAATTTATAGCATTAAGCACTTACATTAAAAAAAAAAAACAAAAACAGACGTCTATCATCTATCATTTTTTCCTCATCCTACTGCAAAGATATATGCACATCTATGTTTATTGCGGCTCTCTCCCCAATAGTGAAGAGTTGGAACCAACCCAAATGCCCCTCAACTGACAAGTGGATAAGAAAAATGTGGTACATCTACACAATGGAGTTCTATGCAGCAGAAAAGAAAGATATCATGAAATTTGCAGGTAAATGGATGGAACTAGAAGCCATTATGCTAAGTGAAGTAACACAGTCCCCACCCCACCCCCAAAACAACAACAACAACAACAACAAAACAAATGCAGAATGGTTTCCCTCATTTGTGGATGCTAGTACCAAATTCCCCAGTTGAAAGAAAAGCTGAGCAATGTTATTGTTATATTTCTTTCTATCTGAAAGCAATTATGAAGGTATAATGTGAATATCTTAATGAGCCCTAGAATTAACTTACCACTTATTTTCAGACATGGTAATGTATATGTGTGGAAGGTATATATTCATATTTTAGAGTAATATAAAATTAAAGAAAAAAAATGTGAACCCCTAAACATAAAAAAGTGACTTCTGGATGTTGAACCTTTGTCAGATGGATCACTGGTGAAGAGTTCCACTCTAAACTTGTTTTGGAATTAACCTACAGTCTATTTTCAGAGTTTGTAATTTTGATACTCTATCTTATATATATATTAGAGATATGAATTTTATATATATATAAATATAAATATTTAAATTTATATATTATTAATATATATTTATATATAATAATATATTTATTTATTATAATATTAATATATATATATATATTGGAGTGATACAAAATTAAGGGGAAAAACAACGACACAAAAGTCTTGTTCAAAGATGACCAAAACTGTAAACTTCTGATCAAAAAAAAGTTTTAAAAGACTGAAAAGGGTGCAGTAACAGGACACAACATGTATGGCAGAATGCATGAACTCTGGTGACTGGGGTATCAATGGGGGAACAGGTCTAAATTTGATAAAGAAATGTATGAAATGTACAAAAGCTCAATAAAAAAATTAAGAAAAAATATGAAAGAAAAAAAAGAAGATGTCATAATTTCTGGTATATGTGTGAGATATATACATGCATATTTTGGAGCCAAACAAATTGGAGGGAATAACAACAACAAAAGGACTAGGACAAAGAACTGACTGAAACAATAAACTTCTGCCCAAACACTAAACATCTACATAGTAATACTTTTAAAAGACTGGGGGGGGGGGGTTGGTGCTGGAGAGATGGCCTAGTGATTAAGAGCACTGACTGCTCTTGCAGAGGACCCGGGTTCGATCCCCAGCACCCATATGGCAGCTGAGAACCATCTTTAACTCCAGTTCCAGGGGAATCCAATGCCCTCTTCTGATCTCTGCTGCATTGCATGACATGGGTGCACAAACCTACATGCAGACAGTACATTCATACACATACAAAAATAAATAAAATTTTTTAAAAAATGGGGAAAAAGGCACAAGACATATATGGCAGAATGCTTGATCCTGGGGGTGGGGGGGTGGGGGGGAGGTCATGGAAAGAGGAATGAGCTTAAATTGGACTGAGAAATGTATGAAATGCACAAAACTTCAATAAAATACATATATAAAAATAATAAATGATAATATGTTTAAAAAAACAGAAAGACTGAACATGTTCTTGAACTAAGCTACTATTTACTTTCAGACTTAGGAAATTTTGGGATATGGGTGGAGGGTGTGTATGCATATTTTAGATCAAATATAAGATCAAAAGAATGAGGAAAAAACTAGTATGTCATGACATTATGTCTAACTACAGTATTTATTTAATGGGAGTTCTTCTTAGTATTTCTTCTACAAGGCTGCTTGAGCTTTTGTCCAAGCCTTTTCTAAAATATTATACAGTAGTGAAAAGTATCAGGCTGGTGTAACTTAGCTTTTCTGGATGCTTAACAAACATACTTAATTCCCACACCAATTTGGCTGAGGGTCTTAAGGGATAACTTTGTTCCTTGCCCTCAGAGGTCAACTAAGTCCCAGAGGACTATGCATGGAGGCATCTCTTGAAATGTCCTGCAAATGTGAGTCACCAATCTTTCTGTGCAGGGAGGTCTTGGAAATCCACTAATGGGACTTCAGCCAGTGTCTAGTCTACAAATAGGAAAGTCTGCTCATGCTTCAAAAAGGGAAGCGTGGTCTAGCAAGACCTGACTTTGTCCTCGAGTGGATGGATCTGGTAAATGAATAGCCAAAAGGAGCCAGGGGTTCCCTCCTACCCCTCCAAAACCTGAGTGACCACTGAGGATCAGATCCTCAACTGTTCTTGAGAAAACAAAAACCTTGGTTAATCTGGCCTAGCTGTGTGGCCTTAAACATCCAAAAGGAAAGTATAACCAGAAATTATAAAAGTAAAACAAAAAACAAAAAACAAAAAACACCATTGTTTTGCCTGTCTTCCTGGAAAGTGAGGCTACCCTGTGGCTGCCACTGCTTTTGCCATCCTTCAAAGACATGAGACACAGCTTTTCAACTTCCAATATGGACTGAAGACTCATGTCTCTCTAAGAATCCTCCAAACCTTCAGTGCCAGATGGGGACTGCTGAGACATCCAGCTTGTGGACTGAGCTTCTACTGGGGTTTCAGCCTCTTAAGAGTATAGACTGCCATTGTTGGACTACCCAGGCTGCATCACAGAGACTAGTACAGGAAGATCAAGACAGGACGTGGTGCTTACTGGACCTCATTTGGTGACCATGGGAAGGCGAACACCAGTATGGACCACAAAGGAAGAACTGATGGTGGTTTGGGCCAAGGGGGAGCCTTCAAACATTACATCTTTCAGCCTAATAAAGAAAAAAATCATAAGTTGAAGATGCTAAAACCTACGATATATGTGTCATGCACATATTTTGGAGTAATGCAGATCAGAGAGAATAACAACAACAAAGGCAGAAGGACTGGGTCAAAGAACTGACTGAAGCAGTGAACCTCTGCTCAAAAAAGTAGACTTCTGCATTGAAAATTTTGAAAGAGACTGAGAAAAGGATGAAGGGCATATTTGGCAGAATGTGTGAGCTCTTTTGGGGGGGCAAGGAAGGGGGCACGGGTCTAGATTTGATTGGAAATTTTGTATGAAATGCACAAAGCTTCAATAAAAATTGGTTTGAAAAAAAAAAAAACAGAAGGAAAAGCCAGGGAACATATACTTTCATCCCAGCACTCCAGAACAAGAGGCAGACTGTGAAATCAAGGCCAGCCTGGTCTACATATCAAGTTCCAGGCCATCTAGAGCTACAGGGAGGCTCTGTCTCAAAAAAATTATCAGAAAGACCATAAATAAATGACAATGATACAACTCAATAATTTGGAAAAATAAGAACAAACAGAACAAATCCAAGAGTCAAGAAGAAATAATTTAAAATAAACAAGAAATCAATTAAATATAAGCAAAGAAAACAATACCAGGAATCAATAAATCTAAAAGCCGGTTCCTTAAAAAGATAAGCTTGGCAGAGACTTAGTCCACATGAGCAACCAAAAGAAAGAGCAGGTCCAAATCAACAAAATCAGAAGTAAAAATGGGAGCATGGGAGTAGAACAGGATTCTGTAAAAACACAGTGAAAATGGAGAATATCCACACAAAATACATTGTTGGTGAGATCAGTAGGCTTGGACTATGGGAGATCACAAAGGCAAAATAAAATGGTATAGTCTATCGATATCATCCTCACAGAACCACTCTGATGCCTAATAGCCTCCTCCACAAGGAGAAGTCCAATAATTTGCAGACACAAGGGTTTGTCTTAAAGAAACGGGAGGGGGGTGACATTATATTCAGGAAAGAGTCAGACACAGAAAATCAAATGGAAAGTTTTGAATTTATAAAAGAATTTACAGAGTGGTGGTTATCAGGGCACAGGTGATATAACTGGGTTGGCTAGATATTTATTCAATAAGCTAGTATTTAGGCTAGCAAGAATAAGCTTGAATTATACACAACACAGTGACTGTAATTAACAATGTCTTAAATTTATTAAAAAAATAGACTACTAGGTGTACTCATCTCACAAAAATGATATGGCATTTGAAATGATGCAAAAGTTAAATTCCCAATTTAGCCATTCCACAATGTATACATGTATGAGAATAATTAATTCACAATAAATAAGTATCACATGTATTTGTTAATATTCACATGAATAATACAATAAAATTTGTAGGCAAGTGCAAAAGATAATAAAAACCTACCTAAAATTCTCATGCCAGGAGAAATAACACTATTAACAATTCAACATACACATTTTTTGTAAAAATATGTCAAGTTCTAAATCTTAACAATTTTCATCTTTTATTCCTTTAAAAAATTTAACTATTATTTTATGTTTGTAAGTGACCCATGTCATGCAATGTCTAAGGAAGTGAAACAAGAAATCAGATTCCCTTGTAACTGGAGTTACAGCCAGTCGTTAGCCACAATGTTCTTACTAGGAATTGAACCGGGGTCCTCTTCAAGGGCAACCAATGCTCTTAAGCACTGAGCCGTCTTTCCAGCCCCCCTTATTTTTTTTTACTTTTTAATCTATCTTGAACAGTTCTTCACATGAGTAAAGGTTATTCTATAATCACTAACATATATGCACACAATTCCACAGTGCATCCATAAAAAAATCATTTAAATCATAGCTCCTTTGTCCACAAGACAATGACATAAGTATGAAGCAAAGGAACATACAAAAAATGGCACTAAATAAATATATGTAAGCTTGGATTCACCAACATCAGTGTTAAATCTAAATTTAATGAGAGGAAGGTAAATTATGTAATGACTAGGGATACAGGATCTGGAGCTAGACTGCCTGGTTCAAATCCAAACCTACCATTTACTATTCCTAAACAAGTTCCCGGCCTCTCTGTGCCTCTATCTCCCTATATGGAACAAGGTATCTACCTCAAAGATTGCTGCGGATGGTATAAGTTAAGGAAGGTAAAACTAAACCCAATTTCTAAAGCTTGATATATACTCTGAACATGTTAACTATCATTATTTTATTGGAAATAGAGTGTTAAATCTTTATTTCTTTGGGTGACGCAGAACAATAAAAATATACATCAATAAAATATAAGACAAGATCATGACAATGCATCACAAGATATTTATTGATCATATATAGGACTGAAGTATAATTATATAAGTATAATTTATCCACCACCTTTAATGTGTGGTGGATAAATTATGAGATGAATTTTATTTTATTTATTTATTTATTTATTTATTTATTTATTTATTTATTTGTTTGTTTATTTTTAAGGGATTCTACAATATAATGACACAGTTGTTTGCAGATAACATTGATGTTACTCGGTTTGTCATACAATTAGATAACTGGTCCAGTTTGCAAGTATCTATGTCCAAATTTTGAACAACCCAAGGTTCCCATAGTCCAGTTGGAGAAGCTTGTATGCACAGGCATGTTGATCAATTAGGAGTCCAGACTATATTCCTGTAGTCTCATGATTCACCCCTATCTCTCCGTAACCCGTACATTCTACCATGCCTCCTCTTCTGCAGTTTGTTCCCTGGGCGTTGGGAAAGGGGCACAAGTGGGTGAGAAGAAAACAGTCTAATTTCTTTGGAGTTGTCATTTTGGACTATAGTCTGTTCAGGTTGTTTCCCTTCATGGGTTGACAGCTTTTCCAGTGATACCTTTTTTAGTCATACTAACAAATCACAAGCAATTGGATGTACAGGCATTTAAGCAGTACTAACTATTATGTCAAGCTAAGCTGTGAGCATAGACACAGATGCTTGGATGGTATGCTAATCCGCAAACTGTGGTTTCTCTATAAAGGGTGACAAGTTCTTATTGTGGCTTATAACATCTCCTAACCACTAGAGGACATAAGCTTGTGGCATCCACTGTGAGTTATTCCTCCAAGGAGAGAGCTAATAGCCAATTAGATTCGGGATATATATAGACACTTGGCTGCCACTGTTGCACAGTATCTCCAGGCTGTTGAGGTGTAGCTGATACTGACGGAGGAGTCTTGCTTGTCTCAGGGAGACCAATATTTTGCTGTATTGCTTTAGTGGCCTTTGGTAAATTTCCAGTTGTTGTCCACGTTTACATTCCCACCAGCAGTGATATGAGTGTTCCCCTTTCCCCACAACCTCTCCAGCAATCTGTGTGTCATTTTCTTTTCTTGATCTCAGTAGCCATATTGGAGTGATGATGATATCTGAAGAGTTGTTAATTTGCATTTCCCTTAATTATTAATGAGGTTGAACACTTTTAAAGATGTTTCCAAAAACTAACAGCAGGTGCTACAGAGAGGAATGACTATAGCCATTAAGCACTTACATTAAAAAAAAAAACCAAAAACAGACGTCTATCATCTATAATTTTTCTTTCCTCAATCCTACTGCAGAAGATATATGGCCATCTATGTTTATTGCCGGCTCTCTCCCCAATAGTGAAGCTGATACAACCCAAATGTACCCTCAACTGACAAGTGGAAGTAAAAATGTGGGACAATCGATCACATAATGTTTCGTACACAGAAAATAAGAGATATCTATGAAATGTGCAGTGGCTAAAGGATGGAACGAGAAAGCCAGTAATGTAAGTGAAGCATTTATACCACAGGTCCCCCCCCACCCCCAAACAACACAAACAACAACAAAAACAAATGCCAATAGAATGGTTTCCTTCCCTCATTTCTGGATGCGATTTAGTACCAAATTCCCCAGTTGAAAGAAAAAGCTGAGCAATGTTTATGGTTTCATATTTTCTTTTTCTATCTGAAAGCCAACTATGAAAGTTATCAGTGGACATATTCTTAATGAGCCCAGAATTTAACTTACCACTTATTTTCAGACATTAATGTATATGTGTGGAAGGTAAATATATTCATATTTTAGATAATATAAAATTAAAGAGAAAAAAAATGGTGAACCCCTAAACATAAAATAAAGTGACTTCTGGATGTTGAACCTTTGTCAGATGGATCACTGGTGAAGAGTTCCACTCTAAACTTGGTTTTGGATAACCTACAGTATTTTCGAGGTTTGTAATTTTGTAAATTATATATCTATATATAATAATATATTTTATATAGATAGAGAATTATTAATATTACATATATTATACTCTATCCTATAATCATTTCTTTATACTTCAATTTTATTATTATATCATCATATTTTATATGATTGGAGTGATCAAACCCCTTCAGGGGGAAAAACAAACACGCAAAACGTCTTTCAAGAACTGACCAAACTGTAAACCGTCACTCAAAAAAGTTGTTAACAGCTGAGAAAAGGGTGCAGTAGCAGGCGCCAACATGTGTAGCCGAATGCATGAAACTCTGGTGACTGGGGTATCAATGGGGGCAACCGGTCTCAAATGTTAAGGATCGAGCAATTGTAACAAAATGCGCCAAAAAGGAAAGGCCCCGTCTAACATAATCGACCTATGAAAGCCCCAAGACGGTCTCTTGCTGGGGATCTTGTGAGATAGGCCTCTCTGTTATGGGCGCAACACATTGGAGCGGAAGCAAAAAACGGCCCACGGGCAAGACCTCGGGATAAAGTACCGCCGCTGCCAACCGCTCATCGACCTTATGCCCCACTCCAAAAAATTGGGTTGGGGTTGGCTTGTCGACGCTGGGGTGGGGTGGGGTTGGTGGTGGAGAGTGGTGCTGTGAGCTCCGAGCCGACCTCAGGCCTGGATTTAACAAGTGTATAGATAGTTAGTGTTGCATCGACGTCTGTTTCGCCCGAGCAGCTGTGCCTACCACTCCTTTAGGGTCCCCTCCCTTGTGTTTTTTATCCAGCAGTTGGCATCTCTCCCCTTATTCCTTTTTTTTCTTCCCCTCGCCAGTGTCCCTTTATTCGTCTTTTTAGTTTTAATTGATCCTGATTAGACCTACCTTGCTGGACCCGGCGGTTCATCCCACCATGGCAGCTGAGAACCATCTTGTAACTCCAGTTCCAGGGGAATCCAATGGCCCTCTCTGATGCTCTGCGCGCATTGCCATGACAGGGTTGCACAAACCTACTGATTGCAGACTCAGTTAACATTCATCACATCAAAAAAATAAAATTTTTTAAAAATGGGTGGAACAAGCACAAACAAAAGAAAATAAAAAAAAAAGCCTGGGGGTGGGGGGTGGGGGGGAAGGTCCATGGAAAGAGGAATGAGCGTAATTGGACTGAGAATGTATTGAAAGCACAAAACTTCAATAAAAATTAGTAAAAAAAAATATAAAATATAAAAGTAAAAAACAGACACGACTGCACTGTTCTTGAACTAAAGCTACCATTTTACTTTCAGCCAGACTAGGAAACACTTTTGGGTGTGGGTGGGGGATGGGTTGTACCGCACTATTTTTCGATCCATTACCCTCAACCGAATCGACCTGTCGAAAAAATATGCCTTCTGATCTCCTGTCTTCTTCATGGTTATCGTCTACTTTACTTTAATGAGGCGCTCTTGATTTTTAAAGCTGTCTTGTCTTGCAAAGCCCTTTTCTCAAATATTATACAGTAGTGAAACGTATCAGAGGCCTGGTGTGAATCTAGCGTTTGCTGGATGCTTAACAAACATACTTAATTCCCACACCAATTGGCTAAGGGGCTTAAGGGATAACTTTGTTCCTTGCTCAGAGGTCAACTAAGTCCCAAGGACTATGCATGGAGGCCATTCTTGTGAAATTCCTGCAAATGTTGAGTCACCAATCTTTCGTGTGCAGGAGGTTCTTGGAAATCCCACTAAGGGACTTCAGCCAGTGTCTAGTCGTAACAAATAGGAAAGTACTCGATGCCATTCAAAAAGGGGAAGCGTGGTCTAGCAAGACCTGATTTTTGTCCTCGAGTGGATGGATCTGGTAAATGAATAGCCAAAAGGACCAGGGGTTTCCTCCTACCCGTCTCAAAAACCTGAGTGACCCAACTGAGGGATCAGATCCTCAACTGTTTGAATAAAACAAAACCTTGGTTATATCTGTTTCCTAGCTGTGTGGCCTTAAAACATCCAAAAGGAAAGTTATAACCAGAATTATAAAGTGAAAAACAAAAAACAAAAAACAAAACACCATTGTTTTGCCTGTCTTCCTGGCAAAGTGGCACCCTGTGGACTGCCACTGCTTTGCCATCCTTCCAAGACATGAGCCACAGCTTTTCAACTTTCCAAATGGACTGAAGACTCATGCTGCTCTCTACGACATCCTCCAAACCTTCAGGCACGATGGGGACTGCTGAGACATCCAACATGTGGACTGGAGCTCTACTGCGGGGGTTTCAGCCTCTTAACAGAGTATAGACTGCCATTGTTGTGACCGACCCGGCTGCATCACAGAGACTAGTAAGGAAGATCAAGAAGACGTGCTTACTGGACCTCACTTATGGTGATCATGGGAGGGAAAACCCAAGTATGGAGCCAAAATCAGGATTAACGAGGCTGTTTGGAGCCAAGGGGCCGAGCACTTCCAAAAACATGACGATCTTTCACCTAAATAAAGAAAAAACATCATAGTTGAGATGCTAAAACCGACGATATTCTGTGTGCATGCACAACGTTTTGGAGTAATGCAGATCAGAGAGAATAAACAACAACAAAGGCTAGGACTGGGTCAACGAACTGACTGAAGGTGAACACTCTGCTCACAAAAAAAGTGACTTCTGCATTGAAAATTTTGAATGGAAGAGACTCAAAAAGATGAAGGGGCTATTTGGCAGAATGTGTGAGCTTTGTTGGGGGGGCAAGGAAGGGGTCACGGGTCTAGATCTTTGATGAAATTTTTGTATGAAATGCACAAAGCTTCAAATAAAAATTGGTTTGAAAAAAAAGACAACGCAAGACCAATCCAGGGAACATATACTTTCATCCCAGCACTCCAGACCCAAGAGTCAGACTGTGAATCAAGCCAGCCTTGGTCTACATCATCAATGTTTCCAGGCCATCTAAGGCTACAGGGAGGCTCTGTCTAAAAAATTATCAAAAGGACCATAAATAAATGACACGAACAACCAAATAATTTTGGAAACATAAAACAAACTGACAAATCCAAGAGTCACAGAAAGAAAATAATTTAAAATATTTTTTTAAATAAATCAATTAAAATAGGGCAAAGAAAACAATACCAGGAATCAATAAATCTAAAAGCCGGTTCCTTAAAAAGATAAGCTTGGCAGAGACTTAGTCCACAATGAGGCAACCAAAAGAATAGAGCCGGTTCCAAATCAACAAAAATCAGACAGTAAAAATGGGAGCATGGAGAGTAGAACAGGTTCACTTAATATAATATCCTCCAACTCCATCCATTTACCTGCAAAGTTCATGATATCATCTTTCTTTATTGCTGCATAGAACTCCATTGTGTACATGTACCACATTTTTTCTATCCACTCATCAGTTGAGGGGCATTTGGGTTGGTTCCAGCTTTTTGCTATTGTGAACAGAGCTGCAATAAATATAGCACTGTGCATGTATTTCTTCAGTAAGATGAGTCTTGTGGGTATATACCTAGGAGTGGTATGACTGGGTCAAATGGCAAGTTCATTTTGAGTCTTCCAAGGGTTCTCCACACTGCTTTCCTGGTTTTGCCTGGTTTTCATAGTAGTGTGATGCTGGCTTCATAGAAGGAATCTGGGAGAACTCATTCCATTTGTATCCTTCTAAACAACTTGAGTTGTAATGCTTGTAGGTCTTTTTGAAATATTTTATAGAATTCTGCTGTGAAACCATCTGGGCCTGGGAATTTTTTGGTTGGGAGGCTGCTTAGTACATCATCAATTTCTTCATATATTATTGGACTATTTAAGTTGTTGATCTCTTCTTGGTTCAGCTTTGGTGATTCCCAGGATTTCAGATATTCATCCATTTCTTCCAGGTTTTCAAATTTAGTAGAGTATAGGTGCAAAATCAGTTCTTGGCACAGTTATTTGAGACTTAAAAAGTGTTAATAAAATATTTTATTTCTATATGATATATAGAAATACCATCTTTCTTTTCAAGGAAATCTCCCTCCATTCTTTAGTGGTGGTGCACGCCTTTAATCCTAGCATTGGGGAGGCATAGGCAGGCAGATCTTTGTGAGTTCAAGGCCAGCCTGGTCTACAGAGTGCGTTCCAGGACAGCTGGGACTACAGGGACACCCTGTCTCGAAAAGACCAAAAAAAAAAAAATTTTCAGGTAAATAGAACTAGAAACTGTTAAGCTAAATGAAGTAGCACAGTAAAAAAAAAAAAAAAAAAAAAAGAAATATATATTCTAGATTTTACTCACTAGAGTGAGTGATTTTACTCTAGTGAGTAAAATCTAGAATATATATTAACATCTTCAAACATATAGGCAGTTCCCTACCACAAAGAATTACCAGAAACCAGAAGTAAGTGATTCCAAGATTAATAAATCCTCTGCCAAACATGGAGATGCTCTGGGGAAAAGTCCGTCTAATTCCACTTTATTTCTTATTCTTTCCAGAAGCATTCTCATCACATGGTCAGCCATGGTTAGTATTTGCTGCAGCACAGGATGAGTAAGTTGGTGCTATGTTAAGTCGCTACATGGGCATCACCCGGCTTGGGGTCACTGAGGATGCACCATCTCCCTTGTAGTTTTGGACCCCACTTCACACCTATTTGGTAACACATCAGTTTAAGAAAGCGAAGCATGTAGGTATTTAAACAGTATAATATATAGCCTTTCGATCCATACCTATATATGTAATTGCATGTGCTTCATTAGTAGGATCAAAAGGTTATCTCTGGACAAGCTGTCAGACCATGAAAGAAAACAGCCAGAATTGACTAGAGACCAAGACAACAGCTCCAGAGAAAGTAGACTGTTTTGCTTCTCATCCACCTGTGCCCCTTTTCTAAGCCTAGGGAGCAATTTGCGGAAGAGGGGGCGCGGTAGAATGTAAGGGCTGCGATTGGGGTGAATGGTGAAACTACAAAAATATAGACTGGACACTCATTTGATCAACTTGATTGAACATACAAGCCCCCACTGCTGGATGGTGGGACCCATGAGCTGCGTGGGTTTGGGCACAACTGCTTGCAAATTGGTTGTACTCACAAATTATCACTTATTGTTAAAAAAATGAAAACAAAACAAAAAAACAGAGAAAGATGCAGAAAAGTTTTGGCAGAATGCGTGATTTGGGACGGGTAGGCGTGGGGTGGGGGGAAGGGAAAGGGATATATGCTTGAACTGAATTGGAAAATGATGTATGAAATACACAAAGCATCAATAAAAAAAATGAAAAAAAAAAGAAAGCGAAGCATGATAATTTCTCCTAAAGATTTAAGATTCCACGCAAAGGACAGGAAGGTGGGAAGGGAAGGGCTTTTTGGAGGCATATTAGGGGAAAGCCACTTAGTCATATGAAGCATGCCTATTTATGGATTTTTTTTTACTTCTGCCAAATTATTTTTTGTTAAAAAAAAAGTTAGATCTGAGCTATATCACAAACACTGTATAAACACATAACATTCTAAACTGCCCAAAACATTGTCCTTTCAATTCAGGGTAAGTCCAACTAGGCCTTTCAATTTCCTGGCCTAGGGACCATCCCTCGGGAAAGCTGATTCTCCTGAGGACTTGCTAGGAAGAGGCTGGAATAATTATCTCCTCAATGAGATAATGTATTTGTGTACCCCAGAAGCCCCTCCTTCACAGTATGGATCTTCACTGCTAAGCCTGCCCACTTTTACAAGTTCTAACTCAAAGAGCATAGCTTTTGGTTTTCTGTTTTTCTGCTTTTCATTCAGATAGAGGCCAAAATCCTAAGTTTCTTTGCCCTGACACTCTGGGCATTCTCACTCCTAGGCTCAAGACACTCCTCAGCAATATAGCTCCTCACAGACGTCTTTAAAAAACAAGGCTTTCATTGATTATGTGAAGGTGGGCTGTGATGTCACGTGCATTTGCTAAAGACCCCATCCTCTATCCCTCTTCTGTGCAGACTGGCTTGAGAACTACTAGACTAACAGCTTTCCTGTTTAAAGGAGAGAGCTAGTTTGAACACTGAAGCAATGCCTGTTAGTTTTGTCTTTAATTTATTGTTACTGGCTTTGTCACAACTAAGTTATTGTTGCTATTAGTATTTTATTGTTTTTAAAAAGTATAAAAATTTTTTTGAATTATATATCAATGACTAATTTTTGTATTGCATTCAGAATGTTGGCTTTGTTGCTGAACAATTTGTCCCTATTTCTACATTATTTGGTATTAAGTCCAAAATTCAGAAAAAAATGGTAAAATGTCAATGGGAGGAAAATTGAGACATAATAAATAGTATCTACTTCAGAGTGACCAAAAAAGGCTTTCTTTCCTCTCTGACTCCTATCTTTCCCTGTTGATCCTGCTTCCTGGCAGTTTGTATTTCTTTCAAACATCAACAAAATTGTCTTCAAACTTTCTTCTGAGTTCAGTTTCAAATTCATTTATATATAAGACTAAGAACCAGCAAAAGAAATCCCATTTTTTTCCTGATGGGTGAGTGCATGAATGATGACAGTAAAAAAAGATGATGTATCTTTCACAGATATGTATAAATTTCCTTTTCTGCTATCTTCTGAAAATATCAGATAGTAAAAAAATGATATATCTTTCACAGATATTGACTACTTTCTGAAAATAGCAGCAGGTAGTTGTTCAACTGGAGTTTTACTATTAGGAAAAGGGAAGCAAAAGTGGATGCCAGGGTTGTCCCACAATAGCAAACCTGGATGAGACAGAAATAAAGCAAAAGGGATGTACAGAACAGCCGCCGCAGGCATTGATGCTCTTGCAGAGGACCCAGGTTCAATTCCCAGCAACCACATGGTGTCTGATTGCCATCCAGTTCCAGGAATATGACATCCTCTTCTGGTCCCCATTGCACACACAGGTCACATACATCTAAGAAAATCACTAATACACATAAAATTAATAAATAAATATGTAAGAGATAAAGGAAGAATTACACAAAGAAACAGGAAAAAAGAAGTCTACAATGAAACAGATAACCCAAAAGAAGGGAAGAAAGCAAGCTAAATAAGTGAATACCAGCCAACGTTCAAATCCACATAACTCCTTGTATCTTCAGAGTTTCAAAGAAAAGAACTGGAGCTACTGGTTCAACACACACTGTTTCAAAAAGACACCCACTCACCTGAAGGGTTTCAGTGATCTCACAATCACATTTTTTAGTAACATGAGTTTATTCTAACAGAGCATTTCAATTATTTTGACTTTCAGGACTTTATCCAATAAGTCCATTTTCTTTATTTTCTTAAAGACCATGAAAGCTAGAAACCAAGGCTTTCTAACAGTAGCTTTCTGAACACTGTCATTTATTGTGGATTTTCATGGACTTGGTCAGTCTCCCTACACAGTTTTTTATACATTTGAAGTTCATAATTAAAGAAAATAGCACTATCAGTAATAAAATCAGGGAAGTAAAACTTCTGGCCCAGTGTACTAGGGGTATGTCTAACTTTTAAAATGCGCTATTTAGGAATATTACTCTTTTAAGTTCTTTTATATACTCATGATAGTCCAGAACTTCTCTGTTCCTTGAAGATCTCCCTGATTCTTTGTTTAACCTATCTATATATCTAGTTTTCCACCCATGCAAAACACACAAGTAATATCAGAAATTCTCCCACATAAATTCTTACTACACTTGAATTAAATTATCAAATTGTTATCATTTTCCTCAGATTTGTTCTTAATTTCGCTTTCTATACCCATGGATTATTTGTTTTCCCCAAATCTTATTTAAATGTACTTTAAATGTGCTAACCAAAGTTAGAGAGGAAGAAGAGAACAACTAAAAGCTCATCAAACATAGTTTATAGCAAAATGATTGATTTTCCCAATTACTGGCATTTTGGCAATTTTTATATTATGTTCATAAATTACAGCAGTTCTTAATTAGATATGCAGGTGAGGACACAGAGAAGCTTCTCAAATCAATTAACAGTTAATCCTTCTCTAAATTGTATGTTTGTGTTTTGGTTTATGTCCCAATAAATGTCATAGATAACTTTCTATTGCATTTTTCTATTCAATATTTCAGCAAACAGAAATAAAGCAAGTGGCCTGATTTTAACTTCTGCAGATTATATACCTCCTTTCACTCTCAAAGTAGTTCATGACATAAAATCCTTTACTAAGTAGTATTTGAGCCTTAAAATCCCTCACATATGTTAAAGACTTTACATTGCCCTGAGGCCAGAGACATTTTTACTACCAGGTAAAACCCCATGCCTGTTTTGCCTTTCTCCACTATTTACAGTGTCTTATTCATTCCCTGTTATGATCTGTTCCATCTTCTCTACATTATAACATAAACGATCTCAAGGACAAAAAAATGGTGATTTTCCCTATGATTCTTAGGTGTTAAGGTTCCTTTCTAGATGTGTAACTTAGAGCCGGGCAACTCTCAGACATATATTCTCTGTGTATGACCATCTGTTCCAAAAAGAAGATTCTTTGACTAGTGATGTACTCTTGAATCGATCAGATTTAACATATAATATAGAATGCATGAAATCTGCTGAGGGGGGCTACAGGTGAAGATGGTGGGGGGGGTCTAAATTTGATTAAGATCTATTTTTTTGGCCTTTTTGAGACAGGGTCTTCCTGTAGCCCCAGCTGTTCTGGAACTCACTATGTAGACCAGACTGGCCTTGAGCTCATAGAGATCTGCCTGTCTCGGCCTCCCGAGTGCTGGGATTAAATGCATGCACCACCATGACTGGCAATTAAGATCTATTATATGAATGTATAAAACTGAATAAAATTTTTGTAATACTTATTTTAGGGGCTGGAGAGATTCTCAGTGGTTAAGAGCACTGGCTACTCTGGCAGAAGACCTGAGTTCAGTTTCCAGCACCCACATGGCAGCTAATGACATTCTGTCATCCAAGTTCCACAGGATTCAATGCACTCTTCTGCCCTCCACAGGCATTTTACACACTGGTGTACTTGCATGCATAGGGTCAAAGTACTCATATACATGAAATAAAATTAAATATTTTTTTAAAATACTGACATTGCATTTAATAGAATATGTCCCAACTTCTCCACTGTCACATTCTGTTTTCATTTTTTCACCTACCTATTTCTAGACCACAGCATCTTCTGGTAGAAGTCTCTGGTAATTTAGTTTTGGCTTACACAACTGCTGTTATAGAAAAATCTGAACAGATGAAAAAGAGGACATTAATTAACAACCCGGAGAATAATGACCAGGTACTACTGGTGTGGCTGGTTTTGCCAAGGTTGCTCATGTGAATTGGGGAATTTCCCTGGAATCCAATTGATTTCATAAGAGTAACCAAAAGAAAATCACCTAATGAGTCACTGGAGAGGAAACACAACTGAAAAAGTAAACTTCAAGACTATCTGTCAATTCAAACATGATCATTAGTGGTGTAAAATGAGGCAGAGTGGTTGGAAAAAGTGAACATAATAAAAATCATGTGACTTTCACTATATTTCAGTGACTACATAATTCAGAAAGAAAAAAAACTCTTTATTTTCTTTTGTATTACAAAGTAGTTTATAAATGAACAATCTCCAAATGACAGCAAAAGTTGTTTTTCTAGGTCCATCAAATTGTAAGTTGCTTGAAGACTAATGTCTACACATGGAAGTTTGTTAATTACACCTATTCTCTTACCTATACGCTAGTCCAAGGATCTTTGAGCACCATAAGAAAATGCATGTGGGGGAAGAGGGAGAAAAAAAAAGAAAGCAAACACATGCATAGTGTTTTAACCCACTGTGAATAATAGTGCTACTAAAAGCATGGACAGGGCTGGAGAGATGACTCACTGGTTAAGAGCACTGGCTGCTCTTGCAGAGGATCAGGGTTTGATTCCTAGCATCCACATGACAACTAACATCTGCCTGTAACTCCAGTTTCAAAGGATCCAACACCCCCTTCTGACCTCCTTGGGCATTGCACAACACAGATGCACTAACGGACATTCAGGCAGTATAGTCATACACATAAAATAAAAAATAATAAATGAGACATTTTTAAAAATAAATGAAAGCATGAGCAATACAGAGGAAGGAACACAGAACAACAAATGAACAAACTTCTGAGGCTCTAAACAGACTTCCTAGCACAGACTTCCTAGCTGCATCCCTCTGCATTCCCTTTTTCTCACCGTTCCTTCTCCCATTATTCATGCTTATTCTTCTAGACAATTTCGTGTCATATATGCATGTGGGATTTTTATGAATCTGAACAAAATCTAGGAACCCAAAATGTGAGAAAACATGCATTTGTCTTAGTGACTATTCATTAATATGACTATCTCCCGTTGCATCCTTTTTCCTGCAAACGACGTAGGTTTGTTCTTCTTTATGGCTGAAAAAAATCTTCCTTGTGTATATATGCCACATTTTCTTTATCCATTTCTCTTTGGTGGGATTCTTATGTTGGTTCTATAAGTTAACTTTGTAAACAATGCTGCAATAAACACTGATACACCATATTTCTATTGTATATTGTTTCAGTGTCTTTCAGGTAAATATGCAAAAGTGATATACCCAGTCTCATGGTAAATCTGTGTTCAGATTTCATTTCTGTGTCTTCTTTTAACTTGTCTAAGAACTCCCATGGGGGCCGGACTAGTTTACACTCCCACTAGCAGTGTATAAGGGTACCTGACTTGAATTGGAATTGTTGTTTTGTTTTATTTATTTTTTTTACATTTTTTAAAATTTTATTTATTTCTGTATGTGTATGAATGTACTGTATGCATGCAAGTTTGTGGACCCGTGTCGTGCAATGCCGCGGAGGTCAGAAGAGGGTCTTGGATTCCCCTGGAACTGGAGTTCTCCTGGAATTGGACTTTCAGACTGTTCTCGGCCGCCATATGGGTGCTGGTGATCAAACCGAGGTCCTCTGTAAGAATGGTTGGTGCTCTTAACTGCTAGGCCATCTCTCCAGCCCCTTGTTTTATTTCTTATATCCCTGTATTCCCAGCTGATCTAGAACTTGATATGTAGACCAGTCTGGCTTCAATTTCACAAGGAACCACCTGCTTCTGCCTCCTGAGTTCTGGGTCAAAGGTATGCACCACCATACTCAAGCTGGACACATTTTTTTATGGCTGCCACTCTCTGACTATAGTAAGGAGGAACCATCATATAGTTTTAGTATTATTTTTTATTATTTGTCTTAAGTCGTTAAGAATTTAATGCAATGCATTTTAATCATATTTGCCCCTCACTCCTTCCCTTGTCTCCTCCAAAATCTACCCCCTACCTCATCCCTCCCTTACCTTTGTGCCTCTTGTAATAAACCTTTGAGTCAAATTTGTGCTATCTATATACGACTGGGTATGTGGCCATTTACTGGAGCATGCTCCACCTACCAAGGATCACACTGTTAAAGAAAACTTGCACTCTCTCCTCCAGAAGCCATCAACTGTCCATAGTTACTAAGTTAAGAGTGGGGCTCATAACCTTCTCTCTTCAGGCTAGAATGATGACTGTCTGGATCTCATGCACGTCTTATGTGGACAACTACAACCCCTGTGAATTCATGAATTCATTGGCCCTGTCACATCCATAAGACACTCTTTCACTCTGATACTCCCCAACTCTGGCTTCTACAATCATTCCCCTTCTCTCTTCTGAGCCTTGGGGAGGGGATGTGAAATAGATGCCCCGTTTGTGACTGAGCATTCCATTGGCACTTAGTTTCTGTACTGTGGCCAGTTGGGAGCTTCTGCATCAACCACAGTCCACTGCACTAATATGTCCATTTCACAAAATTAATAGTAATACTTTCACCCCAAGGGTTCATGAGCTCCCTACCCATGCGTTCTTGGCCAGGTTTTCAGTTCAGGCATGTGTCCACCTTTGGGGACAGCCTGAAATCAAATAAAAAACTGGTTCATTACCCCCGTAACATTTGTGCATCTATTTCATCCATGGATGCATTGTGCCATACTGGTTATGACCAAGGCATATGGTGTTCTCAGCAACAGAACATTACCATACAGTTCTAGTGTGTAACAAGAGCAATGTTTGGACAGTTCTCTGGAGCACTTCTGATTGACAACTTGAGGGGCAGCATCACACACCTGTTGCTGGACTTCTTATTTGGCATTCTGTGGATTCTGGGAGGAGCATATTCTCCTGTGTAGGGTAACCACAATTAAAGTATTTTATATGGATATATGTAGCTTAACAAATAGCAGGCTTCCACATAGCATTTTCAAACATCTTTCGTGTTCTTTTCATCCCTCTCCCCACTGAAAGTGACTTTCCCATTGTTCTCGTATTTTCTAAAGGCTGATCATTTCTGAGTATTAAACACCACTCCCTACAAAAAGAAGCTTCTCTGAAGGGGGTTGAGAGATGCACACATCTGTCTGTATAAAGATAGATATCTGGAGAGCAGTTTAATACTGTATCCATTTAGCAACACAGTAACACTAGGTTGTGGAAAAGAACTGAATATCAAAAGACCTAAGGCTAATGAACTACTCATCCATGGATTTTTGCCCAGTTAACTATATCAGGTATGAATTCAGACTTATGGAGCAGGCCATCAATCCAATCAGAAAGTGGTAACTTTTATAACCTTCACAACACCAGTGCACTAATGGACAAACCTTGACAAGCTGGTCATTATTATAACTTACAAGATTCACAGCTAAGACAACTGATGGCATTTTCTCACAGCAGCCCACATAAAACCTTCTGGCACTAGGAAAGCTACCCTGCAGGGATGAAGTTTCCATGTGGCCATAAAATTTATTTCTCCATGTCCTGTGAGAAAAGTGTGTGGTGTCATCACATCAAGTTCTGGTGGGAAACCAAAAGCAATGGGAATAGCCTGTATTGGTTGTGTGTTCCTGGGACCCATATGAAAGTAGGAAGCCTGTACTTGTGCAGTAGTAACGTGAATATTACATGAGTATCCAGTCACCTTCTGAACAGGGTTAAGACCCTATCTATGAGATGGAACCTATACCTGATACCATTATGGGAGCCAAGAACCTGTGGCTAGATAGTTTATGGGCCCAGAGCTGCCATCTGCTCTTGCAGCCGGCACCCAGCAGCATTGTGAGTCTGTGTGCAGGGGGCTCAGGCTGGGGTCTGGCTGAGACCACCTAAGGCACAGGAGCCTGGACCTCGCTCCAGAGAGGTAGTACTTAGGGTAGATTGCTTCTTGGGCTGTGGATAGTTGATTTGCTGGTTCATAGCAGGGGAGCTGTGAGCCGGCCTGCTTGGGTCCAAACCCGAAACCCTTGTAGGATGTGGCTATCTGGGCGGAGCTGCCCTCTGCTCTTGCAGCCCGCCCCCAGCGCCATAGACACTGTGGGGAGTGACCCCTCGGCGCAGATGCCAGCCAGCTGTTTCCCTTAGCCTGGCCTGAGTGGTACTTCTAACTCGGGCCCTTAGCCTGGACCCACAAGACACGTGTTCCACTCTTGGCCATGACTTCCCACCTGCCCAGAGACTGCTGAACCCTGGACATGAATTTCAGGCTGATGGCTGATGGCCTATCTTCAGCCTTTGTCCATCCACAACACCAGCTACCCAGATTGGTGGTCCGCCAGGGGAACCTTTTTCCAACCTACTGGCCACCCGAACAAAATGCAGGCCTACCTTAGCCTGTATGCACACAATGATTAATAAAAATAATGGCTGTGAATTCCGCGATGATGTTACTGTGAAATTCAAATTTATTCCTTGCTACAGCCTGCTTTTATAAACTAAATGACGTCAGTTCACAGGACCAATAAGTCCTCCAACTCCATGCCACTGCACACAATTGCCCCACCCAGTATCATGCCACCTCACTAGGACACATTGCTCCTCCTTGGGACACGGTCAGACCCTCGGCCACGCAGTGCCCTGAAAAGCTGAAAGCTAGCCTGCAATTTAAACTGATTTAAACTGGATCTTCCCACATAGATAGATAATAGATAGATAGATAGATAGATAGATAGATAGATAAATTAGAGTACAGTAAGTTGGGTAGTTGGGTGGGTAAGACAGGGACGTTAGATGGGGAAGAAGATCTAAATATGATCAAAATATATAAATATAATGTATGAAATTTGCAAACATTTCATAAAAAATATTAGACTCGCCTCAGTGGTCTTCTCATTTATAGAAACATGAAAGGGAGACATTTTTTGTTCAACTTCAAGCAGTAGTAAAAATGTCACACATTCCAGGAGTTTTTTTTTTTATTTCTGTATGTGTATGAATGTACTGTCTTTATGCAAGTTTGTGCACCTGTGTCATGCAATGCAGCAGAGGTCAGAAGAGGTTAGGAACGCCGACCGCTCTTACAGAGGACCCGGTTTCGATCTCCAATTCCAGGAGTTTTTAACTTACAACTTTATCAAAATAAAAAAATATTCACATAAAGAGATGATCTTGTAAGTTCCAATGAAACTCTGAAAGAGTTTTGCAACTATCCTCAAGGGTGGCTGGAAAACACACTCCTTACATGGAATATAATGCATCTATCACCACAGCCAAGGCTAGACAAGTCACAGGCCATAGGGGTGACCTTACTATTCTTATACAGTCAAATATACATAGTATTATGAATGTATCAGTCAGTTTTCACCAGAGAAGCTTCTCACTACAATATAGGAATTTTAACACAGAGGCCCAAATTTGTTAACATGTAGAAAATTAGAAATTTGCCTGAAATGAGACACCTATGTCACACCCTGTTTCCCCAAGACTCAGGAATAATTGGGAGAGAGTGGGTAGAAATATTGTAAGAGCCAGAAATAGTGGATGACTAGAAAAGAAATCTTTTTCTGGATATAACAGGACGGTACATAATAAACACCCACAATACTTGTGAAAGAATGCACAAGACCTCTAGAAGCCCAAGCCAAATAAAAACCCAGCATTCAAGGGGGAGTTGGGCAAGAATTCCAGGTATAGGTGAGAAACTATTAATAAATGCTAGGAGAGGGACAGTCAGTTTTCTTTAAGGGTGTGATGCAGGGCAGGTTAACCAAAGCCCTCATTATAGTTTCAGGTGCTTTACAATGCAAATTTAATTCCCAGACTCAAGCATGCCAGCATTAAAAGTGAGGGCTCCCTTGGGAAAGAGTGGTATCCTGGAACTTGGCATGGAGATGTGTGGGAGAACCCTGATGAGGCTTTGGACTTTGAACCCTCATACTCTGAAGAATTTATTTTGCCTGATGACAGAGAGCTGGAGATGCCTGATATTCCTTGGGTTAGTGCTGATAAAGGGATTTTAAGGCTCAGGTAAATTGGAAGGCTTGAGTGTGCACATTATGTAAAACAGATCCTCAACAGTGGGAGGACCCAGAGGACATGGCTTTCAGCGAGGTTATAAAACATAAAATAATTAATGAGTCACCTGGCATATGAAGACCTTTGTTTCTATTCTTTTGCTGGTGCCAAATCTTGTTTGTTTGTTTGTTTGTTTGATGTTGTTGTTTTGTCTTTTCGAGACAGGATCTCCCTGTAGCCCCAGCTGTCCTGGAACTCACTCTGTAGACCAGGCTGGCCTTGAACTCACAAAGATCCGCCTTCTCTGCCTCCCAAGTGCTAGGATTAAAGGCGTGTGCTACCACGTCCGGCCTGGTGCCAAATCTTAGAGTTGGAGATGCTGCTGCTCAATTCCAGGAATTAAATGTAAAGGGTTTAACAGGGGTCAGGGTGCAGTAATGAATAACAAAAGGCAAGTTGAGTGTAGTTATCTTAGTAAGCAAGCTGGAAAGTATCATTTCTCCATGGTCTGTGTTCCAGGTGCCTGCCTTGAGTTCCTGCCTTGGCTTCTCTTGAAGATTAACTTTTCTTTAACCTAATGAAGGCCTTTCCTCCCCAAACTGGTTCTTCTAAGTGTTTTTTTTTAACACAACAATTGCAAGCAAATGAACAGCACTCACCAAAGAAGCTTCTTTTTAACAACTGATGTAGGCAGAATTCCACACTTGGTCACACACAGAAACTATGTGTGTGAGTGATGCCCAGCCTCAAGTGACACATCTACAGTGGAACCTCTACACCAGTGGAACATAGCAGAACAGGCTGTGCAGAGAACACTAATGCATCTCTTCACTCTCATTAGAGAAGCTTCCTCATGCAACAGAGTGCAAGACACACAGAATTCCACAACTGGCCAAGGTGACCAGAATAAGAGACTGCAGAGTGTGTTTCACTGGATAGAACTCCTATATTAATCCTCACCCACCCAGTTCAGGGACCTTCGAGGGAAAGTGTAAGAAAGATTGTAAGAACCAGTGTTGGCAATTGAGTGTAAGGAAACAGAGGCTTTCAGGCCTCTGGGAATTTCCTCATATGAACTTCCAGCAATGGAGACAGCAAGTGCAATAACCACTTCACCTCAATAAGAAGAAAACCCACAAAGAACTGGAAAAATGGGCAGCAGGCCCCACCCTTAGCCAAGGAATTATAGGTAGCTGAGTCCTGCTGGGTGAGGGAGAGTTGATCTTCTTTAAGGGAGTGACTCTAGATAAGCTGACTAGACTCCAGTGGATGAACTTCCACTGAGGGACATCTGGTTACAAACGCTTGAGAAGATAGGTCTAAACATATGTGGCAGAATCTGTGAAATCCAGTGGGTGGATTAAGAGTGTGCAGACAGGGAGGGGATCTAAATACAATTAAGGTTTATTGTATGAAATGCACAAAATTCAATAAAATATTCATTTAAAATATATTGTATGAAATTCTCGATAAAATATTATTAAAAATAGATCAGGGCTGGAGAGATGGCTCAGCAGTTAAGAGCATTCACTGGCTACTCTTGCAGAGGACCTAGGTTCAGTTCTCAGTACCCACATAGTGGTTAACTACCTTCGGTATAAGCAAAATTTTTTGGCAAAATAAATACAAATCTACTGGATACTTGCTGAATTTGCAAGATCAAAGATTCTCACATGCATCTGAGTAGAAATAAATTTTAATGGAGAGAATTAAAGTCTCATGCTGATTACAGACTTTCTTATGTAATGTCCAGTGCAGTGTAATTGGGGAAATTTCAGAACACAAAACCTAAAACTGCCCTAAGTTCCTTTTCTTCTTGTTTTATTTTGTTCATATGTAACTCATATTTGCATGAACTTTGTTTCAAAGCTATAAGAACCTCACCCACCCATGGCTCAGGGACCATTTCAGAAGAGGGGAGGGAAAGATTGTAAGAGCCAGGGTTGGTCCGTGAACATAGAGAGACAGGGGCTTTCAGGCCACTGCGAGCTTGCTCATGTGAACTTGTGGCAATGGCCCCAATGAACACAAGGCCCATGACAATTCAATCATGCAAGAGCCCAGAGTGGTGTAAGGTAAATGGGTGTGGGAGGGTTCTAGACTGAGAACTGTTGGAAACTGACTAGGGCTGGGTGAGGGAGAGTGGACCTTCCTTAAGATCTCTAGATGGGCTGAGTGGACTCCAATGGATGAAGTTGCACCAAAGGACAGCTGGGTAAAATACTTGACTGATGGAACTTTGCGTGTATTGCAGAGTGCATGAGTCACAGAAGGAGGGGCATGGAGAGGGAAGAGACCTAAATTTGACTTAGAACTGTTGTACTAAATGTACAAAAGCTCAATAAAAATAGTTTAAGAATAGAAGGGTGAAGGGTTAAAAAGTTTTGTCAAGTAGAGATTCTTCTAGGGGTGGTAGAATGTGGGAAAGAGAATCACAGCAAAAAACATACTACAAATGCTTTTCAGACTGCACGATGGTGAACAGCTGTGATCATGGGAATTTGGGGATTTTGTTTATATATATATATATACATATATATATATATATATATATATATAATTTTTCTCTAGTGCTGCAGTACTCTGCCAAGATTTTCTATCTTGTTAATTTATATATTTTCTTGTATTTTCAAGAAGTTTTTAAGAAATTAAGTGCATGCTTTTTATCCTTTAGCAAATATTTATTTGTCCATGTTTCACAGCTTTTCTGAATCTATGGTTTAGAGTTCTCTGATGAACAGATAGATGTAGTATTAAGCTTTATGAGGGTTGCTCTCTAACTGAGAAAGAAAACTCAATTACATTTTAAATGAGTACTAAATGTGAATATGGCATTCTTTGGGAGAAATGAACCTCATTTACACTTGAAATATTTGTTGTTCAGAAAATGATTATGGCATTAATATTTATTGTTAAATAGGAGACAATATATTTTGATATATTTTGGACATGGAGGTGTGATACTCTCTGCTGACTGATATTCATTGATTTTAAAATTCAATCATTTCATGCATTGGACGCTGGTATGGACAAATGAAAGGAAGAAAACTAATATTAAGATTTACTGAAGACCCACATCTGGTGTACTTAGATATTAAATATCTGATCATTTTCATGTCCCAAGAGCTTAGTGCAAGTCAAAATTTTTAGTTCAACAAATAAAATTGAGGCTCAGGTACTTAAGTATAGACCGATATTAAACTGTCAGTGACTAAAGTGTGTTACTTCTATGCTTTAACCTATGTTACTTCTCTAAATAAAACCTTACCCATGGCAGAATATGATGAATACTATTGCATAGATAATATGAAGAAAACAGGTATCACCCATCTTTCAGGGGATTTCGGTCATGTGGAACATAATCTATGGGGCACTGATTCATGGCATGCCCAGTGCTTCAAGGACTTGATACTCTGCAGTAATGCAAATTTGGTAACAGTTTTGTGATGTTAAATTATTACAGAAATTCATTTTTACTTTTATAATTACCACCTTATTTTTATAATTAAAGCAGGATTAAAAAAATACATTTTTCTCTGAATTCCATGTTAGTTCATCTAAAAACACATTGGAAAAAAATCAGTTGAGTCAGGAAGTAAATTCATATAGCCTTCCAGATAAATAATGAACAAATATAACTTACAAAAACACGTCAAGTAAATAATCTTGAGGTTAATGGTATATTACATTGTAATTTATGAAGTCAGAATATCACAAGGGAATTGGTATATGATCATACTAATTTTAATTTAATAATGACAAGACATAGATTAATCATAAAACTAATGAAAAGGACTCTAAATACAAACTAGCTTTTAATTGTATGTTTATATCTTGCGGGTTCAGAGTGTCACATAGTCCTCAGCCTTCCTCTTTCTTTGTTGTTGTTTTAGTTTTTGTGAATTTCATGCACTGTATTTTGATCGTGTTTTGACCCTTTCCCTAGCTGCATCCCTCTTATGGCCCCTGCCAGAGTCCGTGTCCTCTTTTTATACAATAAGCCCTATAGAGCCATGTTTTTGTCCCCAAATGTCCTTAGGTGTGTGTCTATTCACTGGAGACGGATCAAGCTATATAATGTCACACCCTTTAGGAAAACCAACTTTCCCTCTCCCAGGAGTTACCAGTTGCGTAGTTCCTCAGCTGTGGTTGGGACTTCTTTTCTATATGGTATGTTTCTCTCTGGCTTGAGTTTGTGTGGGCCTTGTGCATGCTGTTAACATTGCTGTATGTATCTAGAAAACTCTGTTTCCTTGTGGTCATCGACAACCTCTGCAAAGGTTTTTTGTCCCTTACTCTGCAAAGCCTTGGGTGACAGAAGTTTGACATGGGTGTCCTATTCAGGGCTATGTCCTTTGTACTCTCTTGTTCTGTGCACGTTGGCCAGTTGTGGCTTTCTTGGTAAATCACCATCTGTTGTATCAGGAAGCTTGGCTGCTGAAAGCTGAGAGATGCATTAATAGACTTTTCTTCATCCTATGCCACTATGTTTCTTGAGCCTTAGGTGTAGGGATTGCATTGTAGAAGGGGCATCTCACAGACACTTATTCTCTAAGTTTGACCAGTTGTGGAACTTTCTAACAATTTGTGTTCCTAATATGGTGTACATTTGTAAAATTGTTTCTGAGAATGCAAATATGAATAAATCTACTCTTACTGTAGTATGTATTCTGGTGTTAAGTTAATTCAAGACACAGTAAATTAAGGCTATTGATGTAAAATATATTTCATGATTATGGAGAACATTTGATAAATATTGAATTTAAATATCTTCTGGACTGAGAAGCAAAGAGTTATATATTAGAATAAGTAGTCTTTGGCATGTTTCAATAACTGAAAAACAGTGAATACTTTTTCCTATTTCAAGTGGTTTTATATTAGTCTTGATATAAAAATGTAAAGAATTAGGGGTAATTTGTTTCAATGTTGCCTGGTCTTCCATCTAATAAGAAACGCTTTGTACTCTGAGGGGAAATTAGAGATCTATTAAATCCCAAAATATCCACAAAATATAATAGCACCACATGACTGCTACAAACTTCCCTGAATAATCACAATTATATACATTAGTATAATGGGAAATCTTTCCTCCTCAAGTTTTATGGAGGTATGACTAAGGGACCTGTATATTTATCATGTGCAATGAGATGTTTTGGTATACATGAATGTTACAGAATGATTATACCAATCTTAAGTACCATGCTCACTTCCCACTCTAAAGATCTACTCTTCAAATTTTTCAGGACTGCACTGATGATTGAACAGTCATCCTGTACTGCAATAAGTCTGCAGGAACTGCTTATCCTGCTTAGTGGCTTATTTTTCCCTTTGATAAATGTATTCACTTTCCACCTTCCCATTTGTCCATTGTTATCCTTTGCATTTTCTGCTGCCATGCCTGTGGCTTCTAGTGTGTGTGTGTGTGTGTGTGTGTGTGTGTGTGTGTGTGTGTGTGTGTCTCATCTATCAATGACTACATATTATTTATACATATTGATCATTATGAACAATGCTGCAATGAAAGGGAAATAATGTTTTATCCTCTGATATATGTTCTGCAAACTGGAATTACTTCATCATATGATATTTCTATTTTTAATTCTTTATCTTTAACATTTTTATACATGTAATATTTTGTACATGTATGTAAGACTGTGGTGTTTGTGAGTATGGTCTAATTTCACATATCTGCAGGTGTACGTGTGTATGTGTGTGTGTGTGTGTGTGTGTGTGTGCAGTAACATTTACCTGAGCACAGAAATCAGAGGAGAACATCCTGTGCATTCTATGTATTCTATGGTTCTCTGCCTTAGTCCTTTGTGACAGGGCCTCACACTGAGCCTGGATCTAGTCTGGCACCCCCCCCCCCAGGGATACTCCTGTCTCCACCTCTCACAACATTTCAGGTACTGGGGCCTGTGACCACAATTAGATTTATACTCACACACTGGGATCTGAGCATAGCTCCTCATGCTTACCTAGTTAGTGAGTTTATCCATTGATCTGTCTCTCTAGCTTGCTCTTCCCATTTTTAATCTTTTCCTTTATTTTCCCTTTTTTCTTCAACTTATAATTTTCTTTTTCCCCTTTACAGTGTTTGGATCAAACCTAGGAGTGTCTATATACAAAGAAGAAAAACTCTATTAGTGTGGTATAAATCAGTCTGTATTTTTAACATTTTAGGTGCCTCCAGGTAGTTTTCCTGAGTGAGTGTACTAATTTACATTCTTCTCAAGGGTTAAAATGGTACTGTCTTTTAAAGTCCAACCCAAACATGTTATCTTTTGAATTTTTGATAAAAATCTTTTCACCACCAATGTACAGGCAAATTTTCACCAATTTTACTTTGTCCTTCTCTGATGATTACTGATGGTCAGCATTTGTTTATACATGTTTTGGACTTTACAGTAGTTTTAGCGATAACATGAAAACAGACCTTTAGAACTTAGAATTTTCTCCTTGTGGTCTTTTGGTGTAATTTTCAGTTTCTCCAATTTCTTCCTTCAGGGAGCACTGACGGCCATCAATGGAAGGCACCAATTACTCCCTAGTGTCAGAGTTTGTGATCATGGGACTCACCAACTCCTGGAATATCCAACTCCTGCTGTTTGTATTCTCCTCCATGTTTTATGTGGCAAGCATGACTGGAAACTCCCTCATCATCTTCACGGTGGTTTCTGATGCTCAGTTACACTCTCCCATGTACTTTCTTCTGGCCAACCTCTCCTTTTTTGATTTAGGTGTTTCTTCTATTCGTGCTCCCAAGATGATTTATGACCTGTTTCAAAAGCACAAAGCCATCTCCTTTAGAGTTTGCATCACTCAACTCTTCTTCATCCATGCACTTGGTGGTACAGAGATGGTGCTGCTCATAGCCATGGCCTTTGACAGATATGTGGCCATATGTAAGCCTTTGCACTACCTGACCATTATGAGCCAAAGAATGTGCCTCTTCTTCTTAGTGGCTGCCTGGGTGATTGGGCTTACACATTCTATAATTCAACTAGCTTTTGTAGTAAACCTACCTTTCTGTGGACCAAATGTGCTGGACAGCTTCTACTGTGACCTTCCTCGGTTTATCCAACTTGCTTGCATGGACACTTACCAACTGGAGTTCATGGTCACAGCCAACAGTGGATTTCTCTCTGTGGGCTCTTTCTTCATACTGATTGTTTCCTACATTGTCATCATAGTCACTGTTCAGAAACACTTTTCAGATGGTTCCTCCAAAGCTCTGTCCACACTTTCAGCTCATATCTCTGTGGTTGTCCTGTTCTTCGGTCCTTTGATATTCTTCTATACGTGGCCTTCCTCTTCCACACACATGGATAAATTTCTGGCCTTATTTTATGCAGTTGTTACTCCTTTTCTGAATCCTGTGATCTACATATTGAGGAATCGGGAGATGAAGGTGGCAATGAAGAGAGTGTGCAGACAGCTAGTGAGGTCTAGGAAGACTTTGTGAATAGTGTTTTCTGATTGTCTTCATTTAAAAGTAATCTTACTCTTCACCAAACTGTAAAGAACTTATTTGTCTGTTTTGGTATGCTTACCTCATCATATGGTATTTTATCTTCTTCTTAGAAAGGAGTGAGAATAACTCCTGAAATTAGAGAATTAAATATATTTATAAAGTAAAGATTATGATAATCTTGAACCTGCATTCCTAAGGAATGATATTTATGTGATGTAATTTAGCCTTGCAGATGAGGGAAGGATACATTAAAGACTTTAGAATGGGGACACTTTATATATTTTATACATTTTATTTAATTTATTTATATTTTTATTTGTATAAATAAGTGTTATGCATGCATGTTTGTAAGTGGCCCGTTGTTTTGCAGTGCCCATAGAGGACAGAAGAGGACATTAGATCCCCCAGAACTGGAATGGTTGTTAGCCTCCATGTGGGTATTGGGATTCAAACCTGGGTCAGTTAAGAGAACAACCAGTGCTCTTAACTGCTGAGCCAACTCTTCCAGCTCCAACTTTACATTTTTTTTAAATCAGCTGTTTTTTTCATGCCCACGGATTTCTGGAAGTACTCATTTTTATGCTTGTAAAGGCTTACTAAACTGGGACATTTGTCAATATCCTGTTCTTTGTACATATTTATCTTTTTAGGTTTTTTGAGCAGTGGAAGGGGATTCAAATCTGTATAACACATATAAGGAGTGGGATGGATGCATCTTTTGTGTGGAAGATGTGAGTCATTTGGAATACTAAGGATCCAAGAAAACATTATGGCTACCTCTGTGAGAGCTGAACTAAAAAATAATTTGCATGGTTTTAGAAGGAAGAGTTGAAGCAACACTTCAGCTTGGATTGTGCATTGGTTCCCAGTATGTTCTAAGGTGGCATGTGTGCTGCTCCCAGTATTCTGATGATCCTGATGGTATGGGACCAATACTAGACCTGCAGTTTTTCTGCTCCTTTATAGATCTTTCCATTCAGTTCCTCAGGGTCATGAGTCAAGTGGTTCACTTTGAATAATGTCACAAGATTAGAAATTATCTTTATCATCAATGTTGGGAGTTCTGACACAGTATAAAGATTATCCTTGGTCTCTACTTCACACCACTTATTGTTCTTTCCATAATGCTGGCTTCTCTGGCTCAAGATACAGGACAAAGTTCAGTGATAACAGACTTATCTCTTCTGCTAGTGTTTTTCTTCATTGTATAAAGTATTGCTCATGTAAGTCATCTCTTATTGTATATCTCCTATGGCAGTTCTGCTTTGCTGAACAAACTGTGAATGATACAGACACTTGGCAGCCCGGTCATTTGTGGATTCATAGACTACTCCTTCAATCTATATGTTATTTATATAACACAGCTAGCCATAGGATACATTTTAGCACAGTTCAAATGTAATAATGAGCTTGCAATGCATGAAACTAACTAGTCTGCNCTTTAGATCTCCCAGAACTGGAATGATTGTTAGCCTCCATGTGGGTATTGGGATTCAAATCTGGGTCAGTTAAGAGAACAACCAGTGCTCTTAACTGCTGAGCCATCTCTTCCAGCTCCAACTTTACATTTTTTTTAAGCAGCTATTTTTCTCATGCCCAGGGATTTCTGGAAGTGTATGCTTGTAAAGGCTTACTGAACTGGGACATTTGTCTATATCCTGTTCTTTGTACGTATTTATATTTTTAGGTTTTTTGAGCAGTGGAAGGGGCTTCAAATCTGTAAACACATATAAGGAGTGGGATGGATGCATCTTTTGTGTGGAAGATGTGAGTCATTTGGAATACCAAGGATCCAAGAAAACATTATGGCTACCTCTGTGAGAGCTGAACTAAAAAATAATTTGCTTGGTTTTAGAAGGAAGAGTTGAAGCAACACTTCAGGTTGGATTGTGTGTTGGTTCCCAGTATGTTCTAAGGTGGCATGTGTGTTGCTCCTGATGATCCTGATGTTATGGGACCAATACTAGTCCTGCAGTTTTTCTGCTTCTTTATAGATCTTGCCATTCAGTTCCTCAGGGTCATGGGTCAAGTGGTTCACTTTGAAGAATGTCACAAGATTAGAAATTATCTTTATCATCACAGTTGGGAGTTCTGAGTCAGACACAGTATAAAGATTATCCTTGGTCTCTACTTCATGCCACTTATTGTCCTTTCCATAATTCTGACTTCTCTGGCTCAAGATGCAGGACAAAGTTCAATGATAACAGACTTGCCTCTTCTGCTAGTTTTTTTTTTCTTCATTGTATAAAATATTGCTCATGTAAGTCATCTCTTATTGTATATCTCCTATGGCAGTTCTGCTTTACTGAACAAACTGTGAATGATACAGACACTTGGCAGCCCAGTCATTTGTGGATTCATAGACTATTCCTTCAATCTATATGTTATTTATATAACACAGCTAGCCATAGGATACATTTTAGCACAGTTCAAATGTAATAATGAGCTTGCAATGCATGAAACTAACTAGTCTGCACACATGTCTCATCATTTACAAGCAAGGGTCTTGAGAGATTAGTGGAATAGCCAGGTAGGTGGAATTACAATGCTGTTGGGGCATGACATTTTGAGCTATTGTGTGACTCTCCAGTATGTCAGGCTACAGAAGGAGATATGCTTCTCTTCTCACAGCTCCTGTCTATTCATTCTGTTCCATAAGTGTAGCTTTTACTCATGGTTCTGAGACCCCCCTATTTTCTCATAGATCTGTCACCCTTAGTATAAGAGCTCAGTACTCTGGTTAGTCCTGATTTTTTTTTTACCATCTTTAATTGGTTCTCATAACCCTGTCTAAACCTTTAATATCTGTCCTTTCATAAATTTCTGAGTGTGATATGTCATGTTTCCTGGACCTTGTTGATTAATGCCATGCAGTATCTGTCAAAAAGAGTGAAAAGAAAGTAGAGTCACATGCATTTACAATGCTAAACACGTGAAATGTAAAACTCAAGAGAATCTCACAGAATACATACTTCCTGATTGTGATCCCCCCAAGAGAAATAGAGCAAAGTTGGCTGAAGGGTTCTGATTGGAAATTCTTTTGTTTTACTATTGATAATCTTATTTTCAAAATAAGAATAGATTCATGTATAATCAATGGAATTAGAAAATACTGAAAAATTAAAAACCTTGGTTACTCTTTGCTGCTATCAAGTCATTATGTTTAACCTGGACATTCAGTGTTTCTTTTCTACGTATTCAGTGTATCATTTCTACATACTAAAATTAAGGACTTAGTAACCCTAGTATATTACATATGTTCTTTTTTCCAGCTCAAATGAGACAGAGGTTGAATATTTGAATTTGGTGAATTTCATATGTTTTGGGAGGCAGATAATTAGAATGCATTCCTATGGTGCCTAATCACGAGGTTGTATTATTAACAGGTTCTACTGATTTTTCAGAGTCATTTGAAAGGGAGTCATGGGTCACAGACATTTTACAGAAAGTTCGGGAAGAATTCATGTGTTTTTTTTTGCCAGGTTTCCTGACATTGGGAAGGCCTCTTGTGAGAAGCAGTTTTGACATTAAACAAAGGTAGTTTAAGTATTTAGTCCTTTTTTAGTATTTTTTAATTTTTTGTGTGTATTTCATACACAACAGCTTAATAATCTTTATAACACATTCCCTATTTGCTCATTCATATAGCCTGCCCTGCCACTGGACTTCATGCATTCTGTCATTTATGTTAAGGTCTATCAAGTCCAATTAGTATCGCCAGACATCCTTCAGTGCAAGTTTATCAACTGGGGTTCTAGAGCCTATCTAGAGTCACTCCCTTAAAGAAAATCAGTTCTTCTCACCCAGCAGTAGCCAATTTCCCGATAATGCTTCAGTTAAGATTGGGTTCTGCTGTCCATTTCCACAGGTCTATACTAGATTTTTGTCTGCTTGAGCTAGCATGGGTGTAGAATTTGGTTCATTCTTTTTATTTTTTATTTAATGTGTATGAGTGTACTGTCTGCATGTAGGTAAGTGCACCCGTGTCATGCAATGCTGTGGAGGTCTGAAGAGCGTGTCGTATTCCCCTGGAACTGGAGCTAAAGATGGTTCTTAGCCACCATGTGGGTGCTGGGAATCAAACCTGGGTCCTCTGCAAGAGCAGTCAGTGCTTCTATAACTCAAGCTCCAGGACATTTGACACCCACTTCTGAACTCCATGGCCACTGCACAACACAAGTACATCTACCACATGCAGGTAATACCCTATATGCAAAAAATTAAGATTAAAATGTATTCAAGAAAAAATTAAAATTATAATTCATTTGTATTTCAAAGAAAAAAAGGTGAAATGCATTCCAAAAATTCCAAAGTAATTGATTATTCCTAAAAGGAGGCTCATAGGTGTCTGGAGAGATGGCTCAAGTGATACAAGGGCTTACTCTGCAAGCAGTAGAACTTGGGTTTAGATCCCAGTACTTGGGATGGATAAACAGCTGGGTGTAGAGGAATTCATCTGCAATCTTAAGCCTGATGAGGCAGAGACAGGTGGAGCCCTGAAGCTCACTTACTGGACCTCATTTGGTGACCATGGGAAGGGAAAACCCTAGTATGGAGTACAAGGGCATGGTTGTTTGGGCTTGTCAAGGAGAAGCCTTCAAACATGACATCTTTCAGCCTAATAAAGAAAAAAAATATGGGGCTGGAGAGATGGCCTAGCAGTTAGGAGCTCCAACTGCTCTTGCACAGGACCCGGGTTCGATCCCCAGCATCCACATGGCGGCTGAGAACAGTCTTTATCTCCAGTTCCAGGGGAATCTGATGCCCTCTTCTGACATCTGCGGCATTGCACGACGTGGGTGCACCAACCTACATGCAGACAGTACACTCATACACATAAAGAATAATAAATTAAATTTTTTAATTAAAAAAAGTTTAAAAAAAAGAAAAAAATTATGTTAAATTGTAAATTATATTTAACTAAATTCTAGGATGCAATTATGAGGCTAAATGACTCTGTGCTTCATTTCCAGTAAGGAATTACTGAATTCTTAAGACTAACTTTGAGGCTTGAGAGATGGCCTAGCGGTTAAGAGCGCCGATCGCTCTTACAGAGGACCCGGGTTCAATCCCCAGCACCCACATGGGGCCGAGAACCGTCTGAAACTCCAATTACAGGAGAACTCCACACCCTCTTCTGAGGAATCCGACACCCTCTTCTGACCTCCGCGGCATTGCAAGACACGGGTGCACAAACCTGCATGCAGACAGTACATTCATACACATACAGAAATAAATAAAATTAAATAAAAAAAGACTAACTTTGATATTGAAAGTGCTTGTCACAAGAGACCTTCCTCATAGCAGAATATCTGGCAACAGATTCTTGACTTCTCCCAGAACCTCTTGTAAAGTAACTAATGTTAATGTCTGTGACTTCCCGCCCCCTTTCAAATGACTTTGAAAACTCAAAAGAATAAGTTAATGGTACAAGCTTGTGATCAGCATAGGAATGGTTTCTTCTTAGTTCCCTGCAAGTCACATGAAATTCAAAATATTCAAATAGTTGGCCTCTGTTTCATTGAGATAAGAAAAAGAGAACGTATCTAATATTACCATTATTAAGTCTTTAATTTTAATGTGTGGAAATGGTACTTCAAACCTTCAAAGTGCTCCTTGGTAGCACCAAAGATGACTCACCAATGCTTTCAAATTTTTAACTTTTCCTAATTAGTTTGAGTGTACATTGAACATATATGGGTCTATTCTTATAAGAGCCTCACAAGTCAAACCAAAGACACTTTGATCATGATCCTTTTTTTTTCTATTACTTTTTTTCACTTTTTAACAAGCATCCTTCATGTAAAACCAATTTGCAATCAGTTGTGCCCAAACCCACACAGCCCAAGGGTCCCACCATCCAGCTGGGGGGCTGCATGTTCAATCAAGTTGATCAAATAAGTGTCCAGTCTATTTGCTGTAGTTTCACCATTCACTCCAATCACAGTCCTTACATTATACCATGCCCACTCTTCTGCAGATTGTTCCCTAGGCTTAGAAAAGGGGCACAGGTGGACGAGAAGTAGAACAGTCTACTTTCTCTGGAGCTGTTGTTTTGGACTCTGGTCAATTCTGGCTGTTCCCTTTTATGGGCTGACAGTTTGTCCAGGAATAACCTTTCAGTCCTACTAATGAAGCACAGGCAATAAGATATATAGGCATTTAAATAGTACTAATTATTATGGTAGGTTACTTTGGTATAGACACAGATATTTGGATGGTATTTTAATCTATGAATTACATTTTTTTCTGTAAAATGTGACAGGGTCTTACTGTGGTTTATAGCATCTCCTAACCACTAGAGGATGTAAGCTTGTGGCATCAGCCATGGGTTATTCCTCCAAGGAGAGAGCTAATAGCCAATTAGATTTGGGATATACAGGCATATGGCTGCCACTGCTGCACAGTATTTCCAAGCAGGTGAGGTGTAGCTGGTGCTGACAGAGTAGTCTTGCTTGACTCACAGAGACCTATATTTGCTTTATTGGTTTAGCGGCCTTTGGTAACACTCTCTGGTATTCCAGAGACCAACTGTACATTTGCAAGTGTGGTCTCAATACATGTTTCCCATGCTTACATCAGGTCTTTGACAGCAGGACCTTATCGCCTCTAGCAAGTGCCCCAGTTTACAGGCAAGAAACCTTTACCTTTTGGGGGGCCTTGGATCCCCTGGCCAACATCTCCTTGGTAGAATAATCCATTGCTGATATCAGAGCTCTCCGGTATTAATATATTTTGCTTAAGTGCACAGCTTAAGGAGACTTTAGTATTATATTTGGTTCTGAATAAAGAATAATCCTTTTCACAGTTCCTATGTCTATTAGTCAATTAAAGAAGGCAGTTTTACCAGTTTTATAAGAGATTACCTCTA
>VZQC01013936.1:11152-22335 GCA_009823505.1 Rhizomys pruinosus | reverse complement strand
CAAAGGATAAACAGAGAGACATCTGAACTAAATGACACAATACACCAAATGGACCTCACAGACATCTATCGAATATTTCACCCAAACACCAGAGAATACACTTTCTACTCAGCACCTCACAGAACATTCTCCAAAATAGACCGTATACTGGGACACAGGAAAAAACTCAACAAATATAAAAAGATCATGACCCTTAAAAGAATTTTGCTACCTGCTTCTCTTGAGGTTCCCATCATGCAGTGTATATTCTTTATATTCTTGAGTTTTACTTGTATGTGTTTAGTGTTGTAAATGCATGTGATTCTACTTTCCTTTCACTGTTTTACAGATATTGAAAGGCATTAATCAAGATCCAGGAAATAAGACACATCAAACATGGAAAATTATGAGAGGAAAGATATTCAAAGGCTTGGAAAGGGTTATGAGAACCAATCAAAATGGAAAAACAATCAAGGAGTAACCAGAGCAGTGAGCTCTTATCATACTAAAGGTAACAGGGTAAAGAAATAGGGGGTTTCAGGATCACTAGTAACAGCTATAGTTACAGAACAGAATGAGCAGACAAGAGCTGTGAGAAGCACATCTGCTTCTGTAGCTTGTCACACTGGAGAGTCACACATTAGCCAAAGTGTCATGCCCAAACAACATTGTAACTACAGCTTCCAGAATATTCTGTCAATCTATCAAGTCCCTGGCTTGTAAGTGGCACATTGTGTGGGTAATCTAGTTAGTTCTATGTATTGGAGGCCATCTGTGCTAAAATGTGTCCAATGGCTAGACACAATGTTGTAAATAACATATAGGCTGATGAGGTAGGCTATGAATCAACAAATGATTGGGCTGCCAAGTGTTTTGAGCAACGCTTTATACAATGAAGGAAACCATTAAGCAGAACAGGTAAGCCTTTTACCACTGAACCTCTTCCTGCACTTCACACCAATGAAGTTAGCATTATGGAAAAGACAATGGCATGAAGTAGAGACCAAGGATAATCTTTACACTGTGTTGAACTCAGTACTCCTAAACTTGATGATGAAGATGACTGCTAATCTTATGATGTTCGTCAGAGTGAAACACCTGCACTTGACTCAGTACCTGGAAGAACTGAAAGGCAAGATCTATAAAGGGGCAAAAAAACTGCAGGACTAGTATTACCCTGTCATCTGAAATATACATCTGGTGGTCCTATAATAACGCATATGCCACATTCCACTAGATGTTCTTCTTGAACTAGGGCTCACAGCTTCGTGACACTGCTGAGTTCTGGAACTGTTCCCCAGACTGCCAGTTCACAGTCCTCAGGCTTAAGCCGCTAGCAAGGAGGGGAGGGAATGATGAAAAGTGACCTGGAGCAAAGGAAAACAGACTCAGAGAGAGACCGGGAAAAAATGACTTGGTTTAATGTGGTAACTGAAGGTTTTTTATACAAATCTGTGCAGGGGGCCGGGGAGCACAGAATTGGGGGTTGGGAGAGGCAGTATGGACAAGCAGGACTCCAGGCCATCTGTTCCAGATCAAAGCTCTGCCCCAAGGGATCAAAGGCAGTGTCAGAGCAGGTTTGGCAGGACATCAGCAGGTGTCAAGGCTTGGAGGCTGCTTGCTGACTCTCTTTAAGTGCTTTTGCCAAAAGAATGCCTACATAACCTTGAATCATCATTAACCTTGTATTGTAGCAGCTTTGCACCACATCGGTGCAGCTACCTACATGCAGACAGTACATTCATACATATAAAAAAATAAAAAAAATTAAAACCACACAAATTTTTCTTGTATCATACATTAATTAGCCTTGTATCATACATTAGCCTTGTATTGTAGCAGCTTTGCACAACATGATTGCACCTACCTACATGCAGACAGTACACTCATACACATAAAAATATTTTCAAAATAAAAAAAAATTTTTTAAACCACACAAATTTTTCTTGAGTCCAGCTCTCATAGAGAAGCATACTAAGAAAAGTTAAGAAAATGTTGGAAATAAGGAGGAAGAAAAGATACATACTATTAAGTAGCATAATGCTAATCAGAAAACCCAAAAGGTTTTCTTAGTTTCTTATGGGTATTCCAAAATGACTCTCACAGCTGTCACACAAAAGATGCATCCATCACACTCCTCTTTTGTGTTAGCCAAATTTGAGCCCCCATTCCACAGCTGTAAAATCCTAAAAAGATAAATGTGTACAAAGAACAAATGGCCCAGTTGAGCAAACCTTTAAAAACACAGAAGTGCTTTTAAAGGAATTCTTAGAATTACTATTCCAGAAATTTCTGTGCATGAGAAAAATGGTTATTTTCAAAAACCAGTTTTCCCTGTTTTATTTTATTTTATTTTTTTTTCTTTTATTTTTGTATGTGTATGATTGTACTGTCTGCATGTAGGTTTGTGCACTCGTGTCGTGCAATGCCACGGAGGTCAGAAGAGGGTGTCAGATTCTCCTGGAACTGGAGTTAAAGACAGTTTTCAGCCACCATGTGGATGCTGGGGATCAAACCCGGGTCCTCTGCAAGAGCACTCTGCGCTCTTAACCGCTAGGCCATCTGTCCAGCCCCAGCTTTCTCTGTTTTAAAGGCCTTAATATATCCTTTCCTCATCTGCAAGGCTGTTACATCACATAACTATCATTGCTTAGGAATGAAGGTTCAGGATTATCATAATCTTTGCATTATAGATACACAGATACACTTACTTCTATGTTTTCATGAGAGCTTTTTCCCTCCCTCCTAAGCAGAACACTAGATAGTATATACACATGTGTAGATAACCATCCCAAAATAGCAAGGAAGATTGTTTTTCAGGTTGGTAGACAACAAAATTATATTTCAATGAAGACAATCTGCAAGCATCTACTCATGAAATCTTCCTGTAACTCATTAGCTGTCTGCACACCCTCTTCATTGCCATCTTCATTTCTTGATTCCTGAATGTATAGATCATAGGATTCTGAAAAGGAGTAACAACTGCATCAAATATGACCAAAAATTTATTCAAGTTTGTGGAGGGAGAAGGCCATGTATAGAAAAATATCAAAGGACAAAAGAACAGGACAGCGACCAAGATATGAGCTGAAAGAGTTGACAGAGCTTTGGAGGAACCACCTGAAGAGTGTTTCTGAACAGTGACTATGATGACAACATAGGAAATGATGAGTATGACAAAAGAACCCACAGAGATGAATCCACTGTTGGCTGTGACCATGAACTCCAGTTGGTAAGTGTCCATGCAAGCAAGTTTGATAAACCAAGGAAGGTCACATTAGAAGCTGTCCAGCACATTTGGTACACAGAAAGGTAAGTTTATTACAAAAGCTAGTTGAACTAAAGAATGTGTAAGCCCAACCACCCAGGCAGCCACTAAGAAGGAGAGGCACATTCTTGGATTCCTAATGGTCAGGTAGTGCAGAGGCTTACATATGGCCACATATATGTCAAAGACCATGGCTATGAGCAGCACCATCTCCACAACACCAATGACATGGATGAAGAAGATCTGAGTGATGCAGCCTCTAAAGGAGATGACTTTGTGCTTTTGGAACAGGTCATAAATCATCTTCGGAGATGTAACTGATGAAACACCTAAGTCAATGAAGGAGAGGTTGGCCAGAAGAAAGTATGTGGGAGAGTGGAGTGTAAATGGGGGTCAGAAGCCACCGTGAACACAATGAGGGAGTTTCCCATCATGCTTGCCACAAAGAGCATGGAGGAGAATATTAAGAGCAGTAGTTGGATATGCCAGCAGCTGGTGAGTCCCAGGAACACAAATTCTGACACTATGGAGTGATTGGTGCCTTCGATTGATGTCTGTCATCACTACCTGAAGGAAGAAACAGGAAAAACTGAAAATTATACCAAAAGACTAGGAGAAAATTCTAAGTTATCAAATCTGTTTTCACATTATCACTAAAACTAATGTAACTAAAAACAATGTTTTATGTACATACAGATGTTGCGACAGAATGCAGTAGACATGCACAAGCCCAGGCCAATGGAAATTCCAGCATGGAGGGGAAGGATACATATGAAGTTTCACCCTTAGCCAAAGAGCTAATGGAAACCGATAGATGCTGGGAGAGAGAGAGTAGGAAAGGCTAAATTTAGTGGGGAATGGGAGGGTAAAGCAGAGAAGGGAGTATAGGGAAGGGTAACTAACACTAAAGGCCTTTAGCAGATGCTGGGTTTTTTTTTTTATTTTATGTGTACAAACGTCATGCTTGCATGTGTGTAAGTGCAGCCATGTCATGAAGTCCTGTGGAGGACAGAATAGTACATTGGATATCCTGGAGCCATAGACAGTTGTTAGTTATCAGGTGGGTTCTGGGATTCAAACTTCTGCAAGGATAGTTAGTGTTCTTCGCCACTGAACCATCTCCCCAGATCCAAAAATGCCATATTGAAACCTAATGCTATAGAAAATGCTTAAAGTGTGCATATATGTATACTTTATCAATTTATTATATATAATGTACGATTTATTATATTATATAAGATCATAGATAGATAGATAGATAGATGATAGATAGATAGATAGATGATAGATAGATAAAAAGTACTTACTGTATAGCAGGAGGATATTGTCCCTATTAGCTAGCAAACAAAGTAAAACCCCATGCCAGGAATGGACTCTGTCTTTTGAAGCACTTTTCCAGGGATCCATTAAGACCTCAAAAAATACTGGCCATTACACCTACTTTTGGTTATCAAGCAGCACATAACAGTAAAACCCTATTGCTGAAGACACTACATACAAGAAGAAATCAAGCCCGCTGTGGTGCCCCATACCTTTAATCCCAGCACTCAGGAGGCAGAGGCAGGCAGATCTCTGTGAGTTCAAGGCCAGCCTGGTCTACAGAGCGAGCTCCAGGCCAGCTGGGACTAAAGGGAGACCCTGTCTCAAACACACACACACACACACACACACACACACACACACACACACAGAAGAAATCAAGCTGCTATAGACTTCAAAGCCTTGTCTCTATTGGCTAGGTTTCATAATGTTGTAGGTGCTATGCAAGCCAACTGATAGGAAAATTTGTCATGAACCTTACATAGCCGTGAATCCTGCAAGCTACAACTTGTCTGGCAAGATATGCCCAAGTGGCAGAAATAGTATTCTAGTAACCGACCACTTTTTAATTGATTTAAAGTCTGCTTCATAGGAAGGAACCCATAACTATCATTGATATCAGGCCTAGAAATCTGAGACTTACAGCCCACAGGCCATGGGAGAGAGCCTAACTATTATTTTGATAAATAGCTATAATATTAAACTGCTCCTAAAGATTTATTATACCTGTATATTAGTGTATCTCTCAATTTTCAGCAGAGACTCTTCCTTAAATAGAGCAGATAGTGATTAATACAGAAAACCGCCACTGGCCAACATGCAGAGAATAAGAAACTACAGGTTGCCTATCTCTGAATAGGATGCCAACATCAAACTTCTACCTCCCAAGGCAGACTATAACAAAAGATGAGGCAGAAAGATTGCAAGAGCCGGAGGTAGTAAATGACCATATGGAAACGGAGTTTTCTAGATAACTGGGAAGTTACCCATATGAACTTGCAACCATGGTGAGACAGCATGCACAAGTCTCAAGTACGATCAAGCTAGACAAAATCCCAACATAGATGTGAGGAAGTGAATAAGAAATCCCAACATTAGCTGAGGAAATGTTGGCAGCTGATGGCTGCTGAGAGGAGAAAGTCAGGGTTTTTTAATTTTATTATTATTATTTATTAGGATTTTTGAGACAGGGGTCTTCTTTTTTGTTTTTTTTTTATTTGTTTGTTTGTTTGTTTGTGGAAAGTCAGTTTTATTTAAGCATCCAATTCTTGGTAGGTTAACCAGACACCAGTGGATGAACCCACACCCAATGGCAAATGTGGATGCAAACTTGACTCTATAGGCTTTTATATAAATATATATATATATATATATATATGCACATATATAAATACATATATACATATGTATTAGGGTAAAGGAAACTGGGTGGGTAGTAAGGGGGGGGTCAGATGCTGGAGGGGATATAAATATGATTAAAATATATAAATCTAATGTATGGGGTGTGGAGAAATGGTTCCATGGTTAAGATTACTGGTTGCTCTTGCAGAGGACCCAGGTTTGATTTCTCAGCACCCACATGGTGACTAACAACTGTGTGTAACTCCATTTCCATGGGATCCAACACATTCTTCTGACTTCCATGTGCATTGCATGACACAGGTGCACTTATATATATGCAGGGAATATATTAATTCACATAAAATAATAAATACAATATTTAAATATATTGTATGAAATTGGCTAACATTCCATAAATAATTGAACTCATCTCAGTGGACTTGTAATTTATTCAAACATGAACAGGATACATTGTTTGTTCCTTGTACCTCAAGCAGTAGTAGAAATGTCACACCTTCCATGAGTTTTTAACTACAACTTCATCAAAACTCTGAAAATTTTTGTTCATATAAATAGATGGTGGCACATGACTTTAATCTCAGCACTTAAGAGGGAGAGGCAGGAGGATCTCTGTGAGTTCAAGGCCAGCCTGGTCTACATAGTGAGTTGCAGGACAGTTGGGGCTACAGGAACACCCTGTCTCAAAAAAAAAAAAGTAGATGATCTTGTGAAATCCAGTGAATTTCTGAATTTCACAACCACCCTCAATGGTAACTAGAAAGTACACTCCTTACATGGAATATACTACATCTCCCACCACAAGAGTTAAGCAGGACCAAAAACCTGTAGCTGTACGGGTTACAGGACAGGGGAGAACTCAGTTCATTTATACTACCAAATATACTACTAAACTAATTCCTAATGACTTATTGTTATACACATAGATTAAAGTATCTCCAACTCTGACCAGAAAAGCTTCTTCCTATAGCAGATGAAGATTAACCCAGAGCCCAATATGCAGAAAAAGAAAAACTGGATCTAAATGGAACACATATCAAATCCTCTCCTGCAAAGGCCCAGAGATGATATGGGAATAAGGGGTGAATCGATTGTAAGAGCCAGAAGTAGTAGATGAATACAATGAAACCATATTTTGTGGACACAACAGGGCAGTTGTACATATCAACCTACAGCTAAAGCATGTTCAGCACCACTGTAAACCCAAGCCAGAAAAAACACTTAGCAAGGAGGGAGGAATTGGGCAAGAATTCTAGACATTGCTGTGGAACTATCCATGTCTTCTTGGAAAGGGACACTTAGTTCTCTTTAATGGTGTGATGCAAGGTGTGTTGACAAGCTCCAGTGGATAGAACCACATCCATGAGGACTTGGAGAACACAGATTGGACACAATAGTCCTTAAAATCAGAGAGAACATAAAGCGAGAGATGTTGGGAGATGGGAATTGGTCTGAGAGGACATTTGAGAAGGGTGCTGAAGGAGAGGGTTTGAATATGATCAAAATACATTCTATGTAATTCTCGAAGAATCAGTAAAATGTTATAAAATGAATAAATAAAAAATTGTAATTCATTTGTATTTCAAGGGAAAAAGTTGAAATACATTCCAAAAATTTCAAAGGAATTGATCATTTCCAAATGTCTCCTTTGATAAAGTACTTACTTTGCAGGCAATAGGACCTGAGTTTAGAGTTCAGTACTTAGGTAAAAAGCTGTTCTAGTGGCATTCAACTTTAGCTTTAGTACTGGGGAGCCAGAGACAGGTGGATCCCTGAAGACCATTGGTCAGCCAGACTAGACAAATGGTCAAAATCTAGGTTCAATAAGAAAGCATGTCTCAAAACAATAAGGTGCTCACATGCTCATATCACCACATACACATGTGCATGCTCAGACACATGCATATACAACACCACACATGTGCACATACAGGAGAACTTGGTGTTCTATTCCACAGTAGACTTCAATGAGCCCTAAGCCAAAGAAGTATGAGGAAATTTTCCTGACCTCGGCCTACCAGCTTTGTGCCTCCACATTCAGCTCAGCTCACCACCACAATGCAAATTCATTCTCAAATTTCTCTTATTCAAGATATTGCAACAGTTCTCCTGTGATACTTAGGAAGCCTGAAAATAGGATTTTGACTGTCAAGACTTGGACCCTGACAATGAAGAAGTAGTCCAGCTGATGAAGAAGAGATGGCAGCAAGCCGAGGGTGAAACCCCACTGAATTCTAACCCCCAAACTCAGTCTCCTCTTTTGAGTCAAAACAGTAAATGAACTACCCACCGACCACCCTCAGTCTTTCCTCCAAGTGGTCATAAAAGAAAAAAAACTTGGACAAATATCTGATAGCAGTGGTGGGATATAGAAACTACCTGGTTGATCAGAGTGATTTTCTCTAAAAGATTTTTCATTTTAAATTATGTGTGCGTTCATGGGCACCCACCAATGTAACCAGAAAAAAGGGTCAGATCCACTAGAGCCAGAGTTACAGCTGGTTGTGAGCCACTCACCAAGGATGCTACAACAACTGAGGTCCTCTGCAAGAGGAATAAATTCTCTTATCTGTCGAGTCATCTCTCTAGCCACAAGCTTAGCGAAGTTTGACAGATCCATGCTAATTTTATTTAGTGGTACATTAACAAAGTTAATATACTTTAGCAATGAGTTATAAGAAGTCTTGAATTCCCTTTTGTGATATTTAATCACAGGCAACTAAATTTTCTGTCATCAAGAAGTAATAGATCCATTGGAAAGGCCAACAATCCTGCACATATGGGTATCATAACTAGATTTACTGGGTTAGTTTTAAATTTTAATGTTGGTTAGGAAGATAAATGAGATCTTCAAAAGTCCTTGCATCTTCGTTCATCTGTAAGGCTGTTACATCATATAAATATCATTCCTTAGGAATGCAGGCTCCGGATTATTATAATCTTTGCTTTATAAATGCATTTAAGTCTCTGTTTTCATCAGCGATTGTCTCCCCCACCTAAGCAGAAGACAAATAACTTATACATATGAGCAGATAAGCATACCAAAATTGACAAGTTTTTTTTTCAATTTGGTAAACAATAAAATCATATTTCATTAAAGACAATCCACAAACATCTATTCACAAGCTCTTCCTGTAACTCACTAGCTGTCTGCACACTCTCTTCATTGACGACTTCATCTCCTGATTCCTCAGTGTGTAGATCACAGGATTCAGAAAAGGAGTAACAACTGCATCAAATATGGCCAAAAATTTATCCAGGTGTGTGGAGGGAGAAGGCCATGTATAGAAGAATATCAAAGGACCAAAGAACAGGACAACCACAGAGATATGAGCTGAAAGTGTGGACAGAGCTTTGGAGGAACCACCTGAAGAGTGTTTCTGAACAGTGACTATGATGAATATATAGGAAATTCTTAGTAAAAAGAAGGAGCCCACAGAGATGAATCCACTATTGGCTGTGACCATGAACTCCAGTTGGTAAGTGTCTATGCAAGCAAATTTGATAAACCGAGGAAGGTCACAATAGAAGCTGTCCAACACATTGGGTCCACAGAAAGGTAAGTTTACTACAAAAACTAGTTGAAGTAGAGAATGCATAAGGCCAATGACCCAGGCAGCCACTAAAAAGAAAAGGCAAATTCTTGGCTTCATAATAGTCAGGTAGTGCAGAGGCTTACATATGGCCATGTATCTATCAAAAGCCATGGCTATGAGCAGCACCATCTCCACACCACCAATGACATGAATGAAGAAGATTTGAGTGACACAGCCTCTAAAAGAGATGACTTTGTGCTTTCAAAACAGGTCATAAATCATCTTGGGAGAACTAACAGAAGAAACACCTAAGTCAATGAAGGAGAGGTTGGCCAGAAAGAAGTACATAGGAGAATGTAAGTGAGGGTCAGAAGCCACCGTGAAGATGATGAGGGAGTTTCCCATCAAGCTTCCAACATAAAGCATTGAAGAGAACACAAAGAGTAATAGTTGGATATGCCAGGAGCCGGTGAGTCCCAGGAACACAAACTCTGACAACACAGAGTGATTGATTCCTTCCATTCACTCTTGTCAGTGCTGCCTGAAGGAGGAAACAGAAGAAACTGAAAATTACATGAAAAGATTAGAAGATGAAAATTCTAAGTCATAAAAGTATGTTTCATTTATCATGAAAACTAATATAAATTCTACTACATAAATGAAGAAGTGCTAAGCATCGCTAATCATCAGAGAATTATAAATTATGATTAAAACTGCAGTGAAAAGTAACATGTGCCTGTGTAAAGAGATTTTGTCAAAAATTCAAAAAATAAGTTTGGCTTGAATTTTAAGAGAGAATAGCCTTTTAAACTCTTGATGAGAATATAAATTAGTATATTCATTCTTGAAAATATGGAGGCACCTCAGAAAATTTAAAATGCAGGAGCTAAAGATACGGCTCAGTTATTAAGAGCACTGGCTGCTCTTGCACAGGACCTAGGTTCAATCACGAGCCACCACATAGCAGCTAACAATCATAACTCCAGTTTGAGGGGATCAGCTGTCTTCTTCTGACCTCTATGGGCATTGCAGGACATGGGTGCACTTACATACATGCAGTCAATACACTCATACACATACATAAAAATAATAAAATATTTTTTAATTAAAGAAACAGACTGCTTTTGTACCACAATAACAGAGTGTTGGCCCAGCGTGCTCTTAGATTTGACTGCCAACACTATAAAAGATAAAGAGAAGAGGGAGGGAGTCTAAATATATTTAACATGTATTGTATGAAATGCACTTCAATAAAAATATACACTAAAAATAATAAAAATAAATAATAATTTAAGGAAGACATAGATGAATAAAAGATAAAAAGAGAAACGGTTGGATAAAAAGAAAAACAAATAAAGGAAAGATAAAATTGAAATACCAGACCAGAGAGATGATGTAATACACAAACTCGCTGCATAAGGATGAGGATCTATGACCCGATCTCAGCACATCATTCACAATGATCAATATGTGTAATGTGTATTCTTTGATGGATAAAGTGCAACACACACACACACACACACAAACATACACACACACACACACACACACACACACACACACACCACCCTACTTATTCTTTGTCCCTCCTCAAACGAAAGGAATCCTAGCTTTTGCAACAACATGAGCAAGCCTGGAAGTCATGGCACTAACTGAAATTAAAGAGACAGAAATTCAGATACTGAAAGATGTCAAAGTGGAATATGAAGAAGCCATGGGCA
>VZQC01013932.1:384276-394653 GCA_009823505.1 Rhizomys pruinosus | reverse complement strand
CCAGGAGAACTCCAGTTCCAGGGGAATCCGACACCCTCTTCTGACCTCCACGGCATTGCACAACACGGGTGCACAGACTTGCATGCAGACAGTACATTCATACACATACAGAATTAAATAAAATTAAAAATAAAATTGAAAAATTTGACAAAAGGTTTAATATATAACTGTATCTCCCCTTTTGTATTTTAGGATTTTATTTATTGACCCATGAACCTCAAAAAGGCAGTTGTATTATACATACCTATAGGCCGGAGTCCAGGTGTAAGTTTTCATTAAATTTACCTAAGATGTTTATCATTGACTGTATGTTGTTAATTTGGGAAGCAAACTTAATTCCTTTAGTTAAATTATCTGTTTCAGTCAGTTCTTTGATGCAGTATTTTCTGTTGTTGGTGTTGTTGTTCTTTCCAATATGCATCACTCCTCACAAGAAGTATTTACAATGGGGTTATTGGTGCTAGCAACCACAGATGAGGGATTCCATTCATCTTTTGTTTTTCTGGGACTCTTACTTCACTTAACATAATATCTTCTAGTTCCATCAAATTAACTGCAAATTTCATGATGTCAGCTTTCTTTAACAGTGCATAGGACTCCATTGTGTAGATGTATCACATTTTCTCTATCCACTAGTCAGTTGAGGAGCATTTGGGTTGGTTCCAGATCTTCACTATTATAAAGAGAGCTGCAATAAACATGGCTGTACATTTATCTCTGTTGTTGGAAGAGTCTGATGGATATATTCCCAGAAGTGGTATGACTGGGTCAGGTGGTAGGCTCATTTTGAGTCTTTTAAGGGTTTTCCATACTGCTTTCCATAGTGGTTTACAAGTTTGCATTCCCACCAGCAGTGGATGAGTGTTCCCCTTTCTCCACACCCTCTCGAGCATTTAGTATCATTTGTTTTCTTGAACCTTGCCAGCCTTATGAGGTGAGATGGTATCTTAAAGTGGTTTAATTTGCATTTTCTTAATTATAAGCAATGTTGAACACTTTTTAATATGTTTCTCAGCCATCTCTATTTCCTCATTTCTGAAGTCTCTGCTCAGCTCTTTACTCCGTCTTTTGAGTGAGTCATTTTTTTCCTTGTTTTTTGAATAGTTTATATATTCTGGAAGTTAATGCTCTGTCAGATGTATCAGTAGTGAAGGTTTCCTCCCACTCTCTGGATTTTCTCTTCACTTCCCTAACTGTTTCTTTTTCTGTACAGAAACATTTGAGTTTATTGAGGTCCCACTTGTCAATTGTCTACCTTATTTCCTGAGCAGCTACTGTCTGATTTAGAAAGTCTTTTCCTACACCTATGTCTTGTAAGTTGTTGCCAACTTTTTCTTCTATTGCCTTTAGAGTTTTGTGCTTCACATTGAGGTCTTTGGTCTATTTGGAGTTGATTTTTGTACAGGGCGAGAGGTAGGGGTTTAATTTTATTCATCTACAAATGGTGATCCAGTTTCAACAACACCTTTTGCTGGAGATGCTTTCTTCCATCGAGTCTTTTTGGCTCCCTTGTCAAATTTGAGGTGGCTGAAATTGTGTGTGCTCAAGTTTGGATCTTCAGTTTTGTTCCATTGGTCTACAGGTCTGTTTTGTGACAGTACCAGGATGTTTTTATGACTATAGCCCTGTAGTATAGTTTGAAGTCTAGTATAGAAATGCCCCCTGTATTGCTGTTTTCACTCAGGGTTGCTTTGGCTATTCGGGGTATTTTGTTGTTCCATATGAATTTAAGAATTTTTTTCCCAAGCCTGTGTAGAATGACCTTGGGGTTTTAATTGAGATTGTGTTGAGTCTGTATATTTATTTGGGTAGAATTGACATTTTTTACTATGTTAATTTTTCCAATCCATGAGCATGGGAAGTCTTTCCATCTTCTGATCTCTTCTTCAAACTCCTTCTTCAGGAGCTTATAATTTTTGTTGTAGAGATCTTTGGTGGTTTTGGTTAGGTTTATTCCTAGGTATTTCATTGTTTTGTGGCTATTGTGAGTGGGAAGGTCTCCTTGTATTCCTTCTTCATTTGCTTGTTGGTGTAAAGAAAGGCTATTGATTTTTTTAAGTTAATTTTGTATCCTGCCACTTTACTGAAACTTTTAATCATTTCTAGGAGTTTTCTGGTGGTGTTTTTAGCATCCCTTAGGTAAACTATCATATCATCTATAAAAAGGGATAGTTTTACTTCCTCTTTTCCAATTAGTATTGCTTTAATTGCCTTTTCTTGCCTTATTGCCCTTGCCAGTGTTTCAAAAACTATATTGAAGAGGAGTGGTTACAAGGAGAAGCCTTGTCTGGTTCCAACCTTTATGGGGAATCCTTCTAACTTTTCTCCATTTAGGATGATGCTGGCTGAGGGTTTCTTATATATGGCTTTGATTATGTTAAGAAATGGTCCTTCCATTCCAATTCCCTCTAATACTTTAATCATGAAAGGATGCTGGATTGTGTCAAAGGCCTTTTCTGAACCAATTGAGACAATCATGTGGTTTTTGTCCTTCAGTCCATTTATGTGTTTTATGATATTTACTGATTTGCATATGTTGAACCATCCCTGCATCTCTGGTATGAATCCAACTTGATCATGGTAAATTGTCTTTTTGATGTGGGTCTGTATGTGTTTTGCAAGTATTTTGTTGAGAATTTTTGCATCTGAGTTCATTAATGAGATGGGTCTGTAGTTCTCTTTTTTTGGTTGCATCCTTGCCTGGTTTTAGTATTAGAGTGATGCTGGCTTCCTAGAAGGAATTTGGGAGATTTCACTCTGCTCATATCCTTCTGGACAGTTTTAGTAATAATGGTTGTGAGTTCTCTTTAAATGTTTTATAGAATTCTGCTGAGAAACCATCTGGACATGGGCTTCTTTTAGTTGGGAAGTCTCATTACATTTTCAATTTCTTCATATATTATGCATCTGTTTAAGCTGTCAATCTCCTCTTTAACTTTGGTGATTCCCCAGATTGCAGATATTCATCCATTTCTCTTAGCTTTTCAAATTTAGTAGAGTATTATAGGTTTTTGAAATATTACTGTATGATTGTCTGTATCTTTTCACTGTCTGTAGTGATATTTCCCCTTTCATCATGAATTCTATTAATCTGGAGTTGATCTTTCTTTCTTTTGGTTAACTGGGCTAGGGGTCTGTCTATCTTGTTTATTCTTTCAAAGAACCAACTTTTGGATTCATTGATTTTTTGTATTGTTTTCTTTGTTTCTATTTCATTGATTTCTGCTCTGATTTTTGTTATGTCTTCTTGTCTGTTGCAATTAGGGTTTATTTGTTGTTGTCTTTCCAGTGTTTTTAGCTGCATATAAATAAACTCATTTATCTGTNAATAAAGGATTTCTGAATAATAAGAGGACTGAAACATTTGATTTGTCATCTTAAGAGATCCTGTTTCATTATGATTCTAAACGCTGTCAGAGGAGCAGTTAAATGAAGCATTTATAGCAGAGTTTGAGAAGCAGAAAATTATACAAAATGGTTAAGTACAAAACTACTATTATAATTCTTAGCTTCCATATATGCTTCCCATTTCTTCTATTTTATGATAAAAATCTTTTTATTTATTTTGTGATGCCCCTGGAACTGGAGTTACAACTGGTTGTTAGCTTCCCCACCGTAATGTACTCTAACCCCTCCCTCTGATGCCATGAATGAATTTTCCTTCTATCAGTTCCCTGGTAATGGTATTTTAAAAATGCAACAGAAAAGTAATTAATAGATGACCAAAATGACAGATGCATCCAGTTATTCAGCTGTGTACTGCCTCAGCCATGCACAAAAGTCTTGCTGGTGGTAATTTATGTAGATATCATAACTCCCTTGATAGATGGCTTAATTATAACATGTGTCTCACACTGTAGGAAAATGTTATTTATCTCTTGAAGCTATGACCATTTTATTTGATTTTTTAATAATAAATAATAAGTAAATACAAGCATCCTTCATGTAAAACCAATTTGCAAGCAGCTTTACCCAAACTTATACAGCCCAAGGCCCCCATTGTCCATCTGGAGGGGCTTGTATGTACAAGAATGTTGATCAAAAAAGAGTCCAGTCTATATTTCTGTAGTTTCATAATTCACCCCAATCACAGCCCTTACATTCTACCACACCCCCCTCTTCCGCAGATTGTTCCCTAGGCTTTAGAAAAGGGACACAAGTGGTCAAGAAGCAAAACAGTCTACTTTCTCTGGAGATGTCGTTTTGGACTCTGATCAGTTCAGGTTGTTTCCTTTCATGGGTTGGTAGATTATCCAGGAATAACCTTTTACTCCTACTGATGAAGCACAAGCAATTAGATATACAGACATTTAAACAGTGCTAATTATTATGGTAGGTCACATTGGTATAGACACAGATAATTGGATGGTATGCTAATCCATGAACTCTAGCTTTTCTGTAAAAGATGACAAGGTCTAACTATGGCTTATAACATCTCCTAACCACTAAAGGACATAAGCTTGTGGCATCAGCCATTAACTATTCCTCCAAGGAGAGAGCTAATAGCCAATTAGATTTGGGATATACAGACATATGGCTACCACTGCTTCACAGTATTTCCAGGCAGGTGAGGTGTAGCTGATGCTGACAGAGGAGTCTTGCTTGACACAAGGAGATCAATATTTTCTTTATTGATTTAGTGGCCTTTGGTCACACTCTTTAGCATTCCAGAGACCAACTGTACACTTGCAAGTGTGGTGTCAAAATATCTTTCCCATGATTACACCGGATTTTTGACAGCAGGGCCTTACTGCCTCTCTTCTTGCAGGTATCCCAGTTTGCAGGCAAAAACCCTTTGTCATTTTGGCGGGGGCTTGGATCCCCTAGCCAACATCTCCTTGGTAGAATAATCCATTGCTGATATCAGAGCTCGCCTGTATTAATAAATACAGGCCAGCTTATAAAGACTTAAGGATTATATTTGGCTCTGAATAGAGAATTATCCTTTCACAGTTCCTATGTATATCAGTCAATTAAAGAAAGCAGCTATACCACTTTTATAAGAGATTACCTCTATAACAGTTGGCTCTAATTTACAGTTAGGGAATGACTTCATTACCATAATGTTTTTCTTTGTTCTATGAAAAGGAGGTAAAAAAGTCTCTCATATTAAAACTTTGCAGGACCTGGAAGGTAAAGTTCATTAGGACACATTATAAATGGTTGTTACAAATTGGATCCGCAGAGATGTTTGATGCCTGTAGCAGTCTGAGGCTTTTCTTCCTTTTAATGTTTATCTGGGCCAACTTTTCTGTCCCATAGTTAGTTTTAAGATTTAAATATGGCCTTGCAGTTAAAAGCGCTGACCGCTCTTAGAGAGGACCCGGGTTCGATCCCCAGCACCCACATGGTGGCCAAGAACTGTCTGAAACTCCAATTCCAGGAGAACTCCAGTTCCAGGGGAATCCGACACCCTCTTCTGACCTCCACGGCATTGCACAACACGGGTGCACAGACTTGCATGCAGACAGTACATTCATACACATACAGAAATAAATAAAATTAAAAATAAAATTGAAAAATTTGACAAAAGGTTTAATATATAACTGTATCTCCCCTTTTGTATTTTAGGATTTTATTTATTGACCCATGAACCTCAAAAAGGCAGTTGTATTATACATACCTATAGGCCGGAGTCCAGGTGTAAGTTTTCATTAAATTTACCTAAGATGTTTATCATTGACTGTATGTTGTTAATTTGGGAAGCAAACTTAATTCCTTTAGTTAAATTATCTGTTTCAGTCAGTTCTTTGATGCAGTATTTTCTGTTGTTGGTGTTGTTGTTCTTTCCAATATGCATCACTCCTCACAAGAAGTATTTACAATGGGGTTATTGGTGCTAGCAACCACAGATGAGGGATTCCATTCATCTTTTGTTTTTCTGGGACTCTTACTTCACTTAACATAATATCTTCTAGTTCCATCAAATTAACTGCAAATTTCATGATGTCAGCTTTCTTTAACAGTGCATAGGACTCCATTGTGTAGATGTACCACATTTTCTCTATCCACTAGTCAGTTGAGGAGCATTTGGGTTGGTTCCAGATCTTCACTATTGTAAAGAGAGCTGCAATAAACATGGCTGTACATTTATCTCTGTTGTTGGAAGAGTCTGATGGATATATTCCCAGAAGTGGTATGACTGGGTCAGGTGGTAGGCTCATTTTGAGTCTTTTAAGGGTTTTCCATACTGCTTTCCATAGTGGTTTACAAGTTTGCATTCCCACCAGCAGTGGATGAGTGTTCCCCTTTCTCCACACCCTCTCGAGCATTTAGTATCATTGGTTTTCTTGATCCTTGCCAGCCTTATGAGGTGAGATGGTATCTTAAAGTGGTTTAATTTGCATTTTCTTAATTATAAGCAATGTTGAACACTTTTTAATATGTTTCTCAGCCATCTCTATTTCCTCATTTCTGAAGTCTCTGCTCAGCTCTTTACTCCGTCTTTTGAGTGAGTCATTTTTTTCCTTGTTTTTTGAATAGTTTATATATTCTGGAAGTTAATGCTCTGTCAGATGTATCAGTAGTGAAGGTTTCCTCCCACTCTCTGGATTTTCTCTTCACTTCCCTGTTTCTTTTGCTGTACAGAAACTTTTGAGTTTATTGAGGTCCCACTTGTCAATTGTCTACCTTATTTCCTGAGCAGCTACTGTCTGATTTAGAAAGTCTTTTCCTACACCTATGTCTTGTAAGTTGTTGCCAACTTTTTCTTCTATTGCCTTTAGAGTTTTGTGTTTCACATTGAGGTCTTTGGTCTATTTGGAGTTGATTTTTGTACAGGGCGAGAGGTAGGGGTTTAATTTTATTCATCTACAAATGGTGATCCAGTTTCAACAACACCTTTTGCTTTCTTCCATCGAGTCTTTTTGGCCCCCTTGTCAAATTTGAGGTGGCTGAAATTGTATGTGCTCAAGTTTGGATCTTCAGTTTTGTTCCATTGGTCTACAGGTCTGTTTTTGTGACAGTACCAGGATGTTTTTATGACTATAGCCCTGTAGTATAGTTTGAAGTCTAGTATAGAAATGCCCCCTGTATTGCTGTTTTCACTCAGGGTTGCTTTGGCTATTCGGGGTATTTTGTTGTTCCATATGAATTTAAGAATTTTTTTCCCAAGCCTGTGTAGAATGACCTTGGGGTTTTAATTGAGATTGTGTTGAGTCTGTATATTTATTTGGGTAGAATTGACATTTTTTACTATGTTAATTTTTCCAATCCATGAGCATGGGAAGTCTTTCCATCTTCTGATCTCTTCTTCAAACTCCTTCTTCAGGAGCTTATAATTTTTGTTGTAGAGATCTTTGGTGGTTTTGGTTAGGTTTATTCCTAGGTATTTCATTGTTTTGTGGCTATTGTGAGTGGGAAGGTCTCCTTGTATTCCTTCTTCATTTGCTTGTTGGTGTAAAGAAAGGCTATTGATTTTTTTAAGTTAATTTTGTATCCTGCCACTTTACTGAAACTTTTAATCATTTCTAGGAGTTTTCTGGTGGTGTTTTTAGCATCCCTTAGGTAAACTATCATATCATCTATAAAAAGGGATAGTTTTACTTCCTCTTTTCCAATTAGTATTGCTTTAATTGCCTTTTCTTGCCTTATTGCCCTTGCCAGTGTTTCAAAAACTATATTGAAGAGGAGTGGTTACAAGGAGCAGCCTTGTCTGGTTCCAACCTTTATGGGGAATCCTTCTAACTTTTCTCCATTTAGGATGATGCTGGCTGAGGGTTTCTTATATATGGCTTTGATTATGTTAAGAAATGGTCCTTCCATTCCAATTCCCTCTAATACTTTAATCATGAAAGGATGCTGGATTGTGTCAAAGGCCTTTTCTGAACCAATTGAGACAATCATGTGGTTTTTGTCCTTCAGTCCATTTATGTGTTTTATGATATTTACTGATTTGCATATGTTGAACCATCCCTGCATCTCTGGTATGAATCCAACTTGATCATGGTAAATTGTCTTTTTGATGTGGGTCTGTATGTGTTTTGCAAGTATTTTGTTGAGAATTTTTGCATCTGAGTTCATTAATGAGATGGGTCTGTAGTTCTCTTTTTTTGGTTGCATCCTTGCCTGGTTTTAGTATTAGAGTGATGCTGGCTTCCTAGAAGGAATTTGGGAGATTTCACTCTGCTCATATCCTTCTGGACAGTTTTAGTAATAATGGTTGTGAGTTCTCTTTAAATGTTTTATAGAATTCTGCTGAGAAACCATCTGGACATGGGCTTCTTTTAGTTGGGAAGTCTCATTACATTTTCAATTTCTTCATATATTATGCATCTGTTTAAGCTGTCAATCTCCTCTTTAACTTTGGTGATTCCCCAGATTGCAGATATTCATCCATTTCTCTTAGCTTTTCAAATTTAGTAGAGTATTATAGGTTTTTGAAATATTACTGTATGATTGTCTGTATCTTTTCACTGTCTGTAGTGATATTTCCCCTTTCATCATGAATTCTATTAATCTGGAGTTGATCTTTCTTTCTTTTGGTTAACTGGGCTAGGGGTCTGTCTATCTTGTTTATTCTTTCAAAGAACCAACTTTTGGATTCATTGATTTTTTGTATTGTTTTCTTTGTTTCTATTTCATTGATTTCTGCTCTGATTTTTGTTATGTCTTCTTGTCTGTTGCAATTAGGGTTTATTTGTTGTTGTCTTTCCAGTGTTTTTAGCTGCATATAAATAAACTCATTTATCTGTACTCTTTCTGTTTTTGTTTGTTTGTTTGTTTGTTTTAATATATAGGTAACCAGGTCTATAAACTTCCCTTTTAGGACTGCTTTTAAAGTGTGCCATAGGTTTTGTTGTGTTGTACTGTCATTGTCATTTAGTTCCAGGAATGTTATTTCTTTCTTTTTTACCTCCTTGACCCATTCATTATTCAGGAGTGTGTTGTTTAGTCTCCATGTGTTCATGTAGGTAGCAGGGCTTCTCCTGGTGATATTGAGCTTTATTGCACTAGGGTCTAATGGAATGCATGAGGTTATTTCAATTTTTTTGTATTTGTTGAGGCTTTTTTCTGTGTCCAAGTATGTGGTCAATTTTGGAGAATGTTCCATGGGGTGCTGAGTTGAAAGTATATTCTCTGGTGCTTGGGTGGAATATTCAGAAGATGTATGCGAGGTCCATTTCCTTTATTGTATTGTTCAGTTCAGATGTCTCTCTGTTTATTCTTTGTCCAGTTGATCTGTCCAAAGGACTCAGCGGGGTATTTAAGTCCCTTACTATGATTGTGCTGGGGTTAATCTGTGCCTTGAGGTCCTGTTGAGTTGTGTTTACAAAGGTTGGTGCACCAGAGTTTGTTGCATATATATTCATGATTGTGAAGTCTTCATGGTTAATTTTCCCTTTGAGAAGGACATAATGGCCCTCTTTATCTCTTCTAATTGCTTCTACTTTGAAGTCTATTTTGTCTGATATTAAAAATAGCAACTCCTGCTTTCTTTTTGGTACCATTTGCTTGGAATACTTTTTCCATCCTTTCACTTTAAATTGACGCCTATCCTTAAGGGTGAGATGGGTTTCTTGTAGAAAGCATATTGATGGATTCTGTTTCCTAATCCATTCTCCCAGTCTGTGTCTTTTGATTGGGGAGTTTAGCCCATTGATATTTAAGGTTATAATTGAGAGGTATGTGTTGCTTCCTTTTACCTTATTATCCATTTGCATTTTTTGTGTAGGTTTCTACTTCTGCATTTGTTTTTATTAAATTTTTCTTTCAAGGTGCCTGGGGGTAGTTGGTCCTTTCCTCTGTCCTTTGAATTACTTCAAGCATTCTCTAAAGGGTTGGTTTTCCAAATATGTATTCTTTCATCTTGTTTATGTTATGGAAGATTTTTCTCTTTCCTTTAACTAGAATCAACATTTTTGCTGGGTAAAGTAACCTGGGTTGGCATCCATAGTCCTTTAACACTGGGAGTGCTTTGGTCTATGTTCTTCTTGCTGTTATAGTTTGTGCTGAAAAGTCAGCTGTGGTTCTGAAAGGTTTTCCCTTGTATGTAACTTGTTTTTCTCTTGTGGCTTTCAAAATTTTGTCTTTGTTTTGGGTATCCAGCATTTTAGCTATGATATGGCGGAAGCAGGGGTGTTCTTTTCTGGTCTAGTCTATTTGGTGTTCTACTTGCTTCTCATATTTGCATGGGTCTGTCTTTATTTAATTTGGGGAATTAATAATCCTTCTATTATTTTGTTGACAATCTTGTCAATACCATTGTCTTGGGATTCTTCTCCTTCATCTATCCCTGTAATGTGGAGGTTTTATCTTCTCATAGTGTCCCACATTTCCTGGTTGTTCCACTCTTGTGTATTTTTAAATTTTTCATTATCTTTACTTGAGCTTTTTAGTTGTTCTGTGTTGTCTTCTAGTTCTGATATTCTTTTTTCT
>VZQC01013932.1:248241-372933 GCA_009823505.1 Rhizomys pruinosus | reverse complement strand
AAAAAAAAAAGAGAGCACCATTGTTTGGCCTGTCTACAATTCTTACAGGCAGGTGCATATGCACCTGTTTTGGGCACTCCTCATAGACATGAGATACAGCGTTTTTACTATTTAGCCTTCCAATGTGGACTTCCAAAGGGCTGCTGAGATACTCAGGTTGTGAACTAAGCAGCTCATGGGAATTCAGCCTCCTCAGAATGTGGACTGCCATTGTTGGATTACCTCAGCAGTATCATGGAAGCTAATGCAGGGCGATCAAGACAGGATGAGTGCTTACTGGACTTCATTTGGAGGCACAATATTTAAAGCAGAAGTATGTCAGTAACAGATTCCTTCTGCATAAGGTTTTTTTTTTTTGTAGTGTAATGTCTTAATCATAGTCTACCATCAAATATTTTAGGAATATCTTTAATGTTTACATAGTATACTAGTAGCATGCAATAATTACAACATAAGTTCTCAAGCAGAGGCAGCAAGTGAGAAAACTGAATAGCAACACTGAATACTGTAGAAATGCACTTTGCTCATTAATACTTGAGTTGTTGCAATATTAGATTATCCATTTGGTTGTTACAGAAAATCCTTAACTGTAATTGATGGCTGTTGCCGTAATAGTATATTACTTGTATTTCTACATCTAGTAATGGGCTTGATGTGCAAGATTTCAATATCCTTGAGCCTGGGCAAGTGCACAATCCTTTTATAAAGAAACACGGTTTACTTGCACAAAACTGATCAGATTTGAGAGATCGTTAATGCCCTTGAAGTGGTTTTTGTGAGTGTGAAACAAATGGTGAGAATTTGAATTCTTCCCTTATTATAGTATTGAAATTAAGTCTACTTAATTTATCAAATCATGTTCATGCCCTGATTTTATATACTTGTATCTATCAATAAACTTTGTGATACTTGATCTTTAAAAACAAAAGAGCTGCAATAAACATAGATGTGCATGTTAAAATATTTTAGGAAAAAGATGAAAATTTAAATGAAAGAATAGAAGTATTCAGGAACATCTGCTTGGCTTCTCACAGTGACTATTCCAAACCTTATAGTTTCAAATAACAAGCATGAGATTATGAGATAAATACACTCACCTCACTTCTGCCCCAAATCCCAATGTCATTTTGAACTTTTCAGTTTGTGCTAAATTGTTTTCAGGGTAACAAACATCTTCACATTTACAATCACCTAAGCCGGTGCCAAGTTTAAATTTCTCAGGTTCTGCATGTCAGAAGCTCAGCCCTCTCCAAGGAGTCTCAGTATTCTGTAATCAAGCTCCTGAGGAAACAAAATCATTAACAGTGATAATTTCCCAATTGTCTAGTTATCCTTCAAGTGTATTTCCATTATGTCTAGACATTGCTAATAGAAATACATTTTTTTTTGGTATTTTTGAGACAGGGTCTCCCTTTGGTCCCAGCTGGCCTAGAGCTTACTCTGTAGACCAGGCTGGCCTTGAACTCACAGAGATCCACCTGCCTCTGCCTTCTGAGTGGTGGGATTAAAGGTGTGCACCACCAAATACATTTTAAATACTCTTTGTTTAAGCAGTTCAGATCTTCGGCTTTGCCATTCAGACTTGATATTCTGCTTTCCATTCCATTCATACTATTTGTCAGGCTTTCTACTGTTGATTCAAAATGGTTTGTTGAGTTTTTCCATTCCAGGTTTATTTTGCTTTGTGCTACTTCAACATTTCTACCCCTTTTGTGAGTTCACTTCCAAGTCCTGGATAGATTTGGTATTTCATTCGGCCACATATTTGTATTTCTTTGAGTTTCCATCATATTGTGTGTGTTGTTGTTTTTCTTTAAATTTTATTTTTTATTGAATTTTTGCGTATTTCATACAGATTATCTCAAACTTAAATGACGTTTTATTTGTTTCCCCATTGGCACCCTTCCATAGCACCCTATTAGAGTTCATATACTCTATCATTTGTGTCAAGGCCTTCTGTGTCAAGTTAGCAACCTCAAATATCCTTCAGTGCAAGTTCATCCCCTGAGATTTAGTCAGCCTATCCAGAGTCTCTTGCTTTATGTTCAACTTTTCCTCAACCAGCAGTAGTCAGTTAGTCATATTTCTTCAGCTAAGATTAAGGCCTATATGCCCATTTCCCCAGTTTCCTGGTGGGTTTCTGTCTGCAGGAGTTTGCATGGATTGTGTGTACGTTGCCACCATTACTGTAGGTTCATAAGAACACAGTCCCAGAAGCTTGTAAGATTCTATTGCCATATAGTCATCCACCTACTCCCTGGCTCTTACAATCTTTCCACCTCTTCTTCTACAATGGTCCCTGAGGCCTGGGTGGGTGAGATTTAATATGGGAGACCTGTCCAAGGACCCACAATCTTCTAACTCCTAGTATCCACACTTTGGCCGTTTGTGACCTATTTCTGTTCTTCGCTCTCTGTTGCATAAAGAAACTTCATTAATGAGAGTTGAGAAATCCGTTAATGCCCTGTTTGTCCCTTGCAACAATGTTGTATGTTGTGCAGGTCGTTGACGTGCTTGTTTGGCCTTGAAGCTGATATTGGACCACTGACTGATGTTCCCCCTTCGCAGCTTGCATAGTGCTATCCAAAGTTATGTGAGCTAGCCTTCATGGGAAGTGGCTTCTAAGTTGGTTCCAGTTTCATTGTTCCAAAGCCACTCTCTGAAGTGTGTCTTGTCTTCAGCAGTAGGATCTTATCTTCAAATTCAGGGAGGCAATCAAAGGCTGTGACAAGAATTTTGGATTATAAGCCTATGTGTATATGTGTCAGCTTTATCTATTTTAATGTGTTACTAGAGATCAGTGTTATCACATTGGGATGATTTAGGTTGTCTTTTAAGAAAATGTAGCTCGATAATAAGAAGTGACTGTATTTTATTGTTATTTAGAAATAAGATACAATTAAAGTTGTAAAACACATTGATATTAATGAGTTACCTCATGTAATATCATGCTTTCCACACCCACCTATTTTCCTGAAAATTTCATGATTGTATATTCTTATGGTGATTAAATGCCATTTCATATAGATACCATCTTTTAATTACCCATCCATCTGTTGATGCATATATTGGGATTCTATTTCCATGAAATTTTTAAGAATGAAGTATTAGACCGTGATAGGGTCCTTTGCATATATGCTCAGCAGTGGTATAGCTGGATCATACTGAAGTTCTGTTTTACTTAAAAAAAAAAAACAACTGTCCATACTGGCTATACTAGCTTACATTCCTGATGACAGTAATTAAGGGTTACACTTGCATACGTGCTTTCTAGTATTTTCTCTTCTTGATGATAGCCATTCAGACTTGGAAGTTGATAGAACCTCAGAGCAGTTTTAATTTACATTTCCTTGTGGGCTATGGATTTTTAAGATAATATTTTATTGATACTTTTAGAATTTTATATATTTTTCTGTTTACTGTATTCAGGCTCTCCCCACCCCCTACTCTCACATCCACACCTCTCCTCACTCTTCTTCTATTATTTTCCTTAAGGTCTTTTGAGTCTAATTTTTTTATTTTATTTATTTATGTTTTTATGTGTATGAACGTACTGTCTGCATGTAAGGCTGTGCACCCGTGTTGTGCAATGCCACGGAGGTCAGAAGAGGGACTTGGATTCCCCTGGAACTAGAGTTCTCCTGGAATTGGAGTTACAGACGGTTCTCAGCCACCATGTGGGTGCTGGGGATCAAACCCGGGTCCTCTGCAAGAGCCGTCGGTGCTCTTAACCTCTAGTCCGTCCCTCCAGCCCCTTGAGTCTAATTTTTGTTCCTCAAATGTTTATGGTTGTAAATCCTTCCCGTAGAGACTCATTAACCCACAAGGCATCAAATCCTTAAAGAAAACTGACTTCCTCTCCCATTAGCTATCAACTTGCAATAGTTCCTCAACTAGGGCTGGGGCTTCTTGCTTATCTCCCCCATTCATACTGGACTTTTGCATGGCTTAGGCTTCCACAGGTCCTGTGAATGCTGTCACAAACCCTATAGGTGCATATATGTGATTCCCTTTTTGTGCCTTGTATTCATCTACCAATTCTTGCTCTTATGTCCTTTTTGTTCCCTCTTCCACCATGATTCCTGAGCATTGGAAGGAGAGAGTATGAAACAGGTGCCCCAGTTAGGATTGAAGGATTCACATCTCCCTATATGCCACATCTTGAACAGATGTGAAATTCTGTGTTAATTGCCATATGTTGCAAGATGGAGTTTTTTTAGTGAAAGTTGTGTGAAGAACTGATACATTAGGAGTTTGATTAATACAATGCCCATTTAGCAGGATAATAGTAGTAACTTTTTTTATTCAATTATTTTTATATGGTAGGGGGCACATGCCATGACACACATGTGGAGCTTGGAGGATAGAGCTAACTTGGAGTCAGCTCTATCTTCCTACCATGTGGGTAGTAGGGGTCAAACTCAGGTTTGGTAGCAAGTGCCAATACCACAGATCCATCTTACCACCCTGATAATCTGCTTTTTATTGGCTGCCTTCCTTTCTCCCTTCTCCAGTCCACAATATTTCTGCACTCAAGTTGTGAATATATTATCAGTGCATAATTCTGACACTTTGGCTTTTGGGAGACTGCCAATCAAGACAAACAAAAATCCAAAACACTCCTAAACCACATCCTTCCATACACTTTTCCTTTTTTCACACAAGGACTCAGGTAGCCTAGTCTGAACTCAACTATGTAGCCAAGGATGACTGAGAACTTCCTGTCCTCCTGCCTTGCTTCAGAGCCCCACAGGTGTTTTCTAGTACCCTGCCCCACACCCCCACCCCACCCCGCGCCACGCCTCCAAGTCTCAGACTAATTCTATAGACTTGTTGAATGCAGGCAGTTGATAGTAGTGGTAAGGTAATGACTAGTATATGTTCTCTAATACTGGCTGGGTGGGGATGAGGCTGGAGAGGGGAAGGTGGCATGGTGACTCATACCTGTAATCCTAGCACTTAGGAATACTACTGTGAATTGAAGCCCAGTTGGGCAACATAAGTTTCAGGACAGCCTAGGCTACAGAATGAGAACTTGACAAAAAAAAAAAAACACTAAAATATAGAGACTGAAGAGAGATTTTAGCAGTTAAGAACACTGAACCAGTTGCTCTTTCAGAGGACCAAGGTTCAATTCCAAGCATCCATATGGTGGCTAACAACTGTCCTTAACTCCAGTTCCAGGGGATCCAACTCTCTTTTCTAGCCTCAGCAGGTACTGACTGACATGGGTATACTTATATACATGCAGGCAAAACACACATACATATTAAATAGTAAAAAAACAAAAATTAAAATACACAGATCTATCTATTTATCAATCTATCTATCTATCGATCTATCTATCATCTCTCTATCATCTATCATCTGGTGAATCCAAGTGGGAGGCCTTTCCCCAACATATGCAGCAGCGGACAGGCATGGCCGTCTGGCAGTGGTAACAAGGGATGAGGGGCCACCTTAACCCTGGTGAACAAAAGGAGCTCCTTGGGCCCTCCTGGGCTATTTTTTTGGCAGACCAGGTGAAGCTGGAGGACGGATGAGCAGGGTTTTCACCAGCCAGTTCCAGTGCCCCAGAGTGCTATAAGCAGGAATCAAAGCCCAGCACACAGTCTTTATTTATTGGGAGTCCGGACACACCAGTATCCCCAAGACCCCACATGTTCAGTCTGCCAGGAAAGGGGCATCAAATGTCCAGTTTTCTCAAGTCCTTTAAATGGTCTTCAGGAGGCAGGAAGTGGCTGTGCTTCTTTCCAACCGTGGGGGAACTCGGTGGCTGCACCTGCTCAGCACATTGCAGGAAGCGGCAGACATGTTCCGCACAGTTGCCAACTGCTGCCTCATTCTTGCGGAGACACTCCTCAAAGGCTTCAAAAGGTTCAGCAGAGGCTTGTCAGATCTGGCGGATGATCGGGTGGGAGGATGTGCACCAAGGAATGCTCATCTTAAGGTGGTGACAGTCCCGGTGCCATGACTCAGGCTTGGCTGCTACACACTGGCCATACTGATCTAGCTCTAGGCTACAGTGTGGAGCAGTGATCTCCAGGGCTGCCTGCATCTCTCGGCAGGCGTGGAGCAGTCAGGCGCTTCAGTAACTTTTAAGATAATATGTTATGTTACATTGTCAACTTCATGAACATAACATTTTACATAAGAAATTGTATCTATGGACGCAAAACTTATCTGTTGATTGGTCCACTACTGTTATATAATCTGTCTGCTGGTTGGCTCATTACTTACTCTATTGGATAATTTGTCTTTGGCTTTCCTTCTTTTGAGGTGAGGTTGTTCGTTGTTTTGTTTGTTTAGTAGCCTTTTGGTTAGTAGCTGTTAACTTAATTGCTATGCATTGTTAGTACACTTAGGAATATAGAAGTTAAGAAGATAATGTAACCATTAAAAGAAACTACAAAGCTCTAGTTGATGAGTGATAATTCCCAGTCCACCTCGATGATTCGTGCCGCTGGATGGGGCAGTTTGTTTCTTTGGATTCTGGGACCTCAACTTTGGCTGCACAGATTATAATCACCAATGCTCCACCTGTTGGGTCCAGATTATAATCACCAGGCTCCACCAGGATGATGGTGGGGGGGGCATTGGTTGGGTTGCTACTTTGGCCCCATCTCCAGTAGGCCCTCGAGGGTCCAGGCAGGTCTGCCTTGACTCACCAGAACCTCATTGACTCTGGGTGGGTGTCTGGAGTTTGAGCTGGGAGTTCCGGGAGTGGATGGCAGGTCCACAAGGGCACCTTGAATCTCCAGGAACCTCACTGACTCCAGGAGTGTGTCTGGAGTCCAAGCTGGAAGTTAGTTCTGGGGGAAGACGGAGTGTCGCACAAGGGCGCCTTGACTCACCACAACCTCACTGACTCTGGGCGGGTGTCTGGAGTATGAGCTGGGAGTTCCGGGGGAGGATGGCATGGTCCACAATGGTGCCTTTACCCTCCAGAACCGAAAATATTTTTTTTGCATGCATTGTGATATTAAAGCATGAGTTTCTCTTCTTTTTTTCTAACACTTCTCAGGAAAGAAGGCCGCCACTTGTGGGACTTTTCTCAGGGAACTTTTTATCCTTGATTCCTCAGGCTATAAATCAAAGGATTCAGCATGCGGGTAACCAAATTATTCAGAACCTGAAGAGCAGCATTAAGCCCAGGGTTGGGGTGGGTTCCAGGTAGATGATGCCCACTGGCATAAAGGCAAGGAGGAGAGCAGTGAGGTGGGCACTGCAGGTGGAGAAAGGTTTACGTCTGCCCTCAGCAGAGCCGATCCGCAGGACTGAGCAAACAATGCAGCTGTAGGAGGTGAGGATGAGAAGGAAGCAGCTGAGGGGCATGAGGCCCACACTGATGAGACCCACCATCTCCAGGGTTGAAGTGTCTGCACAAGCCAACTTCAGCATCACAGGGATGTCACGAGAAGTAATAGTCCACCTCATTGGACAACAGTAGGCCAACTGGAAGGTGAGAGTAGTTAGAAAGGGGTCTGAATGCAGCAATAAAACTGATGTCCTGTGGCCAGGAGAGCACACACTCTGTGCTCATGATTATGGAGTAGCGTAGAGGGTCATATAGCAAAAGGTCATAGCCATACTGTATAAGGAAACCCTCAGTACAACCCAGGAATGGTAGAAGAGCTGGGACACACAGCCTCCATCGGAGATGACTCTGCTGTTTCCTGAGAGTAGAAAAGCATCTTGGGAGAACTCACAGGGGGCAAAAATATGTCACAGATGGACAACTTGCACAGGAAGTACATGGGAGTGTGCAGTTTTGTAGAGGAGACAACTGCCAGGAAGATTAGCATGTTTCCTGTAAGAGTAAAGATGTAGAAGTACAAGAATAGGATGAAGATCATGGTCTCCAGACCCTCTGTGTGTGGGATGCCCAGCAGGATAAACTCAGTCACCACAGAGAGGTTCCTCATCTTTGTGAGAATGTCTGAATTCAAAACCACAAACTGACCTTCAGATCCTGAACACTGCTGTCAAACCAAGGTTCTACTAGTGGATCTGTTGGATTCACTTTTTCATAAACAACCTTCTTATATAGCTTGAGATCTATATCAAGATAGAAAGACAGTGTAGATGAAGAGTATAATCTTGAAATTTTGAGTTTGGCCAATTTTGTTAAGGTTAGTGTAGTTTGTCTTCCTCAGAGATTATAATCAACACTTAGAGAGGAAACAATAATCATTGTTTCTAAGAATTCTGGGAAAGAAGCAGACCAGAAATAGCAGATAAATTCTGGAAGGATTACATACACAGGGATTTTCCACTTTTCCTATCTGCTTTTCTCTTGTAGCGTTGAAATGACAATAGGTTAAATTTAAAAATTATGTCACTGTTGTTGATAATAATCCAATAATTATCCAATAATAATCCAATAATTAACCAAGATTTTGGTAAAATGGGTTTCCATTATCCTAAGCTGTAGAAAATCCTGTTTTTTCCTTCCTCTTCCTTTCTCTATTGTAAATTCTCTTCTCCCTCTCCTGCCTCTCCTTCTTCCCACAGCTATTCAAGAAGTATAATCACTTTGGAAAAAATCTATAAGCAACTTAGCAACATAAGAAAGGGAAAAAATAGAAAAATTTTTCTAGGCAGACAACCCATGCATATATGTGTGTGTGTTGTGTGTGTGTGTGTGTGTGTGTGTGTGGTGTGTGCAAATATGAATGTGGGAAAGGGAAATTGTAGAAGTGAGCAAAGCCAGGGCTTACTCCTGAATATCCTAGAAGTGTAATGGATGCAAAACTGTAATTATTGACTAGGAAACTTAAAATATCACTAGTCTCATGCTAACTCCTCACTGGAACACTTGAAGAAAACACCCAGTAAAGTATGTAATCACTCTCAAACTGACACCAGAAGCATTTTCTACAGAGGACAAGGGAAAGTTGATTGTCTTGTAACCATAGTGATTAATAAAAGAAAAAAAAGCCCTAAATATTCCATAAAATTTAACAGTCCTAAGTAGAGATAAATGTTAATTATTCTGGATGCAATCTGAACTCAATCAATGTACAAGAAAATAAATGCAATCAACACTTAAGAAGTGATGATGAGCCAGGCGTGGTGGTACACACCTTTATTCCTAGCACTTGGGCAGCAGAGGCAGGTGGATCTTTGTGAGTTCAAGACCAGCCTGGTCTACATAGCGAGTTCCAAAGAGCTACAGGAGACCCTGTCTCAAAAAAAACAACAACAAACAACAAAAGAAATGATATCAACTGTGAGATTACAATGCATTAGCATTATTAAAGATATTAAAATATCTCATATTCTGTGTTGTGAGGTAGAAATACACAGATTTGAAGTGACCAGAAAAAAAGATATAGTATTTCTCTGTAAAGAACATAAAGTTCTTAAGCATAAATGGGAACGAGTTTTATTAACTGAAAAAAAAACCTATACTTAACAAAAAAAGGAATCTAATTAGTAGTTTTGCCAGTGCAACAAATGAGAGGAAAACAAAGGCAAGGGAGTAAATGGAAAGGAACAACATAGTCGTTTACTAAAATTGAATATCAAAAATCTTAATAAAAGCTTCTAGAGAAAGGAAAATTACATCAGTGAATATTTATAAATCTAGAAAAAAATAGCTTATATTTCAGATTAACAATTAAAAGAAAAATATTTGTATTAAATTTAGAATAGCAGGAAAATGTGTATAGTAGTAGAAATTTAGTTTTTTTCTTTGATTTTTTTTTTTGAGACAAGAACTCTCTGGAGCTCCGCTGGCCTGGAATTTATTATATAGACCAGGATGACCTCAATCTCATAGACATCCAACTGCATCTGCATCCCAAATGCTAGGAAAATGATTTTCACCACCACACCTCAACCAGGAGTAGTAATTTTAAACAAAACATTGGTGAAATTAAAAGACATGTATAAGAAAGGAAAACATTTCTGGGCATGGTGGCACACGCCTTTAATCCTAGCACTTGGGAGGCAGAGGCAGGCAGATCTTTCTGAGATCTAGGCCAGCCTGGTCTATAGAGCGAATTCCAGGACAGCTGGGGCTACAGGGAGACCCTGTCTCAAAAAGACCAAAGAAAAAACAAAACAAAAGGAAAATATAGTGTTTTCAGACTGTTTCAGACTGGAAAATTCAATATTGCTAAGATGTCAGTATATAGAATCCACACAATCCCAATAAAATCCTCATTGGAATTCTTAATGTTAATCACAAGATGTTTCTGTTATTTATAAAATAAAGGATTGTGGAATAAAAGAATAAAAGGATTGTGGAATAAAAGAAGTTTTGTTAAATAAAGTCGGAAAGCACACTTCCCAATTTGAACATGGACTGTAGCACCACAAATTGAGGTGAAGGAAGACATGTATAGCTGAGTATGACAGAAGAAAGAACTCAGGAACAGAACTACAAATATAGGGTTAAAATGGACTTTTGACAAACTACAAAAACACAGTCTGAAAACCCCATTTCAATATTAATTCTGGAACAACCTCACATCCATATAGGAATAAAACATGCCAATTATCCTAGACCAATGCTTAACACTTATATAAAAGTATATGTAAGGGGCTGGAGGGATGGCCTAGCGGTTTTTTAAGAGCGCCGACACGCCTTCTTGCTGAGGACCGGTTCGATCCCCAGCACCCACATGGGCTGAGAACCGTTCTGTGACTCCAAGTTCCAGAGAGACTCCAGTTCCAGGGGAATCTAGCTGAGACCCTCTTCTGACTCCGGGCATCCAGCACCACAGGTGCGGCGCGACCTGCGATCAGACAATACATTATACACATAAAAAAATAAATAAATAAAAAATTAAAAAAAGAATATATATTTTTTTTTTAAATTTTATTTACTGTTTTAAAATAACTTCAGTACCAAATAGAAGCCGTTAATTATCTGGATTTGTTCATTATACATGTAATTATAGGGTTATTTTCAAAATGATATCCTTTCATTACCGCAAACATGAAAATTTGTATCGTCATGTAAGATTCCCCACACAAACCACCGAATAAATAAAAATAATACATGGAACCATTAAGAACCACAGGACACTGAATAAAGAAATCAAGGAAATATAATTAGTGGACACTGGTAATATCTTGGAGCAGAAATAGAACATTAGGTGGCAAATGTGTAAAGTTAAAATAAGGTTGTTAAACAATAATAATTGTAGCGGTATTAATTCTTGTCTTTAAGAACTAAAATTATTTAACCATACTTCATGAAGTCACTAAATAATCCTTGGATACTAGACATTTGAAAACTGCCTCAGTTTTGGAACGTCAAATTTAAAATTGCTTCAAAATTGAAGTTAAAATATTAAAATTTCCATAACCCTTGCATATAAGAGAAAAAAAGTTAGCTCAGATTGAGGAAAAAATTTTTACAAATTTCATGTCCCCCAAGAACTGGTTAGCATTTTTTCTAAAACTCCCTTTGAAAAATAATTAGAAGGCTAAATAAAAATTCAACAATTCATTTATATGGAGGAAAATGTGAAAAAGGATTTAACACACACACACACACATACACACACACACACACACACACATATATATATATATATATATACATATACATATATATATCTCAAATAAATAGTGGACAAGGTACACATCATTAGTAGCCAAATTAAAATACAATGACTTATAACTCGGCACCTGGTACAGTGGAGTAAAATACAAATTGAGAAAACTAATTGTCACAGAATTCTAAATGTCACAACACTTCTAGTGGTATATGTTAGAGAAATGTCAATTTATCATCTTTGTGTGTGTGTGTGTTTGTGTGTGTGTGTGTGTGTGTGTGTGTGTGTTTGTGTGTGTTTGTGTGTGTGTGTAGTGGTTAATACTGAGAATTAATCATAAAGACCCATACATATGAAGCAAGAATTCTACCAAAACTCCAACTTCAGTGAAATAAATACATAAATATACCAGGGATTTATCTAGATATCTGTGATGTATATTGCCATCTCCAATAGCATTTAATAAATAATGCAAGGATTTTTGATAATCTTATCCATCATTCCTGTGACCTACTTAAAAACTAATGTTCATAAATGATATACAAAATCATATTGTAAAACACTGATGTCTATATCAGCCATGTAGATTGATCAAATATTTGGAATTTATTTAATATAAATAACAAAATTATTTAAGTCACTATGGTCATTTTTAAGTTCAATAGTCATTTCTTTTCTTAATTAAATCTAAAAATAATCTTGTTTAGTAGGAGCAGAAACTAAAGCACACAGGTTTAACAATTGGGTCACACAGCTGGAAATAACTGACCTAAGGATAAAATCATGCCTAATTCCAGAGCTCATGCCTCTTACTTTGTGCTGTTACAGTCCTGTTCATTAATTCTGACTTCCTTGTAGCCATAGATAAGCTTTAACATAATTATATTTTCTTATGGTTTATTTTTATAGTACAATTTATGATATGATTATTTCTCATGTAATGCCACTGAGATGGTAATATTAAATCTAATTTCTAGATAAGGGCCCTGAAATTTAAATTTACAGATAAGTAAACCATGAAAACGAAGGCTTACAGAAATCATCTGATACCAAGATAAGTGTTCTTACAAGCATACTTTATGCTTCCTCCAGTAATGGTTAATACAAAAATAACTGCCTTTAGAGAGAGAGAAAAATCATTCAAGTTTTATTGTCCAGAATTGGAGGAGTCTTCCTGGCAACCTTGTTATGATCCTTTCAATAATTCTCTCTGCATTTTGTGATTCTGAGTTAAATCCCAGCAGAGGGGGGCTGGAGAGATAGCCTAGCAGTTAAGAGCACCAACTGCTCTTGCAGAGGACCTGGGTTCGATCCCCAGCACCCACATGGCGGCTGAGAAACATCTGAAACTCCAATTCCAGGAGAACTCCAGTTCCAGGGGAATCCGAGACCCTCTTCTGACCTCCGCGGCACTGCACAACATGGGTGTACAAACCCACATGCAGACAGTACATTCATACACATACAAAAATAAATTTTTTTTTAAATATTAAAAAAAAAAAAGCCCAGCAGAAGGAACCAACTCTCACAAGCTCATGTTATGTTGAAGTCAGTGGGTCCCAAGGAGACAAAGAAATTCTGTTTTCAGGAGGTGATTCCCGGGAGGGAATCTAAGAGTATGATGTGAGATAAAGAAAATTTGAATCACATTTACTTCACTGAGAAATAACAGCACACTTAACCATAAGAAAATATAATTATGTTAAAGCTTATCTATAGCTACAAGGAAGTCATAATTAATGAACAGGACTGTGACAGCACAAAGTAAGAGGCATGAGCTCTGGAATTAGGCTTGATTTTATCCTTAGGTCAGTTATTTCCAGCTGTGTGACCCAATTGTTAAACCTGTGTGCTTTAGTTTCTGCTTCCTACTAAACAAGATATTTAGATTTAATTAAGAAAAGAAATACTGTTAACTTAAAATGACCATAGTGACTTAAAAATTTTTTATTTATATTAAATAAATTCCAAATGTTTGATCAATCTACATGGTTGATATATACATTACTGTTTTACAATATGACTTTGTATATCATTTATGAACATTAGGTTTTAAGTAGGTCAGAGGAATGATGGATAGGTTATCAAAAAACCTTACCTTATTTATTAAATCCTGTTGGAGATGGCAATATACATCACAGATATCTAGATAAATCCCTGGTATATTTATGTATTTATTTCACTGAAGTGGGAGTCTTGGTAGAATTCTTGCTTCATATGTATGGGTCTCTATGTTTAATTTCTCATTATAACCACTACAAAGACAGACAGACAGACAACAGACAAACACACACACAGCAAACGACTAGAAAAATTGACACTTTCTCTACACAGTATACCACTAGAACGTGTTGTGACATTTACAATTCTGTGACAATTAGTTTTCTCAATTTGTATTTTACTCCACTGTACCAGGTACCTAGTTATAAGTCACTGTATTTTAATTTGGCTAATAATGATGGGTACCTTGTCCACTATTATTTGATAGATATATATATATAGTATATATAATATGTGTTTTGTGGTGTGTGTGTGTTTGTGTATAAATCCCTTTTCACATTCTTCCTCCATATAAATGAATTGTGCATATTTATTTAGCTTTTCTAATTATTTTGAAAGGAGTTTTTAGAAAACATGCTAATCAGTTTCTTGGGGGACATGAAATTTGTAAAATTTTTTTCCTCAATCTGAGCTAACTTTTTTTCTCTTATATGCAAGGTTATGGAAATTTAATATTTTAGCTTCATTTTGAAAGCAATTTTAAATTTGACTGTTCCAAAACTGAGGCAGTTTTCAAACTCTAGTATCCAAGGATTATTTAGTGACTTCATGTAGTATGGTTAAATAATTTTAGTTCTTAAGACAAGAATTAATACTGCTACAATTATTATTGTTTAACAACCTTATTTTAACTTTACACATTTGCCACCTAATGTTCTATTTCTGCTCCAAGATATACCAGTGTCCACTAATTATATTTCCTTGGTTTCTTCTATTCAGTGTCCTGTGGTTCTTAATGGTTCCGTGTATTATTTTTATTGTTTTTGAAATCTTACATGACTTCGATACAAAAATTTTCATTTTCAGGTAATTAAAGGTATCAATTTTGAAAAATAAGCCCTATATTACAAGTGTGATATGTAACAATCCAGAATAATTATAACTGCTTCTATTGGTATGAATTTCAGCATTTATATCAACTGTCCATCTACTATATACTTTTATATAAGGTTTAAGCATTGGTCTAGGATAATTGGCATGTTTTATTCCTATATGGATGTGAGCGTTGTTCCAGAATTAATATTGAAATGGGGTTTTCAGACTGTGTTTTTGTAGTTTTTCAAAAGTCCATTTTAACCCTATATTTATAGTTCTGTTCCTGAGTTCTTTCTTCTGTCATACTCAGCTATACATGTCTTCCTTCACCTCAATATGTGGTGCTACAGTCCATGTTCAAATTGGGAAGTGTGCTTTCCAACTTTATTTAACAAAACTTCTTTTATTCCACAATCCTTTATTTTATAAATAGCAGAAACATCTTGTGATTAACATTAAGAATTCCAAGTGAGGATTTTATTGGGATTGCATTACTATATACTAAGATTCTTAAAATTGAATTTTCCTAAATTTGTAAAAAAAAAAGTATTTTTCTTTTTTTTTTTTTTTTTTTTTTCCTTTGGTCTTTTTGAGACAGGGTCTCCCTATAGCCCCAGCTGTCCTGGAATTCGCTCTATAGACAGAGCTGAGCCTAATACTCACAAAGATCTGCCTGCTCTCTGCTCCCAAGTTGTAGGACTATAAGGCATGTGCCACCATGCCCAGAAATGTTTCCTTTCTTATACATGTCTTTTATTTCACCACATGTTTGTTTAAAATTAACTACTCTCTGAGTTGAGGTGTGGTGTGAAAATCATTTATCCTAGCATTTGGATGCGTGCAGTTGGATGTCAGTGAGACTGAGTTATCCGGTCTATATAATAAATTCCAGGGACCAGCTGGAGCTCCAGAGAGTTCTTGTCTCAAAAAAAAAAACAAAAAACAAAAACTAAATTCTACTACTATACACATTTTCCTGCTATTCTAAATTTAATACAAATATTTTTCTTTTAATTGTTAATCTGAAATATAAGCTATTTTTTTCTAGATTTATAATATATTCACTGATGTAATTTTCCTTTCTCTAGAAGCTTTTATGAAGATTTTTGATATTCAATTCTTAGTAAGACAGCTATGTTGTTCCTTTCCATTTACTCCCTTGCCTTTGTTTTCCTTCATTTGTTGCACTGGCAAAGACTACTAATTAGATTCCTTTTTTTGTTAAGTATAGGTTTTTTTTCAGTTATAAAACTCGTTCCCATTTATGCTTAAGTACTTTATGTGTCTTTACAGAGAAATATATCTTTTTTTCTGGTCACTTCAAATCTGTGTATTTCTACTTCACAACACAGAATATGAGATATTTTAATATCTTTAATAATGCTAATGCACATTGTAACTCACAGTTGATCTTTCATTTTTTTGTTGTTTGTGTTGTTCTTTTTGAGACAGGGTTTCTCCCTGTAGTCCGCTTGTCTGGAACTTTGCTATTAGAACCAGGCGTGGTTGAACTCACAAGATCCACATGCCTCTGCTGCCAAGTGCTAGGAATAAAGGTGTGTGACCACCACGTCCAGCTCATCATCACTTCTTAAGTGTTGATTGCATTTATTTTCTTGTACATTGAGTGAGTTCAGATTGCATCCAGAATAATTAACATTTATCTCTACTTAGGACTGTTAAATTTTATGGAATATTTAGGGCTTTTTTTTTCTTTTTATTAATCACTACGGTTATAAGGCAATCAACTTTCCCTTGTCCTCTGGAGAAAATGCTTCTGGTGTCAGTTTGAGAGTGATTAAATACTTTACTGGGTGTTTCCTTCAAGTGTTCCAGTGAGGAATTAGCATGAGACTAGTGATATTTTAAGTTTCCAAGTCAATAATAACAGTTTTGCATCCATTACACTTCTAGGATATTCAGGAGTAAGCCCTGGCTTTGCTCACTTCTACAATTTCCCTTTCCTACATTCATATTTGCACACACACACACACACACACACACACAAAACGCACACACACACACATATATGCATGGGTTGCCTGCATAGAAAAATTTTTCTATTTTTTTCCCTTTCTTATGTTGCTAAGTTGCTTATAGATTTTTTCCAAAGTGATTATACTTCTTGAATAGCTGTGGGAAGAAGGAGAGGCAGGAGAGGAAGAAGAGAATTTACAATAGGGAAAGGAAGAGGAAGGAAGAAAACAGGATTCTTCTACAGCTTAGGATAATGGAAACCCATTTTACCAAAATCTTGGTTAATTATTGATTATTATTGGATAATTATTGGATTATTATCAACAACAGTGACATAATTTTTAAATTTAACCTATTGTCATTTCGAAGCTACAAGAGCAAAGCAGATAGGAAAAGTGGAAAATCCCTGTGCATGTAAAACTTCCCAAGTTTATCTGCTATTTCTGGTCTGCTTCTTTCCCAGAATTCTTAGAAACAATATGTATAATCTGTTTCCTGTCTAGAGTGTTCATTATTAATCTCTGAGGAAGACAAACGTACACTAACCTTACAAAATGGCCAAAACAACTCAACATTCAGATTAACTCTTCATCTACACTTCTTCTTATTTGATATTAGATCTCAGAGCTATATACAGAAAATGTTGTCTTAGCTGAAAAAGTGGAATCCAACAGATCCACTTAGTGAAACCTTGGTTGACAGCAGATGTTCAGGATCTGAAGGTCAGTTGGGTTCAATTCCAAGCATTCGTCACAACAGATGAGGAACCTCTCTGTGGTGACTGAGTTTATCCTGCTGGGCATCCCACACACAGAGGGTCTGGAGACCATGACTCTTCATCCTATTCTTGTACTTCTACATCTTTACTCTTACAGGAAACATGCTAATCTTCCTGGCAGTTGTCTCCTCTACAAACTGCACACCTCCCATGTACTTCCTGTGCAGTTGTCCATTCTGTTGACATGTTTTGCCCTCTGTGATTCTCCCAGATGCTTTTCTACCTCAGAAAGAGCAGAGCCATCCCATTGAGACTGGTGTGTCCCAGCTCTTCTAAACCCACGTTCCTGGGTTGTACTGAGGGTTTCCTGTATCACAGTATGGCTCTATGAGTTGTTTATGGCTATATGTCTACCCTCCTACACTACTCCATAATCATGATGCCACAGAATGTGTGCTGTCCTGGCCGACAAGGTCATCAGTTTATTGCGCGATTCAGACCTACCTTTCTAACTACTCTCACCTCCAGGTTGTCCCTAGCTGTGTTTGTCCCAATGAGGTGGACTATTACTTTCGGTGACATCCCTGTGATGCTGAAGGGTGGCTTGTGCAGACACCTCAACCCTGGAGATGGTGGGGAGGTCATCAGTTGGGCCCATGCCCAGCCTCAGCTGCGTTCTCCTTCGTCATCCTCACCTCCTACAGCGTTGCAAATTGTTGCTTTCATTCCTGCGAGATCGCCGCATCTGTAGAGGCAGATGTGAAACGTTTTCTCCACCTGCAGTAGTCGCACCTCACTGCCCATCCTTCCATGCCTTCACTGCCCAGTGGGCTCATCAGCTACCTGCGAAGCCACCCCACCCTGGGCTTGAATGCTCTCTTCAGGTTCTGAATAATTTTACACCGTGCCATGGCTGACGATCCTTTGACTTTATAGCCTGAGAACTCAAGACGAGTAAAAAGTTCCCCAGACAGAAAAGTCCGCTACAATGAGCTCATTCTTTCTCTGAAAGTGCGTTAGATGAAAAGCAAGAGAAAACTCATCGCTTTACATCATCACATTCATGCACAAAGATTTTTCTCGGTTCTCGGAGGGGTCAAGCACCTCTTGCGACCATGCCATCCGCCCCAGAACCCAGTCAGACTCCAGACACCCGGCCCAGAGTCAGTGAAGGTTTGGTGGAGTCAAGGGCCCTTTGTGTGGCATCCTCTCCCCCAGAACTCTCCAGCTAGAGTCCAGACACCCTCCTGGAAGCAGTGAGCTGCGAGAGTCAAGGTGACCCCTTCGTGTGGACTATGCCATCCATCCCGGAAACTCCCAGCTAAGACTCCAGACAACCGCACGTCCCAGAGCAGTAGGTCTATGGTGAGTCAAGGCAGACCCTGCTTGGACCCTCTGAGGGCCTACTGTAGATTGGCCAAGTAGCAACCCAACCAACTCCCCCCCACCACAGTCCTGGTGGAAGCCTGGTGATATAAACTGGACTCAACAGTGGAGCATTGGTGATTATAGATTGTGCAGCCAAAGTTGAGGCCCCAGAATCCAAAAACAAAAAGACAAATCCCTGCAGCAAAGACAAAAAGAAAATCATGGGAAAAGCTCATAAAATCCAAACCGAACTCTACCACCCTATAGAAGATCCATACAATGAGAAATCCGAGGAAAGAAGCCAAGAAACAGAAGACAACCGACCTTAAAGAACAACTTAAGACACATACAAAGAATCATGGAACTAAGGAAAGAGAATGAAAAACTGAGGAAGTACTTAAAGGGAAATCACAAACTCTGGAAGTAAGTTGAAACACTGAGAAGATCCCAGGCCAAAATGAAAAAAAAATGACCCCGAACAAGGAGCTACAAGATGAGAAAAAAAGGCAGCGGAGAGGGAATGGAAAATCTAAATAAATCACAAGATGAAAAGAAAAGGTTATTGAACATTCATCAAACCAACAGGAAAGGATGGGAAAAAAAGCCCTCGAACAGAATGGAAGAAGCAGAAAAAAAGAATAATCGAGAGACCTGCAGGATATTATGGAGCAACTAGAAGGCTCAAGTAATATTATGAAAAAATTTTTTTAAAAAAACAAGTGTGGAACAACCAGGAAATGTTGAACATTGGAAAAGACCAAACCTCCACATCATGGTGAGAGTAGTGAAAAGAATCCCAAGACAACAAGATTGACCATATCTTACAACAGGTTAATAGAAGAAAATTTTTCCCAACTGAAAAAAGAGACAATCCCATAAGAATACAAGAGACAGGTAGAACACCACAGACAGGACCAGAAAAGAAACTCACATGCCATAATCAACGGTTAAAACACTTGTTCTTGAAACAAATACAAAATACTTAAAGCAACAATAAGAAAAAGGAACCAGTTACATATATAGGGAAACCCATCAGAATCAAAGCTGATTTCTCAGTCCAAACAATGAAGGCTAGAATATGGATCAAAGTATTCCTGTGCTAAACAACTTTAGATGTCAACCCAGATTATTATAGCCAACAAAAATGTCAATTATAGTCGAGGAGAAAGAAAAAATCTTTCATAACATAACAAGATGAAAGGAGTAGACATTCTAAAGAAACCAAATTTAAAAGAAAATCCTCGAAGGCAATTCAGAAGACAGAGGAAAGAAGCAACTATCCCGAAGCAATTAAAGAGAGAAAGCAACAAAACACTACAGAGTAAATGAAAACCGAGACCAAGAATGCAAAACAAAAATAAGGTAAAAGTAAGCAACACACATCCTCAATAATAAATTAAAACTAATGGTCTAAACTCCCCATCAAAAGGCATAGCTGGGAGAATTGGTTAGGAAAACTGAACCCATTCATAAGCTGTCTACAAGAAACCATCTCACCTCCCAGGACGGAATGACCTTAGAGTGAAAGGTTGGAAAAGAATATTCCAAGCAAAATGGTATAAGAAACAAGCAGGAGTGGCTATTCTGAATATCAGACAAAATAGATCTCAAGCAAAATTAATCAGAAAAGACAAGAGAGCCATTACAATACTTGTCAAAGGACAATGAACCATGAAGACTTACTTCACAATCCTAAATGTCCATAATCAACCAAACTCTAGTGCTCCTAACTTCATAAACACAACTCTACATGACATCAAGGCACAGATAATCATAACACATAGTGGGGGATTTCAGCACCCCACTGAGCCCCTTAGGATAGGATAAACGGACAGAAAATAACAGACAGACATCAGAACTGAACAATACAATACACACCAATGGGCCTAACAGACAGCTAACAAATATTCCACCCAAATATGAGATATTATACTTTCTACTCAGCACATCACAGAACATTCTCCAAATCTGATACATACTGGGCACAAAAGGAACCTCAACAAATACAAAAGGAGGAAGTTAGTCCATGCATTCTATCAGACACAGTGCAATAAAGCTCAATACAACACTAGAATAACTCCAACTAGCTGCAAGAAGGGCACATGGAGACGAACTACGCTATCCTGAACAATGAATTAAAAGGTCAGGGAAAGAAATAAAGAATGAAATAAAAGTATTCATGGAACTGAATGAAAAAGACAAATAAAACACAACAAAACCTATGGGATACTTTAAAAAGCATCTTGAGAGGGAAAGTTATAGCCCTAAATGCCGCACATCAAAAAAAAAACAGAAAGGGATCAAGTAAATGTTCTAACAACACTGCAAGCTAAAAACACTTGAGAGACAAAACAAATTAACCCCCAAAAAAACCCTTAAAAACTAACAGACAGAAGAAATTAACAAACATCAGAGCAGAAATAAATGAATAGAAACAAAGAAAACAATACATAATCAATGAATCCAAAAGATGTTTTTTTTAAAAGATAAGACAAAATAGAACATACCTTCTATCGCATTTAACCAAAAAAAAAAAAAAAAAAAAAAGAGATAGACCAACTCCAAATTAATAATCCTGGGAACTAACAAAGCTCAACCAAAAGAGATTGACAATTGTAAAAACAGAACCATAATATTTGAGGAAATTGAATATTTAATTTTGAGGTAATGTAAAAACCTCCCAACTAAAAAACCCAGTCCAGATTGTTTCATGGCAGAATTCGATAACACATTTAAAGAGGTCCTTCAACGTCCCCATTGATACTCAACTGTTTAGAAATGATACATAGTGAAATCCTCCCAAACTCCTTCTATAAAGCCAGCTCACTCTACTACCAAGACCAGGCAAAGATGCAAGCAAAAAGGAAAGTTATAGACCCATCTCACAAATGAAATAGATGCAAAAATTCTGCCTCAAATACTGCAAATTGCATACAGAACCCACATAAAAATCCATCCATCTGATCAGTTGGATCATACAGAGATACAGGAAGGGTTTTCAACATAGTAATCAATAAATAGCATAAAATACATAATGGACTAAAAGAAAAAAAAAAAACATATAATCAGTTCAATTGATGCAGAAAAGCCTTTGACATGATCCTGCATCCCTTCATGTGTAAATTTCCAGAGAGAATAGGACTGAAAGAACTTCCCAGCATGATCAAAGCCATATATTGCAAACCCAGTATTCAACCCACTGCCCAAACCCATCATCCTAAATGGAGAAAAATTGGAACCATTTCCTTAAAACGCAGGAACATGGGCAAGGGCTGCCCCCATCACCGATCCTCTTATTTTATTTGTTTTTTAAATATTTATATTTATTTATGTTAATTATGTTTTTGTACATGAATAGCAAATCTAGACTATGTCCCCACACGATCCCCCCCACCACACCAGAAGCTCTGTTTATTCTGCCAAACATGCTTTTCATCTCTTCCCCAGTCTTTCTCAAAATTCCCCATTTGGGAAGTTTGCTGTTTCAGGCAGAAGTTCAATGTTTCAGTCAGTTCTGTGATGCAGTCCTTTTTGGTTGTGTTGTTGTTGTTGTTGTTTGTTGTTGTTATTATTACTTCCAATATGCATCACTCCCAACTGCTTTGACAAAAGCTCAGGGCCATGCACAAGAAATGCTTGCAACTAGGTAATTGGCAATACCATCCACAGATGAGGGAAACCGGTTTGTCGTTGCCTTTCTGGGACTGTGTTTTACTTCACTCAGCAATGATGTCCTCTAGCTCNTCAGCCATTTATCCTTCAAAACTCATGATTGTGGGTCTTTCTTACTACTGCTGCATTAGATTCCTTATAGTAGATGGTACCACATGTTCTCATCCACCTCAGTGTGAGGGGCAATGGGTTGGTTCAGTCTCTTCACTATTGTGAAGAGAGCTGAAAGATACATGGTGTGCATGCTGAATCTCTGCGTGGGTGGGGTGAGTCTGAGGGGTACATTCCTAGGAGTGGTATGGCTGGAGTCCAGGTGGCAAGTTAATTCCAAAGTCTTCTCGAAGGTTTTCTCCACACTGCTGTTCCATTGGCTGTACGAGTTTACATCCCACCAGCAGTGGAAAGTGTCCCTTTCCGTTCCCCACAACCTCTCCAGCACCTTGGTATCATGTGTTTTCTTGACATAGCCAGTCTATTGGAGTAAGATGAATATCTTAAATGTGTTTTTATTTGCATTTCCTTAATGGTGTAGTGATGTTTGAACACTGTCTTAAGATGTTTCTCAGCCAAAGCATCTCTAATTTATCCTCACTTGGAAGTCCTGTTTTCCAGCTCTTTGCTACTATGTAATGAGTGGTCATTGTTTTTCTTCTTCTTTTATTTTTTGTAGTTTAATATATTCAGAAATCAATGCTTTGTCTGATGTTTCTTCACATGGTTTCCGCCCACTCTGGGATTTCTCTTCCTTCCTTGATTGGTTTCTTCTATTCAAAGCTTTGTTTTTTTTTGTTTAATGAGGTCCCATTAGGAACCAATTGTATTGTACCTTAATTCCTTGTGCAGCTGCTGTCTGATGTAGGAATTGTTTCCTAAGTCTCATATCTTATTACTCTGCTGCAAATTTTTCCTCTATCACCTTCAGATGTTGTGGGATTTCACGTTGAGGTCTTAATCCACCTGGAGTTGACCTTTTGTACATGGCCCAAGTAGGGTTTAATTTCCATTCTTCTACAAGTGGTGATCCAGCTTTTGCCAGCACACCACTTGTCTGAAGATGTGTCGTTTCTCCATTGTGTCTTCTTGGCCCCCTTGTAAAAATGAGATGGATGAAATTAGTACTGTGCCTCAAGTTTGGATCTTGTTTTGTGCTGTACATTTTTTTTTTGTAATTCGTGTTTTGTTTTTGTGCCAGTATCAGGCTGGTTTTTTTTTATAATTTTTATTTATTTCTGTATGTGTATGATTTTTCTGGAATCTTTGTGCCTTGTCCTGTTGTGATATTTCCCTTTCTCATCATGGATTGTATTGATTTGGAGTGTTCCTCTTCTTTTGGTTAACTGAGCTAGAGGTCTGTCTCTTCTTGTTTTTCGTTCTCTAAAGAACCAACTTTGGATCATTGATTTTTTGGTACTGTTTTCTTTGTTTCTATTTTCATTGATTTCTGCTCCTATTTTGGTTATTTCTTCTTGCTTGCAGTTTGGAGGTTCAATCTATTGTTGCCTCTCAGTGCTTTTTTTTTTGCTGTTAGTGTCAGCTTTCTTTCGTTTTTCTAATGTAGGCACCCAGAGCTATAAAATTCACCTCTTAGTACTGCTTTTTAAGTATCCCATAGGTTTTGTTGTGTTGTATTGTCATTGTCATTCAGTTCCAGGAATGACTTTTTTTCTTTCTTTATCTCTTCCTGACCCATTCATTATTCAAGAGTGTGTTGTTAGGTCTCCCTGTGTTCTTGTTGGCAGAGGGCTTATCCTGGTTTGGATGTTGAGCTTTATTGCACTGTGGTTCTGATAGAATGCATGAAATTATTTCAATCTTTTTGTATTTGTGAGGTTTCTCGGTGTCCCAGTAGGGTGTGGATTTTGGAGAATGTTTTGGGGTGCTGAGTAGAAAGTAGATTCGCTGGTGTTGGGTGGAAAATCGTAGAGGTCTATGAGGTCCATTTGGTGTATCATATTGTTCAGTTCAGTATCTCTCTGTTTATTTTTGTCTTGTTGATCTGTCCAAAGGGCTCAGTGGGTATTGAATCCCCTACTACGGAGTGTACTGGGGTTAGTGGTGACTTGTGGTCCTGGAGATTGTCATTATAAAGTTGGGTGCACCAAGTTTGGGCATATATATTCATAATTTTTAAATCTTCTTGGTGAATTGTTCCTTTGATAAAAATTATTGGCCTTCTTTGTTCTTCTGATTCTATTTTTTACTTTGAGATTCTATTTTTCTGATATAATAAAAACACCTGCGTTCTTGTTGTTACCATTGGCTTGGATATTTTTTTTCCATCCTTTTCACGGTTAAAGGTGGGCCTGTCTTTAAGGTAGATTGTTTCCTTAGACAGCATGATCGCCGATGGGTTCTTCTTTTCTAATCCAATTCCCAGTCTTGTCTTTTTATTGGGTATTAGTCCATTATACTTAAAGGTTAGGAATTAATGGTTTGTTGTTTCTTTCCTTTTGCTCTTATTTACATTTGCCGTTTTGGTTTAGGTTTCTACATCTGCAGTTTATGCTTTTTGTTTTCTCTTTTCTGGTGCCTGGGGTATGGTGCTTCTCTGTCTTCTGTCCTTTGAATGCTTCAGTATTCTCTGAAGGATTGGTTTTTAGGCATGTATTCTTTCATCTTGTTCATGTCATGAGAAGATTCTTTTCTCCCTCCTTCAACTGTGCAATCGACATTTTGCTGGGATTTATAGCAACCTGGGGTTGGCATCTATTGTCCTTTATGCACTGAGATGCTCTTGCGCCATGTTCCTCTTTGCTTTTCATAGTTGCACTGAGAAGTAAGTTGTGAATCTCGATTAAGTTTCCCCTTAAGGTACTATTGTTTTTCACATGGGCTTTAAGGATTTTGTCTTTAGGTTGGGCTGTCTAGCATGAAGAGTGGGGCGTGGAAAGAAAATTTCTTTTCTGTATCTTGTGTGTTTGGAGGTTTCTGTGTGCTTCTTGTATTTGGTATTGGTTTGTCTGTTTTAGTTTTGGCGTAAATTTTCACTATTATTTCTGTAAACTTTTAAGTGTTTGGATTTTTAAGGACTGTGGGGCTTTTAAGGTTGTACTGTCTATGTTGTGATTAATGTTAACATTCCATACTTTGGGATACAGAACTTGGAAAGGTGGTGGTTTAATAGTGATTGTGTTTTGTGTGTCAAGTTGAAAGGGGGTCATTGTGTTGGATTAGCTTTAGTGTCAACGGACACACCTGGTTGAAGGAGCCTCAATTGGGGAATTTGGCTCCATTGGATTGGCCTGGGCCACATCTGTGGAGTTATTGTCTTGATTTCAGGTAATATGGATGGGACCAGCCCACAATGAGTAGTGTCCACCCTACGCAGGTTGTTTGTTGTGTACCACTATAAAAGGGCAGTCTGGGCATTAATCCAGGGGAGCAAGTCAGTAAGCAGCTCTCCAACCACATGGCCTGTGCCTCAGTTCCTGCATCCAGGTTCTTGCCCTGTGTTCACTGCCTTTGGGCTCACCTGAGTGATGAACTGTGACCCAAGAGATTGTGAGCTGAATAAGACCTTTCCCTCCCCAAGTTGGTGTTGTTTCAGCGTGTTTTGCTGTCAGCGCAATGGAAGACAAACTACAATAGCCAGCAACTGGGATATTTTTGATAAAGAGTCTGACAGCAGTTGCCCACAGCCCAAATGCTTGCCTGGGGCTAAGGTGAAAAGCAATGGACTAATGTCTTTTGGTGGAGGATATTTCAAGACCAGCCTAATTAGAAATGGTTGGGTGGCTATGTAATGGTGAATATTTACAGATTCTACAGTTGAAGAAGAGCAGATGGGCAGAAGAATGCAGAATGTACAGTTGGATCTGAAAACTGCCTAGGGAAGATTAAAGGTGGGGCCAAGGGCATGTGAAGGAGAGGATTACTTTTGATAAGGAATGAAAGTGATAAAGGAGAGTCCTAGCTATTTACTAAGTAAAAAATGGAAAAAGTGAGATTAAAGTGATTCAGGTAAGGGGAGCTCGAGATTTACAAGTTAAAAACAATGGAAAGAAGTTTAGATTAAGTGATTAAGTAGGGCGCCTCGAGTTTACAAGTAAAAAAACAGATATAGTACCTTCAATGCAAGGACCACATCCCAAGTAAGCCTCCGTTTTTTGAAAGAAAATGCTTGAAAGCGTTTTTCTCTTCCAACAAAGTCCAGGTCAGAGAACATTTGCAAATGTGATTAAAGCTAGGAGAGAGTCCATCCCAAACTTGCAGACCAAACTCGCAATTTCATTTATTTACTGTGGTGCTGGCTTTCAGAGGCATGAAGAATGCAAGAGGAAGGGGTCATCCAGTCTTTCTCCAGTTTCAGAAAGCCACAGAGGGCCAGGCAGAGTGCAGCAGGGGTGGCCCTGAAAAAAGAAGGCCCTGATAGGCATTGTGTGAAGCTGTGAATGTGAAGTCCTGGTTAGCAGATGGAGACCCAAGAAGATATTCGAGGTGCCAGAGCTGTGAGATGTTTGCCAAGGAGAACTGCATAAAGGGAGTGGTACCAGCCTAAGGAAGAAATATCATGTTGCATCAATCCTTGGAAGAGCTGAGCCATCTAAAGCCCTTTGGAAATAAATTCCCAGAATTGACACTGGAGCTACTGGACTTGGTGTTTGCCCTTCTGATATTTTGGTCTTAGTTTGTGGTTCATTATTTCCTCACTATGCCTCTCTCCTCCCTTTGGAATGGGAATGTGTATGTTAGTTCCACTGTATGTTTGGAAGTAGTAAATTTGCTTTTGATTTTTACAGGAGCTTATGGTTAGAGATTGGCCTGGTCTAAGAAGAGATTTTGGACTATAGGCACTGTTGAATAGAATTGGACGGGAAAAGACTATGGGGGATTTTTAAGGTTGGGACTAAATGATTTTTCATTTTTCTGAAAATATATGGGGGCCGGGACTGGAATGTGGCTGGTTTGAATGAAGTGTCCCCCCCCCATAGGGCTTTAAAATAGTCAGACATTTTGGTCTCCAGTTGTTGGCACTGTTTTGGAGGTCCTTAGAGAGGTATTGGGCCTGCTGGAGGAAGCTATGTCAGCTAGGGTGGCAGGCTTAGTGAGTTACACAGCCTTTTGTCTCCGTCTCTCTCTCTCTCTCTCTCCACCCTCCTCCTCTCGTCTCTCCTCTCTCTCTCTCGACTGTGCTCATTGCGGAAATGAGACCCTCGGGCTGTGCTTTCTGCTCCTGTCACCATGCTTCCTGCCAAATGGAGTCTGATTCCCTGGAACAGTCAATCATAAGCTCAAATAAAACTCTTCATTTTATAAGTGCCCTTGTGCAGGGGTGGTTTTACACAGCAACAGAAAAGTGACTAAAAAGTTTCCGCCTTAGATTTTTCATCATGGGTTCTTTTCAGTGTTGCCACTTCTTCTTGAGTTCTTCATTCTCTTCCTTAAGTTCTTTGATTGCTCTTTATAATCTTGCACTTCTTTAAATAAGTTCATGATTGTGCTTCTGATACCTGTTGTCCTTGGCCATCCCTAGGGGGATCCAACTGTAAGGAATCTTCCACAATGGTTGGTAGAGCTTGGTGTGGGGATTATCCAGCACCTTTTCCCATATTGTCTCTTCTTCGTGTTCCTGGCATATGGGCGTCTCCTTGCCTGTATCCTATGTGAGTCCCAAATGTCTCTTCACTGTGTCGAAGGCCTGCTTTGCTTGCCTCCTTCAGATGCCTCATAATCCCAGTTGGGGGTGTGGGTGTGTGCTGGACACTTTAATATCAACTTGAACACAGACCTGTGTTTGAGGGAGCCTTAATTGTGGAATTGGCTCCTTGGATTGGCCTGTGACCACAACTGTGGAGTATTGTCTTGACTGTCAAGCAGTGTGGGGAGGGCCCAGCCCACAGGAGTGGTGCCAACCCTGGGCAAGGTGTTGTGTACAGTAGAAGAAGGCAGGCTGGGAATGAGACAAGGGAGTAAGCCAGTAAACAGCATTCCGCCATGGCTTTGTGCTTCAGCTCCTGCCTGCCGGTTCCTGCCCTGAGTTCCCCACCTAGGGCTCCCGAAGTGACGAACTGTGACCCAGGAGAGTAATCTGAATAAACCTTTCCGTCCCCAATTTGGTGTTGGTCGTAGTGTTTTGTCAAAGCAATGGAAGACAACATACAACGGGGGGGGGGGGGTGCGCTTTAAGGCTGCACCCAGGTACCTTGCTCTTTCATCAGGTGGTCTTGTGAGATCTCTGAGCTCAAGACTCACACAACCCCCCTACCTTTATACCACCTGGGAAGATAACTCCTCCCCCACAGCCACAAAAGCCAATTAAAGCAAAGACAACTATATTAACTAGATTAAATCAAACAACAATCGGCCTTGCTGAAGCACCCATCTCCTACCTCTACCTCCGACCTACCTACCTGTGCTTCAGGGAGGTCTTGGAGATTCCCCGATCTCAAGACTCAACACAACCCCACCTTATTAATACCACTGGGAGGGATACCTCCAAACTCCACCCCCCACAAAAGCCAATTAATTCAAAGACAACTGGATTAATTGGATTAAGTCAAACAACACTCTGCCTTGCTGAAGCACCTGGTTCCTACCTACCTGTGGGTTCAGGTGGTCTTGGGAGATCTCGCGACACAGCAATCGTTCTTTAACTTAGTGCTTGAAATTCTTGCTATAGCAGTAAGACAAGAAGAAATTAAAGGAGTACTAATTGGAAAAGAAGTTAACCTATCCTTTTTTCAGATGATATGATAATTTACCTAAGGGTGCCTAAAACTATCCATCAGAAAATATCTAAGAAATGGATTAAAGTTTTAGTAAAATGTCAGGTTACAAAATTAACTTGCAAAAATCAGTAGCATTTCTCTTTAGACGCACAACAATAAACAAGTGGAGAAGGAATATAAGAATACCTTCCACTCACAATAGCCTCCTCAAAATAAATAAGATACCTGGGGACAAACCTAACCAAAGAAATCAACCGAAGACCTCGACAACAAAAATTTTAAACCCCTGAAGAAAGATCAAAAGATGAGATCAAAAGATAGAAAGACCGCCCATGCTCATGGATAGGAAAAATACATAGTAAAAAATGTCCATTTTACCCAAATTGATATACAGATGCAATGCAGTCCCCATCAAAATCCCAATGAACTTCTTCACAGACTTGGAAAAAAAAATCCTTTAATTCATATGGAAAATCAAAAGCCCCTGAATAGCTAAGACAACCCGGAGTGAAAAAATGCAATACAGGGGTATTGCCCTACCAGAACTTCAAACTATATTATAGGGCCATAGTCATAAAACAGCTGGTACTGGCAGAAAACAGACCTGGTGACCAATGGACAAAATTTGAAGATCCAAACTTAGCTCATACAATTATAGCCACCTCATATTCGACAAAAGGGGCAATCCGCCTCAGCGGATAAGGATTGCATCTTTAGCAAATGGTGCGGGCAAAATTGGATCACCATTTGTTAGAAGAACAAAATTAAAACCCTACCTTCTCAAGCGGTACAAAAATCAACTCCAGTGGATCAAAGATCTCAATGTGAAAGCCAAAAATGAAGCGTGATAGAAAAAAAAAAAAGTTGGCAACAACCTACAAGACATAGGTTATAGGAAAAGTCTTTCTAAATCAACAGCAGCTGCACAGGAAGTAGATCAACAATGACAAATAGGACCATCAATAAAACTCAAAAGCTTCTGTACATAGAGAAGAAACATCAATAAGTTGAAAGAAAACCCCACAGATTGGGAGGAAATCTTTACCAGTGAATCATCTGACGATCATTAGCATCAAGAATATATAAACTAAACTAATCAAAAAACAAAAAAGAAATGCCCTTACATCAAAAGCTTGATTAAAGAGCTATACAGAGATTTCACCAGTAAGTAAGTAAATATGGCTGAGAAACTTCTTAAATAGTGTTGAACTTATTAGGATAAGGAAGTGCAAATTAAAAACCACTCTCAGATATCATCCGCACTCCAATCGAATAGATAAGTTTCCAAGAGAACAACGACAAACAATATGATTGATAGGTTGTGGGGAAAGGGAACCACTCATCCACTGATGGTGGGGGCAAACCTGTACAACTACGATGGAAAGCAGTTGGAGAACTCTTAAAAGACTCGGAATGAGCCTACACCTGACCCGGTCATACCACTCCTGGTAATATACCCCAAGACTCATCCTACGCAAAGGATACATGCACATTCATGTGTATGTGCGCCCTCTGTCCAAGCAAGGACGTGGAACCAACCCAAATGCCCCTCAACAGACGAGTGATAACAAAAAATGTGGTACTCTACACAATGGAGTACTATGCACAGTAAAGAAAGATGGGCATTATGAATGTGCAGGTAAAGGGATGGAGCTTGAAAGCCATTATGATGAGTGAAGTAACACAGCCCAGAAAGACAAACAGAAATGGTTTCCCTCATTTGTAGATGCTAAAACCCACATCCACCAGAAGAAAGGCAAGCTGAATGACAGTGTGGTTATATTTTTTGTCCTATCTGAAGGCACTCCTGTTTTGTTATGTGAATCTCTCAATGGGCTCTAAAATCCACCCACCAATTATGCTTAAACTCTGTAATTACTGTATATGGGTGAAGAGAATGTATCCATATTTAAGAGTAATATAAAATTAATGGAGGAAAATGTGAATTTCTAGACATAAAAAAAAGACGGAGAGAAAGACACAGGACAGTTATGACAGACTGCATGGTCTGAGGTGGGGGTGGAGGGGGGTGGGGTAGGGGAAGGGAAGAGGAAATATGCCTGAAACTGAAATTTGGAAAATGATGTAGAAATACACAAAACTTCAATAAAAAAAGTCAAAAAGATTTTTTTCTTTGAGTAGAACAGATATTACCCTGTCCTTCATTGACCTCTGCCAGTCTACTGTCATTACTCCTAAAATGCTGGTGAACTTAGTGACAGACAAGAATGTGATCTCGTATCTCTGAGTGCATGACTCAGCTTTACTTCTTTCTCCTTTTTGCCATTTCAGAATGTTATATGCTGGCTGCAATGGCCTATGATCGCTAATGGCCATCTGCAGTCCCTTGCTTTATAGGATTATCATGTCTCATGGAGCCTGCTTTTCTCTTGCTTTAGGGGTGTATATAATAGGTGTAGTCTGTGCATCAGCTCATGTCGGATGCTATGTTTAGGGTTCATTTCTGTAGATTTGATGTGGTCAACCATTATTTCTGTGACCTTATTTCTGTGCTAAAGCTCTCTTGTTCTAATATCTTTGTCAATGAGTTAATGAGGGGGGGGGTTTCTAAGCAAATAAGTAGATAATTAATATCATTGCCCCAGACCTGACCATTTAGCTCTTACATCCTCATCATTGCCAGCATCCTCCGAATCAAATCGACTGAGGGCAGGGCCAAAGCCTTCAGCACTTGCAGCTCACACTTATTGGCTGTTGCTGTCTTTTTTGGTTCTGCTGCATTTATGTATTTGAACCCATCATCGTCAGCCCATGGATGAAGGGAAAGATATCTTCGTGTGTTTTATACCATTGTGGTGCCCATGCTAATCCATCTCATCTACAGCCTGAGGAATAAGGATGTGAATATTTGCCTTGACAAAAATTGATAGTAAAAAGAGCATTCAGTTTGAAAAACATTTCAGTAGTTCCCAATCTATGGCATTCTTATTACAAGTTATTTATTTATTTATTTATTTATTTATTTATTTATTTTAATTTTCTATGTTGAGTGCCTTATCATGAACATGTATATGAAGTGCCACCTCATGTCATGCAATGCTCACAGAATCAAAGTTGATACTGGATTCCCCTTTAACTGAAGTTACAGGTGGAAGTTCGCTGTCATGTGAGTGCTGAGAAATCAAAACCCGATGCCTCTGCAACATCATTAGCCTAGGAAAGTGTTTTTCTGCCAATATTTCACCCTACCTTTATTATTTGTGGTCACTGTTCATGGGTTCATAAATATATAAATATAATTAATAGGTGTGGTGCTAGTGTAGTAATTATGGTTTGTGTTGTGTTGTGTGCATGTGTGGTGTGTTGCCATTAGTTTCTTGTTCATGAACCATTCAGTTATTTCATTTTGAACTATTTGCATTTTGTTCAAAATATTATGCCCAATTTAATCAATTGTTCAGTAATCTGTAAGATGGCTATATCATCTGTATGTTTCTAGAGAAAGTGTAAAATTTCCTTGCTTTTTTAAAATTTTACTCTAGTATCATAACAAAAATATGACAAAATTGTTTTTCTACATTTTTATTCTATTTTATGCACTGCATGTGTTATTTTTTGTGTGTTATGTTGGTGTAGCATATAGGTATGAGGGTCAAAGGACACATGCATGTGCATACATTTGTAGGCTCGATGTCATTTCTTTCTACAAGGAAACCTGTCTCACTCTTAGGATAGGCATCAATTTAAAGTGAAAGGATGGAAAAAATATTCCTAGCAAATGGCACCAAAAAGAAGAAGGAGTTGCTATTTTTAATATCGGACAAAATAGACTTCCAAAGTAGTATAAGCAATTAGAAGAGATAAAAAGTGGCATTTATGTCCTTATACAAAGGGAACATAACCATGAAGACTTCACCCAATCATGAATATAAATGCACCAAAACTCTGGTGCACCAACCTTTGAAAATACAACTCTACAGGACAACAAGGCACAGATTTAACTTCCTAGCACACTAATAGTGGTGGATTTAAATACCCCACTGAGTCCTTTGGACAGAACAACCAGAACAAAGATTAAACAGAGCGACATCTGAAGTGAACAAACATATAAGGAAATGGACCCTCACAGCACTTCTGAAAATTCCACCCAAGCCCACCAAACAATATACTTTCAACTCAGGCACCCCATGGAAACATCTCCAAAAATTGACCACATTCTTGTGACACAGAAAAAACCTCGACAAATACAAAAGATTGAAATAACTTCATGCATTCTGTCAGATCATAATGCAATAAGGCTCAATATCAATGCCAGGATAGCCCTGGCAACCTACTATGAAGAACACATGTAGGCTAAAAACACACTCCTGAATAATGAATGGGGCAGGACGAATAAAAGAAAGAAATAAAAGCATTCTTGGAAGTAAATTGACAAGTGACAGTACAACACAACAATCCGTATGGAACACTTTAAAAGCAGTTCTAGGGACTGGAGAGATAGCCTAGCGGTTAAGAGTGTTGACTGCTATTGCAGAGGACCGGGGTTCGATCCCCAGCACCACATGGCAGCTGAGAACCGTCTGTAACTCCAAATCCAGGAGAAACCCAGTCCCAGGGGAATCCGACACCCTCTCTGACCTCCGTTCGCATTGCACACATGGGCACACAGACCTGCATGCAGACAGACATTCATATGCATAAAATAAATAAAAAATAAATAAAAATAAATAAATTGAATAAAAATAAGTAATTATCTTAAAAAAAGCCAATAAGTCCTAAGATGGAATTTTATAGCCTTGGGTGCATATATTAAAAAAAAAAGAAACCCAGGAAAAGAGCACAGATAAATGAGTTAATTACTGCAGCTAAAAACACTGGAAGGACAAAACAAATAAACCTTAAGTGCAACAGACAGGAAGATCATTAACAAAAATCAGAGCCAGAAATCAATGAAATAGAAAAACAAAGAAAAACAATACAAAAATCAATGAACCAAAAGCTGTTTCTTTGAAAAAAAAAAAAAAAAAAAAAAAAAAAAAAAAAAAAAAAAAAAAAAACCAAAAGAAAGAAAGAGCACTCCAAATCAATAGAATTCATGAAGAAAGGGAAATATCACTACAGACAGGGAAAAGATACAGACAATCATACAGAAGTATTTTAAAAACCTATAATATTCTACTAAATTTGAAAACCAAGAGAAATGATGAAATATCTGCAATCCGGGGAATCACCAAAGCTAAAGTTGAGAGATTGACAGCTAAACAGACCTATAGTATGAAGAAATGAATGTAATAAGAGACCTTCCCAACAAAAGAAGCCCAGGTCCAGATTGTTTAATGGCAGAATTCTTATAAGAACTATTAAAGAGACTCAAACCATTAATACTAAAACTGTTCAGAAGGAAACAAGCAGGAGGAAATCTCCCAAATTCCTTCTAGGAAGGCAGCATCACCTTAATACTAAAACTAGGTAAGGATGCAACCAAAAAAAGGAACTACAAAACCCATCCCTTTAATGAACTCAGATGCAAAAATTCTCAACCAAATACTTGCAAAACACATACAGACCCACATCAAAAAAGACCATACACCATGCATCAAAGTTTTGGGATTCATACCAGAGATACAGGGTGGTACAACATATGCAAATCAATAAATATCATTAAACATATTAAATGGACTGAAGGACAAATACCACATTATTCATCTCAATTGATGTAGAAAAGGCCTTGACAAAATCCAACAAGCCTTCATGTTTAAAGTCATAAAAGGAATTGGATTAGAGGGATCATTCCTCAACATAACAAAGCCATATATAAACAGAAACCTGGGCAGCCAGTATCTCCTAAATGGAGAAAAGTTATAGGGATTCCCCATAAAGTTTGGAGCCAGACAAGGCTGCCCCTTGTCACCGCTCCCTTCAATGTAGTGTTTGAAATACTGGCTAGGGCACTAAGGCAAGGGAAAAGGAAAGGATATTAAAGGAATACTTAATTGGAAAAGAGGAAGTAAAAAACTATCCCTCTTTATAGGATGATATGATTGTTTACATAAGGGACGCTAAAAACATCACCAGAAAACTCCTAGGAATGACTTTAACAGTTTCAGTTAAGTGGCAAGGTACAAAATTAACCTAAAAAAATCAATAGCCTCTTCTTTATACCAACACAAGCAACTGAAGAGGAATACAAGAGTCCTTCCCACTCATATAGCCTCAAAAACAATAAGAATACCTAGGACTAAACCTAAACCAAAACCACCAAAATCTCCTATTCAAACAACAAAAATTATGAAGCTCCTGAAGAAGGAGATTGAGAAGCATCAAAGATGAGACTCATTTAAGAGTTGAAACATATTAAATGCCATCTCAACTCAAAAATCAGATTCAACATGTCTAAATCCAGGTCTCTCGGTTGGAAAAAAATTTCTTAAATTCATATGGAAAACAAAAGATCGAATAGCCAAAAGCATACACTTGAGTGGAAAAAGAGCAAACAAGCATAGGGGGGATGTACTAAAATACCAGAATCAAACTATACTACAAAGGTCTAGTCATAAAAACCCTGGTACTGTCACAAAAACAGATTGTGTGATCAATGGAACAAAACGAGAAGACCAAACGATGAGCACATACAATTTCACAGCCACTCATATTGAGTAAGGGGGGCCAAAAAGACTCGCATGGAAGAAAGGGCATCTTCAGCAAAAGTTTTTGTTGAAACTCGGATCACCATTGTAGAAGAACAAATTAAACCCTGTACTCTCACCCTGTACAAAATCAACTCCAAATGGCATTGAAAGACTTCAATGTGAAACCCAAACTCTAAAGGCAATAAAAGATAAAGTTGGCAAGCAACTTACAAGACACAGCTGTAGAAAAGACTTTCTAAATTAGGAACGAAACTGCCTCAGGGAAAATAAGGTCAAACAACTGGACAGTGGGAACTTATTAAACTCAAATGTTTCTCTAAGCAAAAGAAACAGTTAAGGAAGTGAAGAGAAAAACCCAGAGATTGTGGGAGGAAACCTTCAGTCAGTGAAACTCTGACAGAGCATTAACTGTCCAAGAATAATATAAACTATCCAAAAAACAAGAAAATTAAGAAACAAAGATCACTCAAAAAATGGGAGTAAAGAGCTGAGTAAGACATCAGAGGTGATGGAAATAGAGATGGCTGAGAAATCATCTTAAAAAGTGTCAACATGCTTATAATTAAGGAAATGCAAAATTAAAACCACTTTTAAGATTTCCATCTTACACCTCAATAAGGCTGGCAAGGATCAAGAAAACAAATGAATAAATGCTGGAGAGGGTGTTTGGAAAGGGGAACACTCAATCCACTGCTGTGGGAATTGACAACTTGTCAACCCACTATGTGGAAAGCAGTATGGAAAACCCTTAAAAGCTCAAAATGAGCTACCACTGACCAGTCATCCCACTGTCTGGCGAATATATCCATCAGACTCTTCCAACACGAGAATAAATGTACAGCCATGTTATTGCAGCTCTCTTCCACAATAGTGAAGACCTAGAACCAACCCAAATGCCACCTCAACTGACTAGCTGGATGAAAAAATGTGGTACATGTCACAATGTGAGTTCTATGCAGGGTAAAGAAAGATACATCATGAACTTTGCAGATAAATGGATGGAACTAGAAGATATTCATGTAAGTGAAGTAACAGAGTCCCAGAAAACAAAAGTGAATGGTTCCCTCATCTGTGGATGCTAGCACCCAATAACCCAGTTGTAAGTATTAGGTCTTGAGGGAGTGGATGCATATTGGAAAGAACAAACAACACCACCAACAACAGAAATTACTGCATCAAAGAACTGACTGGAAGTACTACCTAAAAGGAATTGAATATTTGCTTCCCAAAAATAACAAACATACAGTCAATGAATAAACAGCATTGGTGTAAATTTTAAGTGAAAATTTCACATGGACTCTGGCATCTGAATAGGTAGTGTAATACAATGCCATTTTGGACTCATGGGTAAAAAAAAATAAAATCCCTATAAGTACAAAAGGGGGTAGTTATATTACACTTTTGTCAAATTTTTCAATTTAATTTTAAACTAACTATGGAAAAGATTTTGCACTGTTACCACAGTCAAAACTCAACCAAACTATAATGGACTGAGAAAGAAAAGAGCAGCTTGCATTTTCAGGAGTTCAAAGAAATACCAAGAAAGTTGGCCCAGTAAACATTAAAGGAAGAAAGCCTCAGACTGCTACAGGTACACAAACATCTCCTATGGTCTATTTGTACAACCATTTATAATGTGTCCTAATGAACTTTATAATAACGTCCGGGTTGCCTCAAATTTTAATATGAGGATACTTTTACCTCCTTATTCATCAGTACAAAGAAAACATGTGGTAATGAAGTCATTCTCCTAACTGTAATTAGAGCCAAGCTGTTATATGAGGATCATCTTTATAAAAGTGGTATAGCTGCTTTCTTTAATTTACTGATACAGACATAGGAACTGTGAAAGGAATTCGTCTTTCAGAGCCAAATATAAGTCCTTAAAGTCTTATAAAGCTGGCTGATACTTATTAATACAAGGATACTGCTGATAGTCAAGCAAATGGATTATTCTTACCAAGGAGATGTTGGCTTAGGGATCCAAGCCCCCGCCAAATGTAAAGGGTTCTTTGCCTTGCAACTTGTGGATACCCTTGCAAGAAGAGAGGCGGGTTTAAGGCCATGCTTTCAAAGACCTGATGTAATCATGGGAAAGATTTATTGAGACTGCACTTGCAAGCTTGCAAGTGTACAGTTTGGTCTCTGGAATGCCTAGAGTGTGTGATCAAAGGCCTCTATATCAATAAAGAAAATATATGTCTCCCTGAGTTCAAAGCCCCAGACTCCTCTGTCAGCATCAGCTACACCCTCACCTGCCTGGAAATAGCTTGTGTGCAGCAGTGGCAGCTAAATGTCTGTATATCCCAAAATTCCAAATTGGCTGATTTAGCTCTTCTCCTTAGGGACAGGAAAATTCAGGGCTGAATTCCACAAGCTGTGATCTTTTTTTGATCAACATGCTCTGACATACAAGGCCCTCCAGTCTGGATACATGGGCTCTGGGACTTTATTAAGTTTGGGCAAGCTTCTTGCAAGTTGGTTTTACATTAAGGATGCGTGTACTTTATTACTTATTATTTAAACTTAAAAATCAAATAAAAAATGGTCATAGCTTCAAGCGATAAATAACATTTGCCTACAGTATGTGAGACACATGTTATAATTAAGCAATCTATCAAGGGAGTTATGATATCTACATAAATTAACACCAGCAAAGCTTTTGTGCATGGCAGAGGCAGTACACAGATGAATAACTGGATGCATCTGTCATTTTGGTCATCTATTAATTACTTTTCTGTTGCATTGTTAAAATACCATTACCAGGGAACTGATAGAAGGAAAATTCATTCATGGCATTGGAGGTGTGTGTGTGTGTCTATGTGTGGGCGGTTAGAGTTTGATGATGGTAAGATATTGAAGCTAACACCATTTGTAACTTCCAAGTTCCAGCGGAATCATAAAAAATAAAACGATTTTTATCATAAGAAAGAAGAAAATGGCAAAGCATATATTGGAAGCTAAGAATTTTAATAGTTAGTGTTTGTTACTGAAACATTTTTTTTGTTTTTTCTTTCTTTTCTTTTTTTTTTTTATTGATGCTTTGTGCAAATATTCGCATACACATTCTCCCAATCAGCTCAGGCATATATCCCCTTCCCTGCCCCCACCCACCCCGACCCCTACCCATCGCAGATCGTGCATTCTGCATAAGTTTTCTGCATCTTTCTCTTGCTTTTTGTTTTGTTGTTTTTCATTTTTTTTAACAATAGGTATAAAATTGTTGAGTACAAGCCACCTTCATGTAAAAACCCATTTGGCAAGGCAGTTGTGCCCCAACCCACACAAGCTCATTGGGCCCCACCATCCCGCAGGGGGGGCTTGTATGTTCCAATCAAGTTGATCAAATGAGTGTCTAGTCTATATTATTGTAGTTTTACCATTCACCCCAGTCATAGTCCTTATATTCTACCATGTCCTCTCTTCCTCAGATTGTTTCCCAGGCTTAGAAAAGGGCGACAGGTGGATGAGAAGCAAAGCACTTTACATTCTCTGGAGCTGATGCTTGGTCTCTAGTCAATTCTGGCGTTTTTCTTTCATGAGGCTACCAGCTTGTCCAGGCTTAACCTTTCGATCCTACTATGAAGCACATTGCAATTAGATATTCTACAGAGGTATTTAAACGGTATAATATATAGCCTTTTGCTCCTACTAATGAAGCCCACACAATTAGATATATGGGATTGAACAGTACTAATTGTTTTGGCAGGTTACTTTGCTATAGGACACAGATGTTTGGATGCTATGTCAATTCATGATCTACATTTTCTTCTGTCAAGTATGGGCAGGGTCTTCATTGGTTTATAACATCTCCTTAACCATTACGAGGATGTAAGCTTGTGACATCAGCGTGGGTTATTCCTCCAAGGAGAGAGCCAATAGCCAATTTAGATTTGGGATATACAGACATATGGCTGCCCACTGCTGCACATATTTCCAGGCAGATTAAGTGTAGCTGGTGCTGACGGCAGGAGTCTTGCTTGACTCAAGGTGACCTATATTTGCTTATTGGTTTAGTTCCTTTGGTAACACTCCTCTGGCATCCCAGAGACCATCGTATACTTGCAAGTGGTCTCCTTACATCTTTCCCATGTTTATTATCAGGTCTTCAACAGCAGGGGGCCTTATCGCCTTCTCTTCCTGCAGATAGCCCAGTTAGGAGGCAGGAGCACTTACCATTTTGTGGGGCTGGATCCCCTGGCCAACATCCCTTTGGTAGAATAATCCATTGTTGATGTCCAGACTTCTTATGAATATTTTGTTGTTATAAGTCGCAAGCTTAAGGAGACTTTAGCATTATATTGGTTCTGAATAGAAATAATCTCTTTTCCACAGTTTCTATGTCCAATTAGTAAGTTAAAGAAGAGCAGTTTATGATTTTACAGAGAACACTTCTATAACTACTGGTTCCAAATCTACACTGTCGAGATGACGTCATATCCTCTTATTTCTCATTTATTCTATGGGGGGAGTTAGGAAAGTCTCTTTAGTTAAAACCTTTGCTAGGCACCTAGGAATAAGCTTCATTTAGGTAATCATAAAAATAGTTGTTACTACTATGATCCACAGCGGGGCCTGATGCTCAGCAATCTGCCGGCTTTGCTTCGCTTTCAATGCGCAGAGGAGGTCGAGTCCTTCTCTGGCACTTCTGGTACATCCTAACTCAGCTTGCAAAGCGGTGCATTTTCTTTCAGACATTAATAGTTGGTTTATTACTCTGGCCTGTTGGAGCATACAAATCCTTTCCCATAGTTAGTTTTTAGAGATTTGGGTTGCAAGGTTTTTTGACAAAAATTTCATACTATCTATATCCCCCTTTTTTATTAAAGGTGTTTAGTTTTGGACCGTGAGTCTCAAAAAAGCTGTTTATACATTACCTAAGGGATTGGAATCAAGTCACAGATTTCACTGAACCATTTTGTATAATTTTCTGCTTCTCAAACTCTGCTGTAAATGCTTCATTTAACTGCTCCTCTGACAGTGTTTAGAATCATAATGAAACAGAATCTCTTAAGATGACAAATCAAATGTTTCAATCTTCTTATTATTCAGAAATCCTTTATCACAATCTCCAGAGAAACATAATTCCCCACATAAAATAACACTTTTTAGGAACTCAAATCTTACCTTTCTGAGGAATCACTTAGAAAACAACTCCATCAGCCATCATCCCTGAATTGATCCTATTTTCCTTTCTAAGCACTTGTTTAACCTTTTGTGTATGGATAATTTATTTTATGTAATATATGTGTTTCCCTCTGGACTTACATTCATCTCATTGATATTAGTAGTGTTAAGAGTTCACAGATGCAAACTTGAATGTTTCCATTGGAATCTTTGATAAAATGACTAATATCTATTCACAATCCTCAAGCTACACAAAATAGCTTGTGAATGTTTTCATATAAATGTTTCTGATTTACTACAAGCTCATGGACTTAATTGAGAATATTTCTATTTCCTCTTAAAATATCCAAGCATGGAGTGATGTGGTTAAGAGCTCAGTGGTTAAGAGTGCTGACTGGTCTCACAGAGGATCCAGGTTCAGTTCTCAGCACCCACATGGCAGCTATGAACCACTTGTAAATCCACTTCCGGGGGATCTGCTGCCCTCCTCTGATCTTTGCAGGAATTTCATAAGTTGGATGCAATTATATCCATGCTGGCAGTACACTCAATCACATAAAAATAAAAAAAAATATCTTACAACATGAGCTGTATTTCTTCAGGAAGCAAACAATTTCAGTCCATTGAGGATGTGGGAAGTTCTGAAAGATAACTCATATATGGAACGCTCATAAAACTGAGTTAAAGTGGTTTTATTTTTATAGTACAATTTATGATATGATTATTTCTCATGTAATGCCACTGAGATGGTAATAGTAAATCTAATTTCTAGATAAGGCCCTGAAATTTAAATTTACAGATAAGTAAACCATGAAAACGAAGGCTTACAGAAATCATCTGATACCAAAATAAGTGTTCTTACAAGCATACTTTATGCTTCCTCCAGTAATGGTTAATACAAAAATAACTGCTTTTAGAGAAAAATCACTCAAGTTTTATTGTCCAGAATTGGAAAAGTCTTCCATGCAACCTTGTTATGATCCTATCAATAATTCTTTCTGCATTTTGTGATTCTGAGTTAAAGCCTAGGAGAGGGAACCAACTCTCACAAGGTCATGTTATGTTGAAGGCAGTGGGGTCCAAAGGAGACAGTGAAATTCTGTTTTCAGGAGGTGATTCCAGGGAGGGAATCTAAGAGTATGATGTAAGATAAAGAAAATTTGAATCACATTTACTTCACTAAGAAATAACGGCACACTTTTTTTTTTTTTGGTCTTTTTTGAGACAGGGTCTCCCTGTACTCCGCACACTTCTTCAACTCCAGCTATGGCATTCCAATATTGAGTTATCTTTCAGAACTTCCCCATCCTCAATTGGCATTGAATGTTCTTCCTGAAGAAAATACATCTCATTTTTAAAAACTATCTTATTTAGTTTTTATGTGTATGAGTGTACTGCCAGCATGGATATAATTGCATCCAACTTATGAAATTCCTGCAAATATCAGAGGAGGGCAGCAGATCACCTGGAAGTGGAGTTACAAGTGGTTCATAGCTGCCTTGTGGGTGCTGGGAACTGAACCTGGATCCTCTGTGAGACCAGTCAGCACTCTTAACCACTGAGCTCTTAACCACATCACTCCATGCTTGGATATTTTAAGAAGAAATAGAAATATTCTCAATTAAGTCCATGAGCTTGTAGTAAATCAGAAACATTTATATGAAAACATTCACAAGCTATTTTGTGTAGCTTGAGGATTGTGAACAGATATTAGTCATTTTATCAAAGATTCCAATGGAAACATTCAAGTTTCCATCTTTGAACTCTTAACACTACTAATATCAATGAGATGAATGTAAGTCCAGAGGGAAACACATATATTACATGAAATAAATTATCCATACACAAAGGGTTAAACAAGTGCTTAGAAAGGAAAATAGGATCAATTCAGGGGATGGTGGCTGATGGAGTTGTTTTCTAAGTGATTCTTCAGAAAGGATCCCCTAGCCAACATCTCCTTGGTAGAATAATCCATTGCTGATATCAGAGCTCTCCTGTATTAATAAATTTTGCTTAATTACCCAGCTTATAAAGACTTTAGTATTATATTTGGCTCTGAATAAAGAATTATCCTATCACAGTTCCTATGTGTATCAGTCAATTAAAGAAAGCAGCTATACCACTTTTATAAAAGATTACCTCTATAACAGTCGGCTCTAATTTACAGTTAGGGAATGACTTCATTACCATCATGTTTTTCTTTGTTCTATGAATAGGAGGTAAGAAAGTCTCTCATATTAAAACTTTGTGGCACCTGGACGGTAAAGTTCATTAGGACACATTATAAATGGTTGTTACAAATAGGATCCATAGAGATGTTTGATGCCTGTAGCAGTCTGAGGCTTTTCTTCCTTTTAATGTTTATCTGGGCCAACTTTTCTTCTGGTATTTCTTGGAACTTCCTGAAAATGCAAAGCTGCATCTTTTCTTTCTCAGCCATTAAGTTGGTGACGTTTTGACCTGTGGGAACAGGCAAATCTTTTCCATAGTTAGTTTTAAGATTTAAATTGAAAAATTTGACAAAAGGTTTAACATATCCCCCCTTTTGTATTTTAGGATTTTATTTTTTTTTACCCATGAACCTCGAAAAGGCAGTTGTATTACACATACCTATAGGCAGGAGTCCAGGTGTAAATTTTCATTAAATTTACCCAAGCTGTTTATCATTGACTGTATGTTGTTAATTTGGGAAGCAAATTAATTCCTTTAGAATTCAGTCAGTTCTTTGATGCAGTATATTCTGTTGTTGGTGTTGTTGTTCTTTCCAATATGCATCACTCCCTACAAGAAATATTTACAATTGGGTTATTGGTGCTAGCATCCACAGATGAGGGATACCATTCAACTTTTGTTTTTCTGGGACTCTGTTACTTCATTTAGCATAATATATTCTAGTTCCATCAATTTACCTGCAAATTTCACGATGTCATCTTTCTTTACCACTGCATAGAACTCCATTGTGTAGATGTACCACATTTTCTCTAACCACTAGTCAGTTGAGTGGCATTTGGGTTGGTTCTAGCTCTTCACTAGTGTGAAGAGAGCTGCAATAAACATGGCTGTACATTTATCTCTGTTGTTGGAAGAGTCTGATGGATATATTCCCAGAAGTGGTATGACTGGGTCAGATGGTAGGCTCGTTTTGAGACTTTTAAGGGTTTTCCATACTGCTTTCCATAGTGGTTGCACAAGTTTGCATTCCCACCAGCAATGGATGAGTGTTCCCCTTTCCAAATACCCTCTCCAGCATTTAGTATCATTTGTTTTCTTGATCCTTGCCAGCCTTATGAGGTGAGATGGTATCTCAAAGTGGTTTTAATTTGCATTTCCTTAATTATAAGCGATGTTGAACACTTTTTAAGATGTTTCTCAGCCATCTCTATTTCCACACCTCTGAAGTCTCTGCTCAGCTCTTTACTCCATCTTTTGAGTGAGTCATTTGTTTTCTTAATTCTTTGTTTTTTGGATAGTTTATATATTCTGGAAGTTAATGCTCTGTCAGATGTATCAGCACTGAAGGTTTCCTCCCACAATCTGGGTTTTCTCTTCACTTCCTTAACTGTTTATTTTGCTGTAGAGAAATTTTTGAGTTTAATAAGTTCCCACTTGTCAGTTATTGACCTTATTTCCCGAGCAGTTACTGTCTGATTTAGAAAGCCTTTCCTACAGCTATGTCTTGTAAGTTGCTGCCAACTTTTTCTTTTATCGCCTTTAGAGTTTTGGGTTTCACATTGAGATCTTTCATCCATTTGGAGTTGATTTTTGTACAGGGTGAGAGGTACAGGCTTAATTTTATTCATCTACAAATGGTGATCCAGTTTCAACAACACCTTTTGCTGAAAATGCTTTCTTCCATCGAGTCTTTTTGGCCCCCTTATCAAATATGAGGTGGCTGAAATTGTATGTGCTCATGTTTGGATCTTCAGTTTTGTTCCATTGGTCTACAAGTCTGTTTCTGTGACAGTACCAGGCTGTTTTTATGACTATAGCCCTGTAGTATAGTTTGATATCTGGTATAGAAATCCCCCCTGTATTGCTCTTTTCACTCAGTGTTGCTTTGGCTATTCGGAGTCTTTTGTTGTTCCATATGAATTTAAGAATTTTTTTCCAAGCCTGTGAAGAATGACCTTGGGATTTTAATTGACATTGTGTTGAATCTGTATATTAATTTGAGTAGAATGGACATTTTAATATATTAATGTTTCCAATCCATAAGCATGGGAGGTCTTTCCATCTTCTGATGTCTTCTTCAATCTCCTTCTTCAGGAGCTTATAATTTTTGTTGTAGAGATCTTTGGTGGTTTTGGTTAGGTTTATTCCTAGGTATTTCATTGTTTTTGAGGCTATTGTGAGTGGGAAGGACTCCTTGTATTCCTTCTTCAGTTGCTTGTTGTTGGTATAAAGAAAGGCTATTGATTTTTTTAGGTTAATTTTGTATCCTACCACTTTACTGAAACTTTTAATCATTTCTAGGAGTTTTCTGGTGGTCTTTTTAGCGTCCCTTATGTAAACTATCATATCATCTATAAAAAGGGATAGTTTTACTTCCTCTTTTCCAATTAGTATTCCTTTAATTGCCTTTTCTTGCCTTAGTGCCCTAGCCAGTATTTCAAACACTATATTGAAGAGGAGAGGTGACAAGGGGCAGCCTTGTCTGGTTCCAACATTTATGGGGAATCCTTCTAACTTTTCTCCATTTAGGATGATGACGGTTGCTGGTTTCTTATATATGGCTTTGATTATGTTTAGAAATGATCCCTCTAATACTTTAATCATGAAAGGATGCTGGATTTTGTCAAAAGCCTTTTCTACATCAGTTGAGATGATTATGTGGTTTTTGTCCTTCAGTCCATTTATGTGTTTTATGATATTTACTGATTTGCATATGTTGAACCATCCCTGCATCTCTGGTATGAATCCAACTTGATCATGGTAAATGGTCTTTTTGATGTGGGTCTGTATGTGTTTTGCAAGTATTTTGTTGAGAATTTTTGCATCTAAGTTCATTAATGAGATGGGTCTGTAGTTCTCTTTTTTTGGTTGTATCCTTGCCTGGTTTTAGTATTAGAGTGATGCTGGCTTCCTAGAAGGAATTTGGGAGATTTCCCTCTGCTCGTATCCTTCTGGACAGTTTTAGTAATAATGGGTGTGAGTTCTCTTTAAATGTTTTATAGAATTCTGCTGTGAAACCATCTGGACATGGGCTTTTTTTAGTTGGGAGGTCTCTTAGTACATTTTCAATTTCTTCATATATATGGGTCTGTTTAAGCTGTCAATCTCCTCTTTAGCTTTGGTGATTCCCTGGATTGCAGATAATTCTGCTGTGAAACCATCTGGACCTGGGCTTTTTTTAGTTGGGAGGTCTCTTAGTACATTTTCAATTTCTTCATATATATGGGTCTGTTTAAGCTGTCAATCTCCTCTTTAGCTTTGGTGATTCCCTGGATTGCAGATATTCATCCATTTCTCTTAGGTTTTCAAATTTAGTAGAATATTGTAGGTTTTTGAAATATTCCTGTATGATTGTCTGTATCTTTTCACTGTCTGTAGTGATATTTCCCCTTTCATCATGAATTCTATTGATTTGGAGTTGCTCTTTTTTTCTTTTGGTTAACTGGGCTAAGGGATCTGTCTATCTTCTTTATTCTTTCAAAGAACCAACTTTTGGATTCATTGATTTTTTTGTATTGTTTTCTTTGTTTCTATTTCATTGATTTCTGCTCTGAGTTTTATGTCTTCCTGTCAGTTGCACTTAAGGTTTATTTGTTGTCTTTCCAGTGTTTTTAACTGCAGTATTAACTCATTTATCTGTGCTCTTTCTGGGTTTCTTTATTTTTTTTAATATAGACACCCAGGGCTAAAAACTTCCCTCTTAGGACTGCTTTTTTTTTAAAGATTATTTATTTATTTATTTATTTATTTATTTATTTATTTATTTATGCATATGAATGTACTGTCTGCGTGCAGGTCTGTGCGCTCGTGTCATGCAATGCCACGGAGGTCAGAAGAGGGTGTTGGATTCCCCTGGAACTGGAGTTCTCCTGGAATTGGAGTTACAGACGGTTCTCAGCTGCCATGTGGGTGCTGGGGATCAAACCCGGGTCCTCTGCAAGAGCAGTCGGCGCTCTTAACCACTAGGCTATCTCTCCAGTCCCTAGGACTGCTTTTAAAGTGTCCCGTAGGTTTTGTTGTGTTGTACTGTCATTGTCATTTAGTTCCAGGAATGCTTTTATTTCTTTCTTTATTTTGTCCTTGACCCATTCATTATTCAGGAGTGTGTTGTTTAGTCTCCATGTGTTCATGTAGGTTGCAGGGCTTATCCTGGCATTGATATTGAGCCTTATTGCACTATGATCTGATAAAATGCATGAAGTTATTTCAATTCTTTTGTATTTGCTCAGGTTTTTTCTGTGTCCAAGTATGTGGTCAATTTTGGAGAATGTTCCATGGGGTGCTGAGTTGAAAGTATATTGTCTGGTGCTTGGGTGGAATATTCAGAAAATGGCTGTTAGGTCCATTTCCTTTATTGTATTGTTCAGTTCAGATGTCTCTCTGTTTATTCTTTGTTTGGTTGATCTGTCCAAATGACTCAGTGAGGTATTTATGTCCCCTACTATGAGTGTGCTGGGGTTAATCTGTACCTTGAGGTCCTGTTGAGTTCTATTTACAAAGTTTGCTGCACCAGAGTTTGGTGCATATATATTCATGATTGAGAAGTCTTCATGGTTAATGTTCCCTTTGATAAGGACATAATTGCCCTCTTTATCTCTTCTAATTGCTTCTACTTTGAAGTCTATTTTGTCTGATATTAAAATAGCAACTCCTGCTTTCTTTTTGGTGCCATTTGCTTGGAATATTTTTTCCATCCTTTCACTTTAAATTGATGCCTATCCTTAAGGGTGAGATAGGTTTCTTGTAGAGAGCATATTGATGGATTCTGTTTCCTAATCCATTCTCCCAGGCTGTGCCTTTCGATTGGGGAGTTTAGCCCATTGATATTTAAGGTTATAATTGAGAGGTATGTGCTGCTTCCTTTCAACTTATTATCCATTTGCATTTTTTGTGTAGGTTTCTACTTCTGCATTTCTGTTTTCATTAAATTTTTCTTTCAAGGTGCCTGGGGGTAGTTGCTCCTTTCCTCTGTCCTTTGAATTACTTAAGCATTCTCTAAAGGGTTAGTTTTCCAAACATGTATTCTTTCATCTTGTTTATGTCATGGAAGATTTTTCTCTTTCCTTTAAATAGTGTCAACATTTTTGCTGGGTATAGTAAACTGGGTTGGCATCCATAGTCCTTTAAAACTGGGAATGCTTTGGTCTATGTTCTTCTTGCTGTCATAGTTTGTGCTGAAAAGTCAGCTCTGATTCTGATAGGTTTTCCCTTGTATGTAACTTGTTTTTTTCTTGCAGCTTTCAAAATTTTGTCTTTGTTTTGGATATCCAGCATTTTAGCTATGATATGGTGGGGGCACAGGTGTACTTTTCTGGTCTAGTCTGTTTGGTGTTCTACTTGCTTCTTGTATTTTCATGGGTCTGTCTTTATTTAATTTGGGGAAATTTTCCTCTATTATTTTGTTGACAATCTTGTCAGTACCATTCTCTTGGGATTCTTCTCCTTCCTCTATCCCTATGATGCAGAGGTTTTATCTTCTCATAGTGTCCCACATTTCCTGGTTGTTCCACTCTTGTGTATTTTTAAATTTTTCATAATCTTTACTTGAGCTTTTTAGTTGTTCTGTGTTGTCTTCTAGGTCTGATATTCTTTTTTCTGCTGCTTCCATTCTGCTTCTGAGGCTTTTCCCCATTCTTTCCTCTTGATTGGATGACTGTTTGATTTGATTTCCTTTTTTATGTGTTTTCTTTATTATTTTTATTTCCTTTTGGAACGTCTCAAACTTTTCTTGTAGCTCATTGGATATTTTCAGTGTTTCCACTTCCTTCTGGAGTTTCTCATTTTGTCCCTCCAGCTCTTTCTGGAATCTATCATTTTTTCCTTTTAGTTCTTTCCAAAGTTTGTCCTTGTCTTCCTCTAGGTCCTTTCTGAGTTTTTCATTCTTTCTCCTTAGTTTTATGATTTCTTTGAATATATCTGTGATTGTTGTTTGGGATCTGTGTCCTGGGTTACCTCTAGGGAGATCTCATTGTAGGAGTCCTCTACTGGCTCCATACAGTTTGGTGTGGAGTTGTTCTGTGCTTTTCCCATATTGTTCTTTCCTTGTGCTCTCCGCATGTGCTTAGCCTTTTGCCTCTATTCTGATGCAAATCTTGAATGCCTCTTCACCTTGTTGAAGGATTGCTTTCCTTGATTTCTTTGGGTGTCTTTGTTGTATTCTCCTTATGAATGGAGTGTTGGCTTGTCTAGGTTTTAGGCTTTCAATTTGGTTATACGTTGGAAGGTATAGTTCACTTTTCTCTTTCTCTTCTGCAGGAGCTGGGTGGGTAGCAACATGGATGACACCTTCTGGACACTGTATTCCTTCTGCTGCCAGCCACTCTCTCCTGAGTTCCAGTTGGGGGTTCCAGTTGGTGGGGGCGGGGGTGGGGTGGGTTGCTTGCTTAGCCTGAACGCCAGTTCCCTCTTTGTTCGAACCTCAACTCCTAGCTCCCTGAGACTTCTGGGCCAACTTACCCCGTCCCCTTAGTTTTATGATTTCTTTGAATATATCTGTGATATTTTGGGATCTGTGTCCTGGGTTACCTCTAGGGAGATCTCATTGTAGGAGTCCTCCACTAGTTCTATCAGTTCAAAGTTGTCTTTATAGAATCAACAATGATACTTTATAATTGAACATATTATTGACTCATAATCTGACTGATTTTAGCATGGTTGTTTTCTCCATACCTCATTTGATTTTTGATTAAATTGAGGTACATAAAACAGTTGCCAACAGAGTTTCTTCCACCTTCCTTGTCTTTCCCATTAACATCAGCAGTCATCTTTCTCTTAGGTAAGTGTCTCATTTCTATTATTTCATGGGTACTTTTAATTTGAAATGAGATTTCAGAATCCATAAACATAATAACTTAAAGGAATTAAAACTAACATTTCTAAAGAGACCTACCTAATATCTTACCTCTGGATGTTCATTTTTTTGGGGGGAGATAGGGACATGATCAATGATGATTAACCCTCACTGGTACTTTTCAGGAGAAGATTCTTTGTAGTTGGTGTCAATGTTTTGGGACTTTTGCATTTAACAGCTTCAGCTAATATAATATATATTATATATATATATATAGTATATATATATATATTATAATATCAATATATATTATATATACAATATATTATATATACAATATATATATATATTGTATTTACATAAGTAATTAATAATTGTGGTAACTGGATATTATTTTTATTCCCTTGAAGAATATCTTCAAATATCTATAAGAAAATGTTTTCTTTTGAGTATTTTATGTAGGTAATGTGCAAAAAAATTAACTTGAGATAGACTGGTAGATTAGATTATTAGAGGACTGGGGAATTGTATGTGTAAGCATGTCTGATTTTACATGTATATTGAAATGATTGTGAGAGTTACAGAATTTATTTTTCTCAATGTCAGAGGAAAACTAGGTATGGTGAGTTACTTAGTGTTTAATTTAATTTAATATGACTAGAAAAACAAAAATGTAAAATAATTGTTCTGATCTGACAATTTAAAGGTTATAATGTTTGGGGGCTAAAATGTAACTCAGCAGCTAAGGACTCTGACTGCTCTTATAAAAGACCAGGGTACAATATCAGCACCCACATGGTGGCTAACGACCATCCGTAACTTTAGTTATAGGGAATCAAACACCCTCTTCTGACTTCCATGAGCACTGCATGGCATGGATACACCTACCTATATGCAAAGACTACACTTAGGCACATAAAATAAAATAATAAATATATATTTTTTAATTTTTATTTACTTAGAAGGCACATATAGGGAACCTGAACAATTAGAACATTCACAGAACTAGGAATCAGTTTCAAAATGAGTTAGTAAAGGACTGAAGTTCTTTAAAAAAAATCTCAGTATGTTTTCATATCTATAAAACTCGATAACAGAGTATTATATACTAACAGAAATAAAGCAATTGTTTACCTGGTAATAGGAGAAGAGAATGACAAAAGGGCAGGATAAACATGTGTGATTAATTATTTTAATTAGCTTTATGTGTTATATATGCATAAATTGATGACCAATATATGTATGTTATAAAAGTAAATTTTTATACACATGTATATTTTAACTATGGAGAAATGGTTATTATATTATTTACTTTTTGTTGTTGTGATAAAATACCATTACCAAATACAAATTAAGAAATAATTTAATTTGTTTTATGAATATCAAAGTCAAGGTGACTATCATGCCAGGGAAGGCATGGTAGCAGGAGGAGAAGGCTGAAAATTCACAGCCCAACTTCATACAGTAAACAGAGAGAAAACTGGAAATGGGGCAAAGCAATTGACTCTCAAAGCCCTTTACCAGTTATATGCTTCCTCCATCAAGATTGCTTCTCTTAGAGGTTCTTTAACAACCCAAAATGGTGCTGCCAATTGGAGATCAAGTATTCAAATATCTGAGCTTATGAGGGGCATTTTTTATTTAAAACGTTACAGTTATATGTCAACTATAGCTCAGTCAAACTCATTAAATCTAAAATAAAAATGTGATAGCTATTTTAAAGAAAAGGAGTTTGGTAGCTATTCCTCAATATCAAATATGTTTTGTTCTCTAATATGATCTATACCTGACCACTAATTCATTTGTTCTTCTCATGAGGATTTAGTTATTATCTTCTCTGGATTCAGTAGTCTACATTGTATTTCTTGAGTTTAAATAATCCCTCTACCACATGATTTGGCACATGAGCTAACATTTCTAAGGTACTGAATGTATTATATCTCTTATTTGCATTCTTGAGTTCAAGAATAAACTAAAGTTTCATCAAGCCCTTCTAGGATGTCAATAGCATCTAGCGAGTGAGACTCCAAAGATATCTCAATTAGTACTTTGTCATGCAAGTATGATACTGACTTCTACATAAAAAGGACCCATGTAAAAATTTGGTGTTATGCTCCACCCTTTCAGTCTCGGTTCTGGGGAGGTGGAAACAGACAGAATCCTGTGGCTTCTAGTCATCCATCCAAAACTTGTCAACAAGCCTTAGACCAACGAGAAACCCTGCATCTGAAAACAAGGTGGCAGCTCCTAATGAAGAAAACTGAAGATGACATCAGGCCTCAAATGTATGCACATGCATGTGTCCTTTGACCCACATACCTATATGCACTCACACCAACACACACACACAAAAAAAAACACATGCATGCATAAATAGAATAAAAGTAGAAAACAATTTTGTCATATTTTTGTTATGATTACTAGAGAAAATGTAAAAAAGCAAGGATAATATTTTGACACTTTTCTCTAGAAACATACAGATGATAGTAGCCATCTTACAGATTACTGAACAATTGATTAAATTGGGCATAATATTTTGAACAAATATGAAATGTTCAATGAAATAACTGAATGGTTCATGAACAAGAACTATGCAACACACACACACATACACACACACACACACAAACACACACACACACACACACATATATATATACTGAACCCATGACAGTGACCGCAAATAATAAAGTGTAGGGTGAAATATTGGCAGAAAAACACTTTCCTAGGCTAATGATGTTGCAGAGGACTCGGGTTTGATTTCCAGCACTCACGTGACAGCGAACTTCCACCTGTAACTTCAGTTAAAGGAGATCCAGTATCAACTTTTGATTTCTGTGAGCATTGCATGACATGAGTGCACTCATATACATGTTCATGAAAAGCACTCATACATAGAAAATATAAATAAATAAATAAATAAATAAATAAATAAATAAATAAATAACTTGTAATATAGAATGCCATAGATTGGGAACTACTGAAATGTTTTTCATAAGAATGCTCTTTTTCCTATCATTTTTTTCAAGGCAATATTCACATCCTTATTCCTCAGGCTGTAGATGAGTGGATTGAGCATGGGCACCACAATGGTATAAAACACAGAAGATACTTTCCCTTCATCCATGGAGCTGACAGATGATGGGTTCAAATACATAAATGCAGCAGAACCAAAAAAGACAGCAACAGCCGATATGTGTGAGCTGCAAGTGCTGAAGGCTTTGGCCCTGCCCTCAGTCGATTTGATTCGGAGGATGCTGGCAATGATGAGGATGTAAGAGCTGAATATGGTCAGGGTTGGGGCAATGAAATTAATTCCACTTAATATTAGAATCATTAACTCATTGACAAAGATATTAGAACAAGAGAGCTTTAGCACAGAAATAAGGTCACAGAAATAATGGTTGACCACATCAAATCTACAGAAATGAACCCTAAACATACATCCGACATGAGCTGATGCACAGACTACACCTATTATATACACCCCTAAAGCAAGAGAAAAGCAGGCTCCATGAGACATGATAATCCTATAAAGCAAGGGACTGCAGATGGCCACATAGCGATCATAGGCCATTGCAGCCAGCATATAACATTCTGAAACGGCAAAAAGGAGAAAGAAGTAAAGCTGAGTCATGCACTCAGGATACGAGATCACATTCTTGTCTGTCACTAAGTTCACCAGCATTTTAGGAGTAATTACAGTAGACTGGCAGAGGTCAATGAAGGACAGACTGCTGAGAAGGAAATACATGGGGGTGTGCAGGTGGGAGCTGAGCAGGATCAGGATGATCATGCCCAGGTTCCCCAGCACTGTGAGCACGTAGATTCCAAGGAAGAGCAGGAAGAGAGGCAGCTGCAACTCTGGTTTGTCTGATAATCCAGCAAGGATGAATTTGATCACTGTGGAATGATTTCCTTCTGCCATGTTCTTTGCTCAGATTCTGAAAAAGAAAGAGAAAAACAAACCCCATTGAGAGATAGGATTGCTTTCCACTTTTTGGAAGAACTTGGCTCCTTCATTTCTTTTCTGTTTGTTTGTTTTCAATTTATCTAATTTATTTTGGCTGGTCATATACAAATATAAAGTCGTACCTATTTGTAGGGTCACTTGATGTTTCATGCATATATACATTGTTTAAAACTTAAAACTACTGAATATGTCTAGGTGGTTAAACATGTATAATTTCTTTGTGGTTAAAAATTCCTCAGTTCTGAACAAAATTACACAGTTCTTTCTTTGAGGCTTTCGAAATGCATGCAACATCACATCTATATTGATCCTACTGTAAAATCATACACAAAGCATCACATCTATATTGATCCTACTGTAAAATCGTACACAAAGCATCATGCTGGCCCCTTTGCTTCTACATGATCACTTCACTGCATCAATTTCTTTTTTTTTTTAATCTTATTTATTTTTGTATGTGTATGAGTGTACTGTCTTCATGTAGGTTTGTGTACCCGTGCAATGCCACGGAGGTCAGAAGAGTGTGTCAGATTCCCCTGGAACTGGAGTTCCCCTGGAATTGGAGTTACAGACGGTTCTTAGCCACCATGTGGGTACTGGTGATTGAACCTGGTTCCTCTGAAAGAGCAGTCGGTGCTCTTAATCGCTAGGCTATCTCTCCAGCACCACATCAATTTCTTTATGTAGAATGTGTCTCATTTTAATACTTAGTGGCCGTTTTAAAAATTAATTATACTTTATATAATATATATTATGTATTGAAATTTTAAAAGTATTAAAATACAATTGAATCCAATATGAAAAATTATTCTATAATTTGTTGCATTTCTCATTTGTTTCATGGGTTCTGTGCCAGTGAAACTTTTACAAATACATAGGTTTTTCCCAATAATTTAAAAGTATTCTGTTAAATTTACTGTAATCTGTGGACATAAAATTTAAGATCTATTATTGAAAATTCATGAGATTTTATTTAAAGCACAATATATGTTCAATTTTTATCAACATCTGCAATCAGTCTTAGAAGAAAATCTATTTATGGAGTAAAAAAATTATATGGACCTCCATTACATTTATTTTTCCAGTCATCTGTTGAGATATCTCCTGTGCATGGTATTATAATAGTATGTAAAGTTCTCTCAGGAATTTCTCATTGTTCTATTTTTTCCTTTTTCTTTGTTCAAACCTTGGATTGAATGCCTAATTATTTGTGAATTTCCATTTTATGTTTAATAATAAATCTTCCATCATGGACCATCTTATATATACAGCATGTCACAGTATTTAATTCTGCTAGTGTTTGCAAATAATAGCATTCTTTAACTATGGGAGCAGTGTATAGGACTAGTTCATACCTACCTGCTTTCCTTTAATTCGCTGACCTCAATTATGGGAATTTTAGGTCAAAGGTAATATTTGTTATTTGGCAGAGGAGTATGATAGATTAATCTCATACCATCAGGGGGCACAGTCTCTCATAATTTCTTTGTACATACAATACAATTAAGAAGGGTGGCTGCTTTATAGTCAGATATAGAACATATTGATCACAAAGAATGTGCTTTACTTCAGGGATTCCTAAGTGTGGTCAGCTGTCATAGTCATCTAACGATATAATAACATTAATAAGATTAATTAATTAAATGTAAACAGGACTATGAATAAAAAATGGAAGCCATAGAAACATCTCCCCATCTTAAGTACTGTTCCTTACAGACAACCTCAGCAGAATGCTTGTGATAAACTGATTTCTACCTCTCCTGAAGGTTACCATAGTTGTCAATAATTTTCTCATGTTGCTATTTCTACAATTACCAAATACATGTGAGGCTATTTAAAGCGACACTACCACTTTTCCTTTCTCATAATTAATAGCCGTACTCTCCTTCAGTCATTTTCTTAGCATTCTCTGTAATTCTACGAGTATCCGCAAAACTCTTTCTTATTCACTGTTCAGACTATCTTTAGATATATAGAGGAATTATGAATATTTAGCTCTTTAAAATTCTATACTCACAACACTTATCTATGAATCAACTCTTAGGCTGAAGCTTAGAAATTTGAACTTATCAAATAGTAAAATTAAAAAAATCAAATCAATGATAATTATTAGTTATTCCTGGTAAAAAGATTGAAACAAGCAGGTGAAAAATAAGGGAAATAGTTATTACTTTTCATATACTTCTTGGTTGAGTCCAACTCATTTAAATCTTAAAGTGATAATTTATTTTAAATTCAGTGAAACCCATAGAATAAAAGATAATGAATAAATCAATTTTATGAAAATGCAAATATCAGGCTTAATTACAAATATTTACATCAGATTTAACTACATGATTTGGGGTTATTCTAATAAATTATTGCACAGTGGCCCCCAAAGATGTATGATGTGGCTTCCTGACTCACATGTGATAGAACTGGAATCTAGCCAAAAGATCATAATGGTGCCAATATTTTTGGTTCAATGTCCCTGAATAGTTAGATTTTATAGCACCCAGAATCTTGTAGTAATCCCCATTTACCATAGCTCTGCCACTTCTTAGTCCATTGCTCCACTAATGATCCCATTTCCTCTGTTTGTGTATCATGTGGTTTTCATGCATTTCTATAAAGGTATGGCTTTACATTTCCAGGTATTTAAGCTGTAGATGTTCTTTCTCAGAAGAGACATTTACAGGACAATACACAGAAGCTATAGAATGCTTAGGAAACATTTGGATGTAATGCCATAATTTGTATGAATGTTCACATGATGTGAAAAAGTTTATTTTATGTATGGCATTAAAAAATATGGAGGATAAACCATTTAATAAATATAACTGATATTTATCAATTTGTGATCTTAAAAGAGGAAATGATTTACTTGTATTGCTCATGGAATATACTAATAGATAAGATTCATGATTATAAACATTCAAAAATCTAGTGTAAAGTTTGCCTTGATTTCTTTTATGAAACTACAAATATTCACTCATTTTTACCCTGCTTCACCCTTTTTTCATATAATCGTCTCTGTGACAGATACATTTGACTTCTTTGAATTCCTTGACTACATTATAATTCTTTAGTTATCAACATTGTAAAATGCTGTTTATTCTACTTTATGTAGGATAATAAAGCCCTTTTTCTATCTTCTCCAGTAAATACTTATTTCCATTTATATCTTGTCTGAAACTGTAGTCATCAAAGAGCCCTTCTCCAAAAGCTTGTTATAAATTCAACCCTTACTACATGCACAGGAAGCTGTAATTTCTGAATATTATATTTGCTTCCCAGTATACTACAAGCTAGATGAAAATACAGAGTTACTCTCTGATCTCCCAGTAACACACAACTTCTATATTTCAGGAAGCTTTAAAAGTATTTTAGAAAAGTTGCAAAATGAATTAATCTTTCTGTATTTTTCAACTGAGAACACATCTAGAAAAATGTTGTACTATAAATATTTCAAAAACCTTTGGAATTACTCTTTTGAACATGTTTTCCCCATTTTTCTTGGAAGATTTTGTATGATTTGCCTAACTTATATGGTGAATGTGTGATTTATATGTAGTATAGTTATTTAAAAAAGTATTTTAGGACCATCTAAAGACAACTGTGCTCTTGTATTGGAATCCCTGCACAGGTTCTAGAGCTGACCTAACACATATTTTCAGACCTTGGACTTTTAGTATATGATGGAGGGTATGTGTGCATCTTTTAGAGTAATATGGAATTAAATGGAAAGATATGAATCAAGAAATATGTTATGTAAATAACACACAGTTTTTATACAAAGTATACAATGTTAATATAGGTGCAATGTAACAGGCTGGTGCAACTTAGCCTTTCTGGGTGCTTAAGGACCAGACCTGAAGTCCCAATTTGGCCGAGGGACCTGGGGGACAACTTTGTTCCTTGCCCTCAGAGGTCAACCAAGTCTTAGCGGATTGTATGTGGGGGCATCTCTTGAAAAGTCCTGCAGAGGTGGGTCACCATTCTTCCTGTTCAGGAAGGTCTTGGAGAGCCACTAAGGGGACTTCAGCCAGTGTCCAGTCTATCAAGAGGAAAGTCTGCTAAACCTTCTGAAAAAGAAGCCTGATCTAGCAAGACCTGATTTTGTCCTCATGTAGATGGAACTGGTGGATGAAGAGCTGAAAGAAAAAAGGGGATCCCACCCTCCCCCCCAAAAAAAACCTGACAGACCCCTGAGGACCATATCCTCAACTGACCTCAACAAAGCAAAACCTTGGTTAATCTGGACTATCTTTATGCCCTTAAGCATCCAGAAGGAAAGTACAACTAGAAATAAATAATCAATAAGACCAGTGAAACTGTAATGCAGACACAAAACTTGAGATCTTAGTAAAAAGACAAAAAGAAAAAAAAAGAGAGAGAGAGCACCATTGTTTGGCCTGTTTACAATTCTTACAGGCAGGTGCATATGCTCTGTGGATGCCACCATTTTTGGCACTCGTCAAAAACATGAGATACAGCGTTTTTACTTTTTAGCCTTCCAGTGTGGAATGAGGACTGCTGAGATATTCAGCTTGTGAACTAAGCAGCTAATGGGAATTCAGCTTCATCAGAATATGGACTGCCCTTGTTGGCTTACCTCGGCAGTATCATGGAGGCCAATGCAGGGGGATCAAGACAGGACAAGTGCTTACTGGATTTCATTTGGGGGTACAATATTTAAAGCAGAAGTATGTCAGTAAGGGATTCCTTCTGCATAAGGTTTTTTTTTTTGTGTGTGGTGTAATGTCTTAATCATAGTCTACCATCAAATATTTTAGGAGTATCTTTAATATTTAGATAGTATACTAGTAGCATGCAATAATTACATCATAAGTTCTCAAGCGGAGGTAATCTATTGCAAGGACCTTCTTTGCTGCCGGTTATCATAGGCTATTTAAGGTTAGAAAATTGAATAGCAACACTGAATACTGTATAAATGCACTTTGCTCAGTAATACTTGAGTTGTTGCAATATTAGATTATCCATTTGGTTGTTACAGAAAATCCTTAACTGTAATTGATGGTTGTTGCTATAATAGTATATTCCCTGTATTTCTGCCTCTAGTAATGGGCTGTATGTGCTAGATTTCAATATCCTTGAGCCTGGGCAAGTGCACAAACCTTTTAAAAAGAAACACGGTTTACGTGCACAAAACTGATCAGATTTGAGAGATCGTTAATACCCTTGAAGTTGTTTTTGTGGGTGTGAAACAAATGGTGAGAATTTGAATTGTTCCGTTATTATAGTATTGAAATTAAGTCTACTTGAATTATCAAATCATGTTCATGCCCTGATTTTATATACTTGTATCTATCAATAAACATTGTGATACTTGATCTTTAAAAACAAAAGAGCTGCAATAAACATAGATGTGCATGTAAAACATATTTTAGAAAAAAGATGAAAATTTATATGAAAGAATAGAAGTATTCAGGAACATCTGCTTGGCTTCTCATAGTGACTATTCCAAACCATATAGTTTCAAATACCAAGCATGAGATTATGAGATAAATACACTCACCTCCCTTCTGCCCCAAATCCCAATGTCATTTTGAACTTTTCAGTTTGTGCTAAATTGTTTTGAGGGTAACAATCATTTTCACATTTACAATCACCTAACCAGTCTTCGAGCTCTATCCTGAGTTTAAATTGCTCAGGTTCTGCATGTCAGAAGCTCAGCCCTCTCCAAGGAGTCTCAGTATTCTGTAATCAAGCTCCTGAGGAAACAAAATCAATTAGCAGTGATAATTTCCCAATTGTCTAGTTATCCTTCAAGTATATTTCCATTATGTCTAAACATTGCAAATAGAAATACTTTTTTCGGTATTTTTACGACAATGTCTCCCTTTGGTCCCAGCTGGCCTGGAGCTTGCTCTGTAGGCCAGGCTGGCCTTGAACTCACAGAGATCCACCCACCTCTGCCTCCTGAGTGGTGGGATTAAAGGCGTGCACCACCAAATACATTTTAAATAGTCTTTGCTTAAGCAGTCCAGATCTTCAGCTTTGCCATTCAGACTTGATATTCTGCTTTCCATTCCATTCATACTATTTGTCAGGCTTTCTCCTGTTGTTTCAAATTGGTTTGTCGAGTTTTTCCATTCCAGGTTTATTTTGCTTTGTGCTACTTCAACATTTCTACCCCTTTCATGAGTTCACTCCCAAGTCCTGGATAGATTTGGTATTTCATTCGGCCACATATTTGTATTTCTTTGAGTTTCCATCACATTGTGTGTGTTGTTGTTGTTGTTTTTCTTTAAATTTTATTTTTTATTGAATTTTTGTGTATTTCATACAGATTATCTCAAACTTAAATGACTTATTGCTTGCTTCCCCATCGGCACCCTTCCATACCACTCATATTAGAGTTCATATGCTCTATCATTTGAGTCAAGGCCTTCTGTGTCAAGTTAGTATCCCCAAATATTCCTCAGTGCAAGTTCATCCACTGAGATCTAGTCAGCCTATCCAGAGTCTCTTGCTTTTAGTTCAACTTTTCCTCAACCAGCAGTAGTCAGTTAGTGATATTTCTTCAGCTAAGATTAAGGCCTAAATGCCCATTTCCCCAGTTTCCTGGTGGTTTCTGTCTGCAGGAGTTTGCATGGATTGTGTGCACGTTGCCACCATTACTGTGGTCATAAGAACACAGTCCCAGAAGCTTGTAAGATTCTATTGCCATATAGTCATCCACCTACTCCCTGGCTCTTACAATCTTTCCACCTCTTCTTCTACAATGGTCCCTGAGGCCTGGGTGGGTGAGATTTAATATGGGAGACCTGTCCAAGGACCCACAATCTTCTAACTTCTAGTATCCTCACTTTGGCCATTTGTGACCTATTTCTGTTCTTCGCTCTCTGTTGAATAAAGAAACTTCATTAATGAGAGTTGAGAAATCCATTAATGTCCTGTTTGACCCTTGCAACAATGTTGTATGCTGTGCAGGTCGTTGACGTGCTTATTTGGTCTTGAAGCTGGTATTGGACCACTGACTGATGTTCCCCCTTAGCAGCTTGCATAGTGCTCTCTAAAGCTATGCGAGCTAGCCTTCAGGGGAAGTGGCTTCTAGGTTGGTTCCAGTTTCATTGTTCCAAAGCCACTCACTGAAGTGTGTCTTGTCTTCAGCACTAGGATCTTATCTTCAAATTCAGGGAAGCAATCAAATGCTGTGACAAGAATTTTGGATTATAACCATATGTGTATATGTGTCAGCTTCATCTATTTTAATGTGTTACTAGAGATCAGTGTTATCACATTGGGATGATTTAGGTTGTCTTTTAAGAAAATGTAGCTCGATAATAAGAAGTGACTGTATTTTATTGTTATTTAGAAATAAGATACAATTAAAGTTGTAAAACACGTTAACATTAATGAGTTACCTCATGTAATGTCATGCTTTCCAGATCCATCTATTTTCCTGAAAATTTCATGATTGTATTTTCTTATGGTGATTAAATGCCATTTCATATAGATACCATCTTTTAATTACCCATCCATCTGTTGATGTATATATTGGGATTCTATTTCCATGAAATTAAGAATGAAGTATTAGACTGTGATAGGGTCCTTTGCATATATGCTCAGCAGTGGTATAGCTGGATCATACTGAAGTTCTATTTTACTTAAAAAAATAATAACTGTCCATACTGGCTATACTAGCTTACATTCCTGATGACAGTAAATAAGGGTTACACTTGCATAAGTCTTTTCTAGTATTTGTTGTTGAGTCTTTTCTTGCTGATAGCCATTCAGACTTGGAAGTTGATAGATCCTCAGAGCAGTTTTAATTTACATTTCCTACAAATAAATTTACATTTAATTTACATTTCCTTGTAGGCTATGGATTTTTAAGATAATATTTTATTGATACTTTGAGAATTTTATATATTTTTCTGTTTACTGTATTCAGGCTCTCCCCACCCCCTACTCTCACATCCACTCGTCTCCTCATTCTTCTTCTATTATTTTCCTTAAGGTCTTTTGAGTATAATTTTTTAAATTTTATTTATTTATGTTTTTATGTGTATGAGTGTACTGTCTGCATGTAGGGCTGTGCACCTGCAATGTCGTGCAATGCCATGGAGGTCAGAAGAGGGTCTTGGATTCCCCCGGAACTGGAGTTCTCCTGGAATTGGAGTTACAGACGGTTCTCAGCCACCATATTTGTAAAAATGTCCTTTCTACCCAAACTCTCGTATAGATTTAACGAAATCAAAATTAAAATCCTCAAGAATTTCTTCACATGCTTGGAAAAAAAAGTCCTTAAATTCATCTGGAAAAAACAAAAGACCCCAAATACCCAAAACAGCCCTGAGTGAAAAGAGCAACATGGCGGGGAAACTCTATACTAGACTTCAAAGTATACTACAGGGCTATACTCATAAAAACAGCCTGGTACTGGCACGAAAAAAGACCTGTTTACCAATGGAACAAAACCGAAGATCCAAACTTGAGCACATACAATTTCAGTCATCTCATATTGGACAAGGGGGCCAAGAAGACACAATGCACGAAAGACAGCATCTTCAACAAGTGGTGTTGGCAAAGCTGGATCACCACTTGTAGAAGAATGAAATTAAACCCCTACCTCTCGCCCTATACAAAAGTCAACTCCAGATGGATTAAAGACCTCAATGTGAAACCCCAGACTCTGAAGGCGATAGAAGAAAAAGTTGGCAGCAGACTACAAGACATAGATGTAGGAAAAGACTTCCTAAATCAGACAGCAGCTGCACAAGAATTAAGGTCAACAATTGACAAATGGGACCTCATTAAACTCAAAAGATTCTGTACATCAAAAGAAACAATCAAGGAAGTGAAGAGAAATCCCACAGAGTGGGAAGATACATTCACCTCAGAAATGTCAGACAAAGCATTGATTTCCAGAATATATAAACTACTCAAAAAACAAAGAAGAAAGAAAACAAATGACCCACTAAATAGATGGAGCAAATTGCTGAACAGGTAATTTACAAGTGAGGAATTAGAGATGGCTGAGAAACACCTTGAGAAATGTTCAACATCACTAACCATTAAGGAAATGCAAATCAAAACCACTTTAAGATATTATCTTACTCCAATAAGACTGGCAAGCATCAAGAAAACAAATGATACCAAGTGCTTGAGAGGTTGTGGGGAAAGTTGAACACTCATCCACTGCTGGTGGGAATGTAAACTCGTACAGCCACTATAGAAAGCAGTGTGGAGAATCCTTGGAAGACTTGAAATGAACTTGCCACCCGACCCAGCCATACCACTCCTAGGCATGTACACTCAAGACTCACCCCACTGCAGAGATACATGCACAGCCATGTACCTTTCAGCTCTCTTCACAACAGCAAGGAGCTACAACCAACCCAAATATCCCTCAATTGATGAGTGGATAGAGAAAATGTGGTACATCTCCACAATTTAGTTCTATGCAGCAGTAAAGAAAGATGACATCATGAGCTTTGCAGGAAAATGGTTGGAGCTAGAAGACATCATGCAGAGTGAAGTAACACAGTCCCAGAAAAACAAATGACGAATGGTATCCCTCATCTGTGGATGCTAGTGCCAATCACCTAGTTGCAAGTATTTCTTCTGCATGGCCCCTTGAGCTTTTGTCCAAAGTAGTTGGGAGTGATGCATATTGAAAACAACAACACCAACACCACCACCACCAACAGAAAGGACTGCATCAAAGGACTAACTGAAACAGTGAACTTCTGCTCAAAACAGTAAAATTCCACATGGAGAATATCAAGAAAGACTGAGAAAGGGATGAAATTGTTTGGCACAATACATGAGCTCTGGTGGGGTGGGGTGATAGGGTGGGGGCATGGGTCTAGATTTGAGAATCTTGTACAAAATATATGTTAAAATAATAATAATAATAATAACAATAATAAATATTAAAAAAATAAAATAAAGAGGATTGGTGATGGGGGCAGCCTTGCCTGGTTCCCACCTTTAAGGTGAATAGTTCCAATTTTTCTCCATTTAGGATGATGTTGGCAGTTGGTTTGCTATATATGGCTTTTACCATGTTGAGGAATGTTCCTTTTAGTCCTATTCTCTCAAGTACTTTAAACATGAAGGGATGCTGGATCTTGTCAAAGGCTTTTTCTGCATCAATTGAGATGATCATGTGGATTTTGTCTTTCAGTACATTTATGTGTTTTATGATATGTATTGATTTACATATGTTGAACCATCAGTGCATCTCTGGTATGAATCCAACTTGATCATGATGGATGATCTTTTTAATGTGGGTCTGTATGTGATTTGCAAGTATTTTGTTGAGAATTTTTGCATCTATGTTCATTAGTGAGATGGGTGTATAGCTTTCTTTTTGCTGGCATCTTTGCCTGGTTTTGGTAGCAGAGTGATGCTGGTTTGATAGAAGGAGTTTGGGAGAACTCCCTCTGTTTGTATCCTCTAAACAGTTTGAGCAGCAGTGGTTGTAGGACCTCTTTAAATGTTTTATAGAATTCTACCATGAAACCATCTGGACCGGGACCTTTTTTAATTGGGAGGTTTTTAATTACATATTCAATTTCCTCAAATATTATGGTCTGTTTAAGTTGTCAATCTCTTCTTGGTTGAGCTTTGTTTGTTCCCAGGATTTCAGATATTCATCCATTTCTCTTAGGTTTTCAAATTTACTAGAGTATAGATTTTTGAAATATTCCGGTATGATTGACTGGATCTTTTCTTTGTCTGTTGTGATGTTTCCCCTTTCATCACAAATACTATTGATTTGGAGTTGCTCTATCTTCTTTTTTTTTTTTTGTTTTTTTTTGGTCCTTAACTGAGCTAGAGATCTGTCTATTTTGTTTATTTTTTCAAAGAACCAGCTTTTGGATTCATTGATTTTGTGTATTGTTTTCTTTGTTTCTATTTCATTGATTTCTGCTCTGTTTTTTGTTATTTCTTCCTGTCTGTTAGGTTTGGGGTTCATTTGTTTTTGTCTCTCAAGTGTGTTTATCTGCAGTGTTAGATCATTTACTTGTTTCCTTTCTGTTTTTATGATGTGGGCACTTAAGGCTATAAATTTCCCTCTCAAGATTGCTTTTAAAGTATCCCATAGGTTTTGCTATGTTGTATTGTCTTTTTCATTCAGTTCCATGAATACTTTTATTTCATTCTTTATTTCTTCCCTGACCCATTCATTGTTCAGGATTGTGTTGTTTAGTCTCCATGTGTTCTTGTAGCTAGTTGGAGTTATTCCTATGTTCATATTGAGCTTTATTGCACTGTGGTCTGATAGAATGCATGGAATAATTTCTATCATTTTGTATTTGTTGAGGTTCCTTTTGTGCCCCAGTATGTGGTCGATTTTGGAGAATGTTCTCTGAGGTGCTGAGTAGAAAGTATATTCTCTGGTATTTGGGTGGAATATTCTGTAGATATCTGTGAGGTCCATTTGGTGTATTGTATTGTACAGTTCTGATGTCTCTCTGTTTAATTTTTGTCCTGTTAATTATCCAAGGGGCTCAGTGGGGTGTTGAAATCTCCCACTATTAGTGTGTTAGGATTAATCTGTGTCTTGAGGTCCTGCATAGTTGTGTTTATAAAGTTAGGAGCACTAGAGTTTGGTGCATAGACATTTAGGATTGTGAAGTCTTCATGGTTCATTGTTCCTTTGACAAGAATGTAATGGCCCTCTTTGTCTCTTCTGATTAATTTTACTTTGAGATCTATTTTGTCTGATATTAGAATAGCCACTCCTGCTTTCTTAGTACCATTTGCTTGGAATATTTTTTTACCATCCTTTCACTCTAAGGTGGTGTCTGTCCTTGAGGGTGAGATGGGTTTATTGTAGACAGCATATGGAAGGATTCAGTTTCCTAATCCATTCTCCCAGTCTATGCCTTTTGATTGGGGAGTTTAGAACATTATTATTTAATGTTATTGTTGAGAGATGTGTGTTGCGTCCTTTTACCTTATTTTTTGTTTGCATTCTTGGTCTAGGTTTATATGTACTCTGTTATGATTTTGTTGTTTTCTCTCTTTAATTGCTTAGGGATAATTCCTTCTTTCCTCTGTTCTTTGGATTGCCTTGAGGATTTTCTGAAGTGTTGGTTTCTTAGACATGTATTCCTTCATCATGTTTATGTTGTGAAAGATTTTTCTTTCTCCTTCGACTATAATTGACATTTTTGCTGGATATTGTAGTCTGTGTTGACATCTAAAGTTGTTTAGCACAAGGAATATTTTGGTCCATGTTCTTCTAGCTGTCATCATTTGGACTGAGAAATCAGCTGTGATTCTGATGGGTTTCCCCTTATATGTAACTTGTTCTTTTTCTCTTGTGGCTTTCAGTATTTTGTCTTTGTTTCGAACATACAGTTTTTTAACAGTGATGTGGCATGGAGAGATTCTTTTTGGTCCTGTCTATTTGGTGTTCAACCTGCCTCTTTTATTTGTATGGGATTGTCTTTTTTCAGTTTGGGGAAATTTTCTTCTATTATCCTGTTGTAGATCTGATCAATAGTGTTGTCTTGACACTCTTCTCCCTCCTCTATCCCTATGATGTGGAGGTTTGGTCTTTTCATAGTGTTCCACATTTCCTGGTTGTTCCACTCTTGTGTTTTTTAAAATTTTTCATAATCTTTACTTGAGCTTTCTAGTTGCTCTGTATTATACTGCAGGTCTGATATTCTTTTTTTCTGCTTCTTCCATTCTGCTTCTGAGGCTTTTTCCCATCCTTTCCTGGTGGTTGTACGAATGTTCAATATCCTTTTTCATTTCATCCTGTGATTTCTTTAGATTTTTCCATACCCCTCTGGAGCCTTTCTTTCTCATCTTGTAGCTCCTTGGTTCATTGGTAATTTTCTTTTTTTCATTTCGGCTTGGGATCTTTTTAGTGTTTCAACTTCCTTCCGGAGTTTGTGATTTTCTCCCTCTAGATCCTTCCTTAGTTTTTCATTCTCTTCCCTTAGTTCTCTGAATTCTTTGGATGTGTCTACAGTTGTTCTTCTAAGGTCGGTGTCTTGGCTTCTTTCCTCAGATTTCTCATTGTAGGGATCTTCTTTAGGATTGGTCGAGTTCAGTGTGAGCTTTTCCCATGTTGTTTTTTCTTTGTGTCTTTGGAATGTGGATTTGTCTGTTTGTGTGGGAGACAAAGAGTGCTTGAAGTGACAGGCTGAAGAGAAATGGCTCTTGATCTTTAGCCATGGTGTTTGGTCAGTGGCCAAAAGGCACTAGCTGAAGAACACAGTGCACATGCTTCAGTTAACTTTTTTTTTTTTTATTCAATTATTTTTATATGGTAGGGGGCACATGCCATGACACACATGTGGAGCTCAGAGGCTAACTTGGAGTCAGATCTATCTTCCTACCATGTGGGTAGTTGGGGGTCAAACAGGTTTGGTAGCAAGTGCCAATACCACGGATCCATCTTACCACCCTGATAATCTGCTTTTTATTGGCTGCCTTCCTGTCTCCCTTCTCCAGTCCACAATATTTCTGCACTCAAGTTGTGAATATATTATCAGTGCCATAATTCTGACACTTGGCTTTTGGGAGACTGCCAAATGAGACAAAGAAAAATCCAAAACACTCCTAAACCACATCCTTCCATGCACTTTTCCTTTATTCACTCAGGGCCTTAGGTAGCCTAGTCTGAACTTAACTATGTAACCAAGGATGACTGAGAACTTCCTGTCCTCCTGCCTCACTTCAGAGCCCCACAGGCGTTTTCTAGTACCCTGCCCCACACCCCCACCCCAACCCACCCCATCCCGCGCCTCCAAGTCTCGGGCAAATTCTATAGACTTGTTGAATGCAGGCAGGTGATAGTAGTGGTAAGGTAATGACTAGTATATGTTCTCTAATACTGGCTGGGTGGGGATGAGGCTGGGGAGGGGAAGGTGGGCATGGTGACTCATACCTGTAATACTAGCGCTTGGGAATACTACTGTGAATCAAAGCCCAGTTGGGCAACATAAGTTTCAGGACAGCCTGGGCTATAGAATGAGAAATTGACAAAAAAAACAAAACAAAACAAAAAAAACACTAAAATATAGAGACTGAAGAGGGAGTTTAGCAGTTAAGAACACTGAAAAGTTGCTCTTGCAGAGGACCAAGGTTCAATTCCAAGCATCCATATGGTGGCTAACAACTATCCTTAACTCCAGTTCCAGGGGATCCAACTCTCTTTTCTATCCTCAGCAGGTACTGACTGACATGGGTATCCTTATATACATGCAGGCAAAACACTCATACATATTAAATAGTAAAAAAACAAAAATTAAAACACACAGATCTATCTATCTATCTATCTATCTATCTATCTATCTATCATCTATCATCTGGTGAATCCAAGTGGGAGGCCTTTCCCCTACTTATGCAGCAGTGGACAGGGATGGCCATCTGGCAGTGCTAACAAGGGATGAGGGGCCACCTTAACCCTGGTGAACAAAAAGAGCACCTTGGACCCTCCTGGGCTCTTTGTTGCCAGACCAGGTGAAGCTGGAGGACGGATGAGCAGGGTTTTCACCAGCCAGTTCCAGTGCCCCGGAGTGCTATAAGCAGGAATCAAAGCCCAGCACACAGTCTTTATTTATTGGGAGTCCTGACACACCAGTATCCCCAAGACCCCACATGTTCAGTCTGCCAGGAAGGGGCATCAAATGTCCAGTTTTCTCAAGTCCTTAAAAGGGTCTTCAGGAGGCAGGAAGTGGCTGTGCTTCTTTCCAACCGTGGGGGAACTCGGTGGCTGCACCTGCTCAGCACACTGCAGGAAGCGGAGTTGTAAAACACGTTAACATTAATGAGTTACCTCATGTAATGTCATGCTTCCATCCATCTATTTTCCTGAAAATTTCATGATTGTAATTTTCTTATGGTGATTAAATGCCATTTCATATAGATACCATCTTTTAATTACCCATCCATCTGTTGATGTATATATTGGGATTCTATTTCCATGAAATTAAGAATGAAGTATTAGACGTGATAGGGTCCTTTGCATATATGCTCAGCAGTGGTATAGCTGGAATCATACGGAAGTTTATTTTACTTAAAAAAAAAATAACTGTCCATACTGGCTATACTAGCTTACATTCCTGATGACAGTAAATAAGGGTTACACTTGCATACGTCTTTTCTAGTATTTGTTGTTGAGTCTTTTCTTGACTGATAGCCATTCAGACTTGGAAGTTGATAGATCCTCAGAGCAGTTTTAATTTACATTTCCTACAATAAATTTACATTATTACATTTCTGTAGCATGGATTTTAAGATAATATTTATTGATACTTTGAGAATTTTATATATTTTTCTGTTTACTGTATTAGGGCTCCCCCACCCCTACTCTCACACTCCATCTCCTCTCCTCATTCTTCTTCTATTATTTTCCTTAAGGTCTTGAGTATAATTTGTTAATTTTATTTATTTATTTTTTTATGTTATTTTTTTTTTTTTTTTTTTTTGTGCACCCATGTCGTGTGATGCTGCCATGGTGAGAAGAGGGTCTTGGATTCCCCGAACTGGAGTTTCTCCGGGAATTGGAAGTTACAGACGGTTCTCACCACATATTTGTAAAAATGTCCTTTCTACCCAAAACCTCGTATAGATTTAACGAAATCAAAATTAAAATCCTCAAGAATTTTCTTCACATGCTTGGAAAAAAAGTCCCTTAAATTCATCTGGAAAAAACAAAAGACCCCAAATACCCAAAACAGCCCGGAGTGAAAAGCACACTGGCGGGGAACACTCATACAACTACTTCAAGTATACTACAGGGCTATACTCATAAAAACAGCCTGGTATGGCACGAAAACAAAGACCTGTTTCCCATGAACAACCCGAAGTCCAAACTTGAGCACATACACTACGTCATCTCATATTGGACACGGGGCCCAAGAAGACACATGTGGAAAGACAGCATCTTCACAAGTGGTGTTGGCAAAGCTGGTCACCACTTGTAGCGAATGAAATTACACCCCTACTCCGCCCTATCCCAAGATCCTCCAGTGGATTAAAGACCTCAATGTGAAACCCCAAACTCTGAAGGCGATAGAAGAAAAAGTTGGCAGACAAGCCTACAAGACATAGATGTAGGAAAAGACTCCTAAATCAGACAGCAGCTGCACAAGAATTAAGGTCAACAATTGGACAATGGGACCTCATTAAATCAAAAGATTCTGTACATCAAAGAAACAATCAAGGAAGTGAAGAGAAATCCCACAGAGTGGAAGAAAACTTCACCTCAGAAATGCAGACAAAGCATTGATTCCAGAATATATAAACTACTCAAAAAAAAAAGAAGAAAAAACAAAATGACCCACTAAATAGATGAGCAAATTGAGCTGAACGGTAATTTACAAGTGGAGGAATTAGAGATGGCTGAGAAAACACCTTGAGAAATGTTCAACACACTAACCATTAAGAAATGCAAATCAAAACCACTTTAAGATATTACTTACTCCATAAGACTGGCAAGCATCAAGAAAACAAATGATACAAAGTGCTGAGAGGTTGTGGGGAAAGTTGAACACTCATCCACTGCTGGTGGGAATGTTAAACTCGTCAACCACTATAAAAGAGTTGGAGAATCCTTGGAAGACTTGAAATGAACTTGCCACCCGACCCAGCCATACCACTCCTAGGCATGTACACTCAAGACTCACCCCACTGCAGAGATACATGCACAGCCATGTACCTTTCAGCTCTCTTCACAAGCAAGGAGCTACAACCAACCCAAATATCCCTCAATTGATGAGTGGAAGAGAAAATGTGTTACATTCCACAAATTTGAGTTCTATGCAGCAGTAAAGAAAGATGACATCATGAGCTTGCAGGAAAATGGTTGGACTAGAAGAATCATGCGAGTGGAAGTAACACAGTCCCAGAAAAACAAATGACGAATGGTATCCCCACTGTGGATGCTAGTGCCAATCACCTAGTTGCAAGTATTTCTTCTGCATGGCCCCTTGAGCTTTTGTCCAAAGTATTTGGGAGTGATGCATATGAAAACACAACACCAACACCACCACACCAACAGAAAGGACTGCATCAAAGGACTAACTGAAACAGTGAACTTCTGCTCAAACAGTAACATTCCACAATGGAGAATATCAAGAAAGACTGAGAAAGGGATAAATTGTTTGGCAAAAACATGAGCTCTGGTGGGGGGGGTGAAGTGGGGGCATGGGTCTAGATTTGAGATCTTGTAAAAAATAATTGTTAAAATATATAATAATAATAACAATAATAAATATTAAAAAAATAAAATAAAGAGGATTGGTGATGGGGGCAGCCTTGCCTGGTTCCCACCTTAAGGTGAATAGTTCCAATTTTTCTCATTTAGGATGTGGCAGTTGGTTTGGCTATATAGGCTTTTACCAGTTGAGGAATGTTCCCTTTTAGTCCTATCTCTCAAGTATAAACATGAAGGGATGCTGGATCTTGTCAAAGTTTTTTTCTGCATCAATTGAGATGAAATCATGTGGATTTTGGTCTTTCGTACATTTATGTGTTTTTGATATGTATTGATTTACATATGTTAACCATCATGCATCTCGGGTAGTGAATCCACTTGATCATGATGGATGATCTTTTAATGTGTGTCTGTATGTGATTGCAGTATTTTGTTGAGAATTTTTGCATCTATGTTCATTATGAGATTGGGTGTATAGCTTTTTTTCTTTTTGCTGCATCTTTGCCTGGTTTTGGTAGCAGAGTGATGCTGGTATAGAAGGAGTTGGGAGAACTCCCTCTTTTTGTATCTCTAAACGTTTGAGAGCAGTGGTGTAGGACTCTTTAAATGTTTTTATAGAATCTACCATGAAACCACTGGACCGGGACCTTTTTTCTTGGGAGGTTTTTAAATTACATTCAATTTCCTCAAATATTATGGTCTGTTTAAGTTGTCATCTTCTTCTTGGTTGAGCTTTGTTTTCCAGGATTTCAGATATCATCCATTTTCTCTTAGGTTTTCAAATTACTAATAGTATGATTAAGTATTCCTATGATTGACTGGATCTTTTTCTTTGCTGTTGTGATGTTTCCCCTTTCATCACAAAACTATTGATTTGGAGTTTGCTCTTCTTCTTTTTTTTTTTTTTGTTTTTTTTGGTCCTTTTTTTTTTTTTTGTTTCTAGTTTTGTTATTTTTTTTTTAAAGAACATTTGATCATATGTTTCTTTGTTTTTCTTGTTTCTATTTCATTGATTTCTGCCTGTTTTTTGTTATTTCTTCCTGTCTGTTAGGTTTGGGGTTCATTGTTTGTTGTCTCTTCAAGTGTTTTTATCTGCAGTGTTAGATCATTTACTGTGTTTCCTTGTTTTTTATGATGTGGGCACTTAAGGCTATAAATTTCCCTCTCAAGAATTGTTTTTAAAGTCCCATAGGTTTTGCTATGTTGTATTGTCTTTTTCATTCAGTCTCCATGAATATTTTATTTCATTCTTTATTTCTTCCCTGAACCCATTCATGTTCAGGATTGGGTTGTTTAGTCTCCATGTGTTCTTGTAGCTAGTTGGAGTTATTCCATGTTCATTTGAGCTTATTGCACTGTGGTCTGTAGAATGCATGGAATAATTTCTATCATTTTGTATTGTTGAGGTCCTTTTGTGCCCCAGTATGTGCGATTTTGGAGAATGTTCTTGGGGTGTGAGTAGAAAGATATTCTCTGTATTTGGGTGGAATATTCTGTAGATATCTGTGAGGTCCATTTGGTGTATTGTATTGTACAGTTCTGATGTCTCTCTGTTTTAATTTTTGTCCTGTTAATTATCCAAGGGGCTCAGTGGGGTGTTGAAATCTCCCATATTAGTGTGTTAGGATTAATCGTGTTCCCTTGAGGTCCTGCATAGTTGTGTTTATAAAGTTAGGAGCACTAAGTTTGGTGCATAACATTTAGTTTGTGAAGTCTTCATGGTTCATGTTCCTTTGACAAGATGATAATGGCCCTCTTGTCTCTTCTGATTAATTACTTGAGTCTATTTTGTCGTGATATTAGAATAGCCACTCCTGCTTTCTTAGTACCATTTGCTTGGAATATTTTTTTACCATCCTTTCACTCAAGGTGGTGTCTGTCCTTGAGGGTGAGATGGGTTTATTGTAGACACATATGGAAAGGATTCAGTTTCCTAATCCATTCTCCCAGTCTATGCCTTTTTGATTGGGGAGTTTAGAACATTATTATTAATGTTATTGTTGAGAGTGTGTGTTGCGTCCTTTACCTTATTTTTTGTTTGCATTCTTGTCTAGGTTTTATTTACTCTGTTATGTTTTGTTTTTCCTCTTTAATTGCTTAGGGATAATTCCTCTTTCCTCTGTTCTTTGGATGCCTTGAGAGTTTCTGAAGTGTTGGTTCTTAGACATGTATTCCTCAATCATGTTTATGTTGTGAAAGATTTTTCTTTCCCTTCGACTATATTGACATTTTTCTGGATATTAGTTCTGTGTTGACATCTAAAGTTGTTTAGCACAAGGAATATTTGGTCCATGTTCTTCTAGCTGTCATCATTTGGAGGGAGAGATAGTATACTAGTAGCATGCAATAATTACATCATAAGTTCTCAAGCAGAGGTAGTCTATTGCAAGGACCTTCTTTGCTGCCAGTTATCATAGGCTGTTTAAAGTTAAAAATTGAATAGCAACGCTGAATACTGTAGAAATGCACTTTGCTCAGTAATACTTGAGTTATAGCAATATTAGATTATCCATTTGGTTGTTACAGAAAATCCTTAACTGTAATTTATGGTTGTTGCCATAATAGTATATTCCCTGTATTTCTACCTCTATTAATGGGCTTGATGTGCTAGATTTCAAGCCTGGGCAAGTGCACAAACCTTTTAAAAAGAAACACGGTTTACTTGCACAAAACTGATCAGATTTGAGAGATCGTTAATTCCCTTGAAGTGGTTTTTGTGGGTGTGAAAGAAATGGTGAGAATTTGAATTGTTCCCTTATTATAGTATTGAAATTAAGTCTGCTTAATTTATCAAATCATGTTTGTGCCCTGATTTTATATACTTGTATCTATCAATAAATATTGTGATACTTGATCTTTAAAAACAAAAGAGCTGCAATAAACGTAGATGTGCATGTAAAACAAATTTTAGGAAAAAGATGAAAATTTAAATGAAAGAATAGAAGTATTCAGGAACATCTGCTTAGCTTCTCATGGTGACTATGCCAATCCTTATAGTTTCAAATAATAAGTGTGAGATTATGAGATAAATACACTCACCTCCCTTCTGCCCCAAATCCCAATGTCATTTTGAACTTTTCAGTTTGTGCTAAGTTGTTTTGAGGTTAACAAACATTTTCACATTTACAATCACCTAAGCAGTCTTCGTGCTCTGTCCTGAGTTTAAATTGCTCAGGCTCTGCATGTCAGAAGCTCAGCCTCTCCAAGGAGTCTCAGTATTCTGTAATCAAGCTCCTGAGGAAACAAAATCAACTAGCAGTGATAATTTCCCAATTGTCTAGTTATCCTTCAAGTATATTTCCATTATGTCTAAACATTGCATATAGAAATACTTTTTTTTGGTATTTTTGAGACAGGGTCTCCCTTTGGTCCCAGCTGGCCTGGAGCTTGCTCTGTAGACCAGGCTGGCCTTGAACTCACAGAGATCCACCTGCTTCTGCCTCCTGAGTGGTGGGATTAAAAGCGTGCACCACCAAATACATTTTAAATACTCTTTGCTTAAGCAGTCCAGATCTTGAGCTTTGCCATTCAGACTTGATATTCTGCTTTCCATTCCATTCATATTATTTGTCAGGCTTTCTCCTGTTGTTTCAAATTGATTTGTTGAGTTTTTCCATTCCAGGTTTATTTTGCTTTGTACTACTTCATCATTTCTACCCCTTTTGTGAGTTCACTTCCAAGTCCTGGATAGATTTGGTATTTCATTCAGCCACATATTTGCATTTCTTTGAGTTTCCATCACATTGTGTGTGTGTGTGTTGTTGTTGTTTTTCTTTAAATTTTTTATTGAATTTTTGTGTATTTCATACAGATTACCTCAAACAAACTTCAATGCCTTTATACATGCTCCCCCATTGGCACTCTTCCATAGCACCCTATTAGACTTCATATACTCTATCATTTGAGTCAAGGCCTTCTGTGTCAAGTTAGTATCCCCAAATATTCCTCAGTGCAAGTTCATCCCCTGAGATCTAGTCAGCCTATCCAGAGTCTCTTGCTTTAAGTTCAACTTTTCCTCAACCAGCAGTAATCAGTTACTGATATTTCTTCAGCTAAGATTAAGACCTAAATGCCCATTTCCCCATTTTCCTGGTGGGTTTCTCTCTGCAGGAGTTTGCATGGATTGTGTGCACGTTGCCACCATTGCTGTAGCTTCATAAGAACACAGTCCCAGAAGCTTGTAAGATTCTATTGCCATTTAGTCATCCACCCACTCCCTGGCTCTTACAATCTTTCCACCTTTTCTTCTACAATGGTCCCTGAGCCCTGGGTGGGTGAGATTTAATATGGGAGACCTGTCCAAGGACCCACAATCTTCTAACTCCTAGTATCCACACTTTGGCCATTTGTGACCTATTTCTGTTCTTCGCTCTCTGTTGCATAAAGAAACTTCATTAATGAGAGTTGAGAAATCCATTAATGTCCTGTTTGCCCCTTGCTACAATGCTGTATGCTGTGCAGGTCGTTGACGTGCTTATTTGGCCTTCAAGCAGGTATTGGACCACTGACTGATGTTCCCCCTTAACATCTTGCATAGTGCTCTCCAAAGCTATGCGAGCCAGCCTTCAGGGGAAGTGGCTTCTAGGTTGGTTCCAGTTTCATTGTTCCAAAGCCACTCTCTGAAGTGTGTCTTGTCTTCAGCAGTAGGTTCTTATCTTCAAATTCAGGGACAAAGGCTGTGGAACTAAGATTTTGGAATTATAACCATAATGTAAATGTGTGTCAGCGGTCATCTAATGTGTTACTAGAGATCAGTGTTATCACATTGGGATGATTTAGGTTGTCTTTTAAGAAAATGTAGCTCGATAATAAGAAGTGACTGTATTTTATTGTTATTTAGAAATAAGATACAATTAAAGTTGTAAAACACATTGATATTAATGAGTTACCTCATGTAATATCATGCTTTCCACACCCACCTATTTTCCTGAAAATTTCATGATTGTATATTCTTATGGTGATTAAATGCCATTTCATATAGATACCATCTTTTAATTACCCATCCATCTGTTGATGCATATATTGGGATTCTATTTCCATGAAATTTTTAAGAATGAAGTATTAGACCGTGATAGGGTCCTTTGCATATATGCTCAGCAGTGGTATAGCTGGATCATACTGAAGTTCTGTTTTACTTAAAAAAAAAAAACAACTGTCCATACTGGCTATACTAGCTTACATTCCTGATGACAGTAATTAAGGGTTACACTTGCATACGTGCTTTCTAGTATTTTCTCTTCTTGATGATAGCCATTCAGACTTGGAAGTTGATAGAACCTCAGAGCAGTTTTAATTTACATTTCCTTGTGGGCTATGGATTTTTAAGATAATATTTTATTGATACTTTTAGAATTTTATATATTTTTCTGTTTACTGTATTCAGGCTCTCCCCACCCCCTACTCTCACATCCACACCTCTCCTCACTCTTCTTCTATTATTTTCCTTAAGGTCTTTTGAGTCTAATTTTTTTATTTTATTTATTTATGTTTTTATGTGTATGAACGTACTGTCTGCATGTAAGGCTGTGCACCCGTGTTGTGCAATGCCACGGAGGTCAGAAGAGGGACTTGGATTCCCCTGGAACTAGAGTTCTCCTGGAATTGGAGTTACAGACGGTTCTCAGCCACCATGTGGGTGCTGGGGATCAAACCCGGGTCCTCTGCAAGAGCCGTCGGTGCTCTTAACCTCTAGTCCGTCCCTCCAGCCCCTTGAGTCTAATTTTTGTTCCTCAAATGTTTATGGTTGTAAACCCTTCCCGTAGAGACTCATTAACCCACAAGGCATCAAATCCTTAAAGAAAACTGACTTCCTCTCCCATTAGCTATCAACTTGCAATAGTTCCTCAACTAGGGCTGGGGCTTCTTGCCTATCTCCCCCATTCATACTGGGCTTTTTCATGGCTTAGGCTTCCACAGGTCCTGTGAATGCTGTCACAAACCCTATAGGTGCATATGTGTGAATCCCTTGTTGTGCCTTGTATTCATCTACCAATTCTTGCTTTTATGTCCTTTTTGTTCCCTCTTCCACCATGATTCCTGAGCATTGGAAGGAAAGAGTATGAAACAGGTGCCCCAGTTAGGATTGAAGGATTCACAGCTCCCTATATGCTACATATTGAACAGATGTGAAATTCTGTGTTAATTGCTATATGCTGCAAAATGGAGTTTTTCTAGTGAAAGTTGCGTGAAGAACTGATCCATTAGGAGTTTGATTAATACTATGCCCATTTAGCAGGATAATAGTAGTAAGTTCTCCCTATCGCCTATGACCTGGCTAGCAATAGGCACAAATCTCAGTAAAAGTTGTAAGATAAAAGCTCAAATGAGGAATGTTTAAAATGATCACGTGGGCAAGAAATGATGAAAATGTAATCTTCCCAAGTGAGAGAAAATGTTGAATCCTCAGAAATGAAACAGATACACTTAATATTTGAAATAAGTTTAAAAATATATATACCTATAGTTTGTTTCTACAATAATGTTCTTGTGGAAATAACATATTTTTCCATACAAAATTCTTGTACTGAAGGCCCTATGTCAGAGGATTGAAATGTGGATATGTAAGTGGTATAAAACAGAATAAACCTGTCCGTGGTCAGTCAAGCTGACTGAAAATGAATGCAAGTTCCTGAATATACCAATCTGTGAGAGCTGAACAGGCTCATGTCTCTGAATCTGCTCATAGTCATTTGAACGCAGAAGACAGTGAAATGAAGAATGTATACAAAGTAAGGATGATCAGACAGGTTTGGGACAAAGGTATTAAATGCAGGAGGAGAGTCAACAATTCATTGATCCTGGTAATAGAGCCAGACAAGGAGGAAAGAAGATCCCTGAGATAAAGAATGGCCACATCCAGTTTACAGAAAGAAGCTCTAATTATGTTTCCCATATGATCTGATGCACAATTGTACATATAAAATGAACCCTACAACCAAGGAAAAGCAGATGAGAGTACATAATTACCTCACAAAGCAAGAGACAAAAAGATGGTAAATTGACAGTCACCATTTTGCTTTAATGAACTTTGACAAGTAAGAGTAGAAGATATTTTATTAGACTTATCAAAGAAGATAAAATGTGAATATCATGGAGTTTATTCTGTGGATAACATTAGCAAATGGAAATCTCTGATGCATTGAATTATAGATTATTAAATAGGCAAGTATTACTGTAAATAATTTCACAAATTCCAAAGCCAAATACCTAAATTCAATCATCCATTTAAAGACCTTGATCATTCACAGTTCTTCATTTTTAAAGTAGAAATACATTAACACATTCCTAGAGGAAAACTCTAAATAATAAATTAAGTGATCAATTGAGGTCTACATGTAGAGTTTGATATTTCTTCATATTTAATTCTTCATATTTAATAAAAACTCAGTTCCTTCTATATATGTGTGTGTAATTATATATGCTCTAAATCCATTTTATCATTACCAGTAACATCACCATCATTGATTTATTAATAAGCAATTCCAATTTTCTTTAAAACAAAACATCATTTACTTTAAATATATTTCAGCAAGTATAATTAGTACAATACAGACACCAAAAAAAATGGACCCCAAAGGAATTTTGGAGTTGTGGAACATAGGAATGTGTTATTAATATTTCAGAGTCTTCAAAAGCGAACTTATCCAATGACATAACTTGGGAAACCAAAGTCCTATTTCTATATAAAACTAAAAAACATGGATTATGTTCATGAATGTACTCTTTGGTCTAGAATTTTCTTCAGGGCAGATTTGACATCCTTATTTCTCAGGCTATAGATCAGTGGGTTCAACATGGGCACTAGAGCAGTATAAAATACAGATGACACCTTCCCTTGCTCTGTTGAGCCAACTGATGATGGCTGTAAGTACACGAATGTAGCAGAACCAAAGAAGATGGTCACAGCAGAGATGTGGGAGCTGCAGGTGCTGAAGGCTTTGGACCTGCCCTCAGTAGAGCGAATGTGCAGGATGCTGGCAATGATGAAGATGTAGGAGGTAAGAACAGTCAGGGTAGGGGCCAAAATATTCAATGCACTTAAGAAAAGGACCAGTAATTCATTAATATAAATGCTTGAGCAGGACAATTCCAAGAGTGGAAAGAGATCACAAAAGTAATGGTTAATATCTGTTTTGTACAAAACGAGTCTCAACATGAAGCCTGTGTGAATTGATGACCCAATGATACCCAAAGAATAAACTCCCACTGTGAACCAGAAGCAGAGATGGTGAGACATGACCACATTGTAAAGCAAAGGGTTACAGATGGCAACATAGCAGTCATATGCCATTATAGCTAACATGTGGCACTCAGAAATAGCAAAAAGAGAAAAGAAGTAGAGCTGGGTCATGCATTCAGTGTAGGAGATGACATTTATCTCTGTCAAAAAGTTCACCATCATTTTGGGTGTAATGATAGTAGAATGGCAGAGGTCAATGAAAGACAGATTGCTGAGGAAATAATACATCGGTGTGTGCAGTAGAGAACTGAGTCCAATTAATGTTATCATACCCACATTGCCCACAACTGTGAACATGTAAATTTCTAGGAAGAGGAGAAACAGTGGCAGATGAAGACTGGGCTGGTTTGAGAGTCCAGCTAGGATAAAGGCAGTCACTGTGGAATGATTTCCAGCTCCCATTTTCCTGTCAGAAAAAAAAAAAGAAATGAGGAAGTAAGGAAACCTATGTCTGTCTCTTTGAAAATATGAGCATGCAATGGGATCTTGTGGAGATCTTTAAATATCCCTAATCAATGCGGTGCATGACTCAATGAGCAGTGGCAGATATCACTGACTTCGAACCTAAGAGAAATTATAATCTTTTAAAGGAAGCTGGAGGAGTTAGGCAATGATCAATAACACTTGCTATTCTTGAAAAGGACTGGACTTTAGCCCAGCAGCCATGTCACAACCACGTATAAGTACAGCCTCAGAAGATCCAGTGTACTCTTCTGGCCCCTTTAGGCACACAAACACATGTGACTCTACAACAAGATACACACATGCACATAAATGAAAACTTTGTAAATATTTTCAAAGAAACATTAAAACACTGATATTTCATTTTTTTTTTTGAGAGAGGGTCTCCCTATAGCCCCAGCTGGCCTGGAACTCATTGTGTAGACCAGGCTGGCCTTGAACTCACAGAGATCCAGCTGCCTCTGCCTCCCAAGTGCTAGGATTAAAGGTGTGTGCCACCACATCCGGCTTCCATCATGATTCTTTTAAAGCAAATGCATCCTTTATTTTTTAAATGAATAAAATTGATTCTATAATCATAAATTGCAATTTTAACATTTAAGCAACAGTTGAATTCATAGCTAAGGTAAGAGAGATGATGTAGAAATTTTGTCATTTGAAATAATTTAAATAACTTACAAATAATTAGCTACCAAAGGAAAATCCATGTATCACATGATGTTTATGTAAAACTATTTGACATGTTACTGTACTCAGTGTAGGTTGTTCTCATTGTCAATATCTCTAAATAATAAAACTAAATGTATCACTTGAAACAAGAAGTAGAAATTTGAGATTTTAACACAAAAGCATTGCAGTAGGCAAAAACCTCTTCCTATAGATCCAGGCTTTCTGGAATAAGAATATCTAAACATTTTTCAGGATCATGGCACTTAGTGAAAGGAGTTTCTAAGGTGTCTTCCATGTCAGCAATTCTTGGTTTTAAAATTCTAATGAGCTTTCATTTTAGACAGCTTGGGTTCCAATATCATGTCAATCTGTTTCTTGCAGAAATTTGTTCTATTGTTCAAGTCTCTAAAAAAGAGTATTGTTACTCTACTACAGCTCCTGGAAGTTCATAAATGTCAGTATAATATTTTTCATATTGTAACCTACCATTTCTCTCTAAAATCTCTTTCCCTCATCTATAAATTAATTCCCATAGCAAAGGTTGGAGACAGTTACTGGTTTGGTGTTTTCACTTGTTAGTCTTTGTCAACTTGACACAATTTAGAGTGGCCTGGGAAGAAGGAAACTCAAATGAGGACTGTCCTTGATAAGACTGTCATGTGGAGTTGTCTGGGAGACATTTTCTTAATTATTCATACCTGTGAAAAGGTTCAAGCCACTGTGGTCAGTGCCAACCTTGGGGAGGTAAGCCTGTGCTGTGGACAGATAGCTGAGCAGACCAGGGAGAGCACGGCAGTAAGCTGCATTCCTCCAAGGTCTCTGCTTTGGTTGCTGCCTCTCTGTTCCTGACTTGAGCTCTTACACTGTCTTCCCTCAGTGAAGAACAGTTACCTGGAATGGTAATCTAAAACTTTCCTCCCAATATGCTTTTGGTCAGAGTGCTTATCAGAGCAACAGAAAAGCAAACTAAGACTGTCTTTTCTTTTTCTCCACATATATGTTGGTCCCTCATACATTAATACATATAAGACAATTTTAACTTCTTATGTTGTCAGGATTTTATGGCAGACATTTAATTTTTATTTATAATGTTCCCTTCTATTCTATGTACTTCTATAATCTTTATTCTGTGAACTCTCATTTAATAGATTATGGGTAAAATGAAAATAGGTGTCTTCAATTACTGGGGGTGGAAAGGAGGGTAGGTGAAATTCGGGATGAAGGAAATGATGAACCTGATGGAATAGTATATGAAAAAAATCTATGAAAACTACACTCTTTCATTAAACCAATTAAATATATAGTTGAAGAGAATCCTAAAACACTTGCAATGTGAAAAATGAGGCAGCAGACTGGGGAGGAAAGGATGAAGAGTGCATGGGGGAGGGAAGAGAGAAAAGATGATGCCATGGGGGACTTGACAGAAACTGAGGATGTCTGAAAAGGCTCTGGAAGCCCACTAGATAGTAATCTAATTTCCAAATATAAGTTTACAAAACAAGAGTTCATGGAAACATAGGCTGTATAGCTGAACAAGTTCAATTCCAGAAAACACAGGTTACTAAATAAAGATAGCTGTGTAAGGCCATGGATACATTTGTGTGGGTTGTCAGGGAGCCCTCAGAGATCTTGAAAACCATCAAGCTACTGCCATTGTTCTTGGCTAGACACCATCACTACATGATAAGACGCTATTGCTGAAGATACAATGCAAATTCAATCTAAATGACAAGGAAACTTCTCTTCTGTCTAATTTTCATTCTCCTACAAATGTAGGGTGCTAGAAGGGAAAATAATCAATACTCGTACTCTGTGCTAGACACTGCATGGTACAACATCTATCTAATAGGCAAGATATGCCCCATAGTGTAAACTGCCATGATTTTATGATCTGTCTGTTTTCTCATTGGATTTGAGGCCTGTTCCACAGGTGGCAATTCTTGACCGGTAAAAAGCCAATTCCTGGGGAGATCTTACCTCCTAGTTGCTGATGGGTGATATTGTAAAATTGCTCTCTAAAAATTATGTTTATATCTATAGACCCAAGCCGCTCTTAACCTTGGTCAGAGAAGTTGTTTTTTTTTCTTTTATGAAGTGAACAGGACTCAATGCAGAGGCACACAACTGGGTAAAATGTGGAGAATAAATGACTTTAAGTGCTCATCCCTGAAGTGGGCACAGAAAGAATGTAAAAGCCATGGACGGGGAGTTCTCTGAAATGTCGTCTCTAAAGCATGACAAGAATATTCCACTCATGAACTGACAGCAGTTGTGCTTTCCTGCAAGTCCTGAAAAGAATCAAGTCAGCTCAGGTTCCAACATGGACTGGGAAGTAGCTCATTAGGCTCCACCTGTAACTAAGGTGCTATTGGCAGTGGATAGCTGCTGGCAGATGGAGAATCATTCTTCTTTGGAATGATTCTCTACACAAGTAGAGCTTGGTGCAATGTTCCAGTCTGTAAGTTGTGGGAGCAGCAACTTGACTTAGCAGGTTAAAAACTATATAGAAGATGAAAAGGACATGAAGCAGGAGGGGGATATATTGGGTAGATCTAAGGGGGAGAATGGGGCAGGGATATGATTATATTTCATTCTGTACATGAATAAATGTTTCATCGAATAATTTTGTAAAGTTACAGTTCTCTAAAATTGAATAGTGGGAAGGAAAACCATTTTCTCTTAGCCATGACTATGTCCCATATTATATGCACACATATCTAATTCTGTATTATTAAGTTGTATACAATCTTTCTTTCTACACTAGCTAATAATTTAAATCTAGTACTTGAATGTAACACATTGGAAATAAATGCATTTAATAAAATTACTGAATGAATTTTATATAGTTTACACATATTCAAAATAACTGAATGAAGCTGAGTTATTTGAAATAAATAAATAAACGTTTGTTATATTACACTACTCGAATGAGCACGGAAAGAGACGGGAAAGTATTTATATGCATTTCTATTTGGATAAAGAAAGAACAGCACAGAGAATTGTGAAATTTTATAAAATAAAGACTGAGATTTAAACTTATAGAACCTTTAGAGAAAGCTTAGTATTCTAAGGTTTTCTTCTCCAGTTTCTGATGGGAAACTGGCTTTGAAGATGTGAGCAAGTGACGGTCCCAAAGTACTCTTCCAGGCACTAATCAAGCTTTCTGATGAGGCCGATGTGCAAATTCACTTGTTCCTCTGCAAAGAGTGGATCATTTCATATTGAATTGAGATAATATGAGGTTCATTACGAAATAACAGTGCCTGAGGAATCATATCCTGCAACTTCAACCCTGGGGAGAATGAACAATTAAATGATTCCATTTCCCCACATAATATAGTCACATGGGACACAGTCATCTTTCTCATTTTTATGGATGGAAGATGGGAGTATGAGAGATAGCATTAGAGCTCCAGGGAGTTTGACAATGATATATGTAAAATTCTAAATTTAGGAAATTATTAAGACATACACTGTAAGAACTGCAAAATGTGATTACTCACAAGAAATAAAGAGCAAAGTAGGGGAAACAGCGAATGTCTATGAGTGATAAGATATTTTCCCATGGATAAGCCTGTCTGTATTATCCCCTCTCTTGAGTCCTTCTCTTCACTCCCATTCTTACTCGTTTGTATATCTTTCCCTCTTCCATTCCCAGGTGAATACTTACATTTTCCCTATTTCCCCCTGGTAGCACCCGTTTCCTAACTCTCCTTCTCTTGGGCTCTTCCTTTCCTTTACCTCCATGGCTTCTTTCCATTTTCCGGCTCCTGTAATTACAAATCCTGTAGGAGTTGGTGCTAAGATCCACAAATGGGAGAGAAGAGACCTTGCTTGTTTTTCAGAGACTGTGTAACTTCGTTTAGTAGAACAGTTTCTTGTTCCTTCCTTTTACCTGAAAATTTCATGATTTCATCTTTCTGTACCACTGAGTAAAACTCCATTGTGTAAATGTACCACTTGTTCACTATATACTTGTACATTGGGGGATGTTTAGGTTGATTCCATTTCTTTTCTGTTATTAACAAAAGCAACAAAAATGGATGCATAAGTATCTCTACTGTAGATTAAGTCATTTGTGTATATGCCAGAGAGTGGTATAACTTGATAATAGGTTAGATTCCTTTTTACTTTCTTTTTTAAAAAGATAATACTTTTACTGATGCTTTCTGTATTTCATACATCATTTTAAGTTTAATTTAGACATATTCCCCTTTCTCTTCACCCCACCCAGTTCATGCATACTGCCATACATATTCTAGGTCTTTCTCTTGGTCTTTCCCCTACTTTCCTCTTTATTTCCTGTGAGTAATCACATTTCACAGTTCTTACAGTGTATGTCTTAATAATTTCCTAAATTTAGAATTTTACATATATCATTATCAAATTCTCTGGAGATTTAATGCTATCTCTCATACTCCTGCCTTTAATCCATAAAAATGAGAAGGATGGCTGCCTTCCATGTGACTATATTATGTGGAATTCAGTGGGAAATAGCCAATGTCTGTGAATGATGAGAAATTTTTATTTAATTTTAATTGTAATATATTTAATGTATTTTTAAATTTTATTTATTTATGTGTATGAATGTACTGTGTGTATGTAGGTTTGTTCACCCTTGTCGTGCAATGCCACGGAGGTCAGAAGAGGGTGTCGGATTCCCCTGGAACAGGAGTTCTCCTGGAATTGGAGTTACAGATGGTTCTCAGCCACCATGTGGGTGCTGGGGATCGAACCCTGGTCCTCCTTAAGAGTGGTCAGTGCTCTTAACCACTAGGCCATCTCTTCAGCCCCTATTTAATGTATTTATATATTGTAGTAGTCACTTTTCTGTTGCTGTGATAAAACTGCCATGACCAACGGAACTTACAAAAGGAAGAGTTTATTTGAGCTTATGATTGATGGTTTCAGGGAATTAGAGTCCATTGTGGCAGGAGGCATGGTGGCCAGAGCGGGAGCAGAAAGCCAAGGGTCACATCTCGCAAAGAACACAGGAAGTCAAGAGAGAGCCTCTGGAGACTAGCAAGGATTGTTAAGCTCTCTAAGCCTGGCCCCAGTGACATACTTTCTCCAGCATGGCCAGTCCTTCTAAGATCTCCCCAAATAGCGCCACCAACTGGGGACAAAATGTCTGAATACTTAAAGCCTATGGGGGACATTTTCATTCAAACTACCACAGATATCATATTTCTTTTTTTTTAAATTTGTTTATTTTTAAGGGATTCTACAATATAAGAGCACAGTTGTTTTCAGATCACATTAATGTTGCTCAGTTTGCCATACAATTAGGTAATTGGTACTAGCATCCACAGATGAGGGATACCATTCATTGTTTGTTTTTCTTGGACTGTGTTACTTCATTAAGCATGATATATTCTCGCTCCATCCATTTACCTGCAAAGTTCATGATGTCATCTTTCTTTACAGCTGTATAGAACTCCATTGTGTAGATGTACCACATTTTCTCTATCCACTCTTCAGTTGAGGGGTATTTGGGTTGGTTCCAGCTCCTTGCTATTGTAAAGAGAGCTGCAATAAACATGGCTGTGCATATATCTCTGTGGTAAAATGAGTCTTGTGGGTACATACCCAGGAGTGGTATGGCTGGGTCAGGTGGCAAGTTCATTCCAAGTCTTCCAAGGATTCTCCACACTGCTTTCCATAGTGGCTGTATGAGTTTACATTCATTCCCAAGAGCAGTGGATGAATGTTCCCCTTTCCCCACAACCTCTCCAGCACTTGGTATCACTTGTTTTCTTGATCCCTGCCAGTCTTTATCAGAGTGAGATAATATCTTAAAGTGGTTTTAATTTGAATTTCTTTAATTATTAGCGACCTTGAACACTTTTAAAGATGTTTCTCAGCCATCTCTAATTCCTCACTTGTGAAGTCTCTGTTCAGCTCTTTGCTCCATCCTTTGAGTGGGTTATTTGTTTCCTTTCTTCTTTGTTTTTTGAGTAGTTTATATATTCTGGAATTCTATGCTTTGTCAGATGTTTCTGCGGTGAAGGTTTCCTCCCACTTTGTGGGTTTTCTCTTCACTTCCTTGATTGTTTCTTCTGATGTACAGAAGCTTTTGAGTTTAATGAGGTCCCACTTATCAATAGTTCACCTTAATTCTTGTGCAGCTGCCGTCTGATTTAGGAAGTCTTTTTCTGTGCCTATATCCTGTAGTCTGCTGCCAACTTTTTTTTCTATCACCTTCAGAATTTGGGGGTTTCATGTTGAAGTCTTTGATTCATCTGGAGCTGACTTTTGTACAGGGCAAGAGGTAGGGGCTTAATTTCATTCTTCTACAAGTTGTGATCCAGTTTTGCCAACACCACTTGCTGAAGATGCTGTCTTTCCTGCATTGCGTCTTCTTAGCCCTCTTGTCAAATATGAGGTGGCTGAAATTGTATGTGCTCAAGATTGGATCTTCAGTTTTGCTCCATGGCCAACAGGTCTGTTTTTGTGCCATACAAAGCTGTTTTTATGACTATAGCCCTGTAGTATAGTTTGAAGTCTGGTATAGAGATCACCCTTGTATTGCTCTTTTTACTCAGGGTTGCTTTGGCTATTCGGGGTCTTTTTTTTTCCAAATGAAATTAAGGACTTTTTTTTCCAAGCCTGTGAAGAAATTCTCGGGGATTTTAATTGGGATTGCATTGAACCTATACAAGAGTTTTGGTAGAATGGACATTTTACTATATTAATTTTTTCCCAACCATGAGCATGAGAGATCTTTTCCATCTTTCTGATTCTCCTCTTATTTCCTTTTCTCAGGGGTTTAATTTTTTTTTTTGTAGAGACCTTTGGTGTCTTTGGTTAGGTTTGTTCCTAGGTATTTTATTGTTTTTGAGGCTATTGTGAGTGGGAATTTCTCCTTGTATTCCTTCTTCAGTTGTTTGTTGCTGGTGTAAAGAAAGGCTACTGATTTTCCTAGGTTGGTTTTGTATCCTGCTACTTTACTTAAGCACTTAATCATTTCTAGGAGTTTTCTGGTGGAGATTTTAGCATCCTTTAAGTAAACAATAATATCATCAGCAAAAAGTGATAGCTTGACTTCCTCTTTTCCAATTAGAACAACTTAAATTTCTGTTTCTCCACTTGTAGAAGAATGAAATTAAACCCCTACCTCTCGCCCTGTACAAAAGTCAACTCCAGATGGATCAAAGACCTCAACTTGAAACCCCAAACTCTGAAGGTGATAGAAGAAAACCTTGGTAGCAGACTACAAGACACAGGCATAGAAAAAGACTTTCTTATGTAAACAATCATATCATCAGCAAAAAAGGATAGTTTGACTTCCTCTTTTCCAATTAGTACTCCTTTAATTTCCTTTTCTTGCCTATTGCCCTAGCAAGTGTTTCAAGCACTATATTGAAGAGGAGTATTGACAGGGGGCAGCCTTGCCAAGTTCTGGGACTGTGTTACTTCACTTAGCATAATGGCTTTGAGCTCCATCCATTTACCTGCAAAGTTCATTATGTCATCTTTCTTTACAGCTGTATAGAACTCCATTGTGTAGATGTACCACATTTTTGTCATCCACTCGTCTTTTGAAGGGGATTTGGGTTGGTTCCAGCTCTTTGCTATTGTGAAGAGAGCTGCAATAAACATGAATGTGCTTGTATCTTTGTGGTAGGATGAGTCTTTTGGGTATATCCCAGGAGTGGTATGGCTGGGTCGAGTGGTAGGCTCATTTTGAGTCTTTTAAGGATTTTCCACACTGCTTTCCATAATGGTTGTACAAGTTTACATTCCCACCAGTAGTGGATGAGTGTTCCACTTTCTCCACAACCTCTCCAGAATTTGGTGTTTTTTGTTCTCTTGATCTTAGCCAGTCTTATTGGAATGAAATGATATCTGAGAGTGGTTTTAATTTGCATTTCCTTAATTTTTTTTAGTCTTTTTCAAGACAGGGTCTCCCTGTAGCCCCAGCTGTCCTGGAACTCACTCTGTAGACCAGGCTGGCCTTGAACTCACAAAGGTCCTCCTGCCTCTACCTCCCAAGTGCTAGGATTAAAGTCATGCACCACCACGCCCAGCTTGCATTTCCTTAATTATTAAGAAAGGCAAGTGAGCAATGCTATTTTTATATTTCTTTCTATCTGAAGGCAACTGTGATGTTATAATGTGTCTCTCTTAATGGGCCCTACTTTCAGACATGTTAATTAATGTATATAGGTGGAAGGTATATATTTTAGAGTAAAACAAAATTATAGGAAAAAATGTGACTCCTTAAACATATTTTTGTTAACATATAGTTTATTCCCAGAGGACATAATTCTGGTACATATATGACATTTATAGAGGCATATTTTGGAGCAATACAAATGGGAGGTAAAAACAACAGCATAAGGATTAGGTCAAAGAACAGATTGACACAGTTAAATTATGCCCCCCCAATAATAAATCTCTGCAGAGAAAAACTTTAATTATTAATGATGTTGAACACTGTTTAAGATGTTTCTCAGCCATCTTTAATTCTTCACTGGTGAAGTTTCTGTTCAGCTCTTTACTCCATCTTTTGTGTAGGTCATTTGTTTTCTTACTTCTTTGTTTGTTGAGTAGTTTATATATTCTTGCATTAGTGCTCTGTCAGATGTATCACTGGTGAATATTTCCTCCCACTCTGTGGGTTTTCTATTCACTTCCTTGATTGTTTCTTTCGCTGTACAGAAGCTTTTGAGTTTGATGAGGTCCTGTTTGTCAACCATTGACCTTATTTCCTATGCAGCTGCTGTCTGATTTAGAAAGTCTTTTCCTATGCCTATGTCTTGTAGGTTGTTGCCAACTTTTTCTTCAGACTCTGTCAGATTGCCTGACAGGACAGTTCAGCTTTCTCTTTTGGGTAGGTAAAGTGAGGAGGCAGCTCTGGGCTGCTAACAGTACACATTCTATCTGTCTTATTTGGAGTCAACAAGTCTAAGTATCCAGTCATAATTCCAGGGCTCACCTTTCCCCAAGTGAGTGGCCCAAGCAGGCCAAGCTGTATGTAGTTCCTGTTCCCAATGGAAGTGTAGGTACCTTGATAGCAAGGAGTACCCTGAACCATCTATTCTTGAAATCCTCTCCCAATATCCAACTGATTCAACCTGGACAAGACCACCTCTCATATGGGGTTGCCAGGCAAGATGCCTAACCTAGGGAAAACTGAGTTCTCTCTCCTGATCCTAGGAAGCCCTAAGATTGCAGGCCTGGATGCTAGGTTCCAAGGACAGATTCAGGCTACTAGGACTCTGTGGTGGTATGCAGAACTGGATGTTTGATGGGCAGAGACCCTCCCAACCACAGATTATGCCCTTCTGTGCTTCCTCCTATGCCCTTCTTTGCCCACTCACTCCTTATGCTACTCAACGCTCTTGTCCTTTTCCTCCTGGATATTTTAAGAAAAGATTTCACTCCACTTCTACATTGTGGGGAGTGATTTGTTCAGCAAAGTAGAGGAGGTCTTCTGCTAAACTAAACCCAGAAAAATAGTGAAAATGTGCATGACAAACTATATTTGGAATGGAATTAAATTTATATAGTTCTTTGTTATATAATTTATTCAATGTGGTATGTATCTAAATAAATTGTGTTTATTTTTATTTTATGAATATGAGGGTTTGCCTGCATATGTGTATTCATACCATGTGTAATGCCTGGTTCTGCCCCAGGAAATAAAAATGTATCATATTTCCTAGAACTGAAGTTATAAACCATTGTGAGCTGGTATATGCATGTTGGGAACTCCACATTGCTTTCCACAGTGATTGTACAAGTTAACATTCCCATCAACAGTGGATGAGTGTTCCCCTTTCCCCACAACCTCTCCAGCATTTGGTGTCTTTTGTTTTCTTGATCTTAGCTAGCCTTATAAATTTCTCCACTCTGCTTTTATAGTGGCTGAACATGTTTGCAATCCCACCATCACTGAAATACCTTTCTCTGTATCTAGAAAGCACTTGGTGTAATTGTTCACATTGAGCATAACCAGTCTGACTAGGGTAAGATGAAATCTTAAAGTGTTTTTTATTTGCATTTCTTGAATAATTAAACATGTTGAACACTTTTAAGGTGTTTGGGCCCATTTTTATTTCCTCATTTGCACACTATCTGTCCAGTTCTTGAGCCCATTTTTATTAGGTGATTTGTTTTATAGTTTCCTTGGTTTTTGAGATATTTTTATATTCTTGACTGTAATCCTGCATCAGAGGTGTAGCTTGTGAAGATTTCTCTCCCCACTCTGGGTTTCCTCTTCACTTTATTGGTTGTTTCCTTTGATGTATAGAAGGTTTTAACTTTAAAATAACCTTAATGTCTGAGCTACTGATGTCTGACAGAAATTCCTTTCTTACATCTATATTTGTACAGAACTGCCTATGGTTCCCTGTAATAGCTTGAGGTTTCCTAATGACGTCTTTACTACATTTGGGTTTTTTATTCAAGATAAAAGATGAGGGTCTAATTTTATTCTTCTACAGGTACAGATCCAGTTTGCCAGTACAATTCACTGTAGATGCTGTCTTTCCTCCAGTCTGTGCTGCTATGTGTATGATAAATTTACACAAAGTAGTTGGTACCTTTGTCAAATATTAGGTAGTTGAAATTGTGTGCAGTCATGTTTGGGTCTTCTATATACTCATGCACCCATTTGTTTTGCTCACTTTTAACAACAGCAAAGAAATTAAAGCAGCTCAAATGTGCATCAGTGAAAGAATGGATAGTGCAAATATGGTATATTTAGAGAATAGAGTTGGGATTTTTATCAAATACCAAGTGGTTCAAATTGCATGCACTCATGTTTGGATCCTCTCTTATGTTCCATAGATCTACATGTCTGTGTTTGTGCCATTACCGTGATGCTATTATGATTACAGTACTGTAATATAGTTTGATATAATGTATGGTAATCCCCCCAACATTGCTTGCTGCATTAATGATTGCTTTGACTATCTGTAGTTTTTGTGATTCCATATAAGTTTTAGGATATTTTTCTAGTATTGTGAATATTGTTATGTGTATTTTATTGACATTGCTTTGAATCTATAGATTGTTTTGGTATGTTGGACATTTTGATGATATTGTGAATGTGAGAGTTTCCATGAATGTTTTCTCCAGTTGATTGTTACTGCTATATTGAAAGGCTACTCATTTTTGTAAATTAATTTTGTAATCTCTTGCTTGGGTAAAAGTGTTGATCATTTCTAAAATTTCCTCATGGAATTTTGGGGATCTCTTATGTATAATATTTGCAAATAGGAATAATTTGACCTCTTGTTTTCCAAATAGTACTCATTCAATTTCCTTTTCTCATCATATTGCTGCAGCAAGAGTTTCAAGCACTATATTGAAAATAAGTGGAGATAGTGGGCACCCTCATCTGGTTCCTGGTTTTAATGAGAATGCTTCCAATTGTTCCCCATTTTGAATGATGTTGGCTATGGGTTTGTTGTATATATCTTCAATGATATTTAGGAATGTTTTTTCCAGTCCAATTCCCTCTAGGATATTTTATATAAATCCATATTGGAGCCCTATCAATGGGAGGGAACACATGAGTTGCAATGTGAACATAGGCAAATATACATGACTGGAAAGGGAATAGATTCTGGAGAAAACCCTACTTCTGTTATCCTTAGACAAGTATAATTTCTAACTGTATACAAAATATGTGCCCTTATATATATGGACAACTATACAATTCACTACTCATCAAACAAGCTTCTTTTTGCAAAAATATGGAGACCATTATAGAGTTCTACAACTGATCATACACAGAGAATAAGTTTCTGTGAGATGGCCCACCACAAGTGACACATCTACAATGGATTCTCTATACCTAAGGCTCACAAAACATAGCTGAACTGACTGTACAGAGAATACTAATGCATGTCTCAATTCTTACTAGTGAAGTTTCCTCATACAACAGAGGGAAATGCAAACACAAGGCTACAAGTTTCTGTAGTGTAGAGAATAAGAGACTGCATGCAGAGTATGCATCCCTGGATAGGACTCCTATATTAAGCCTCACTTTCTTATGGCTCAGTGACTATTGCAGATGAGGGTACAGAATGATTGTAAAAGGGAGTGTTGGTGTATGACCATAAGGAAACAGAGGCTTCTAGGCTTAAGGGAGGGGCTTAAGATTGACTAAATTCCAGTGGATGAAATTAAACTGTGGGGCACATGTGTATAAAACTTGACTCAATAATACATAATATATAAAATAAAGTGCAGTAATACACCAATATGTTCTTGAGAATTTCCTTTTTTACCAGCAGCAAGCTTTTGTTTAAATGAGAAACAATACCACAGAGCCATTGTTATGAAATAAAGGATGAAGCTGATTTGTGCCTGATTATAACCTGGACTAATGTGGTATACAATACAATGATACACAAATGGATGTTATTAAAGATGTTTAAAATTTGGAAGGACAGGATGGATTCAAGATGCTATTTCAAGAAGGGAAATTTTATGAATGAAAAGAGGATAGGGGGTGAGGGGCATGGATGGAGAGAAGGTCTAAACTCGGGGGAGAGCACCGACTGCTCTTGCAGAGGACCCGGGTTCAATCCCCAGCACCCACATGGTGGCTGAGAACCATCTGAAACTCCAGTTCCAGGAGAACTCCAGTTCCAGGGGAATCCGACAACCTCTTCTGACCTCCGAGGCATTGCACGACACGGGTGCACAGACCTACATGCAGACAGTACATTCATACACATAAATAAGTAAATAATTTTTTAAAAAACTATTGTATGACCTGTACAATAACTAAACAAAATATATTAAAATAAATTAACAAATAAAAATGTAAAAAGAAAAAAGAGAAAAATCAAAACGACAGCAAATCATTAACATAGAATTGTTTGCATGCAGGTACATATCGAGTATGACATGCATCTCAATTTCAGATCATGTGTTTCAAGGGAAACTGAGACAAAGTAATCATGCTTTCATGTTGGTTAGTTGTGACACCTTGTTTAAAAAGTGGAGTTTGGACAAGCTCAAGCTGATAAAGAAGAAAAAGAAACTGCTCTATGCATCTGAGCAGAAGGTAATGGAAACTGGAGAAAACATTTATTTGGAGATGTCTGTCTCCTTTATGAAAAATTTTAATGTACATTTTATTGAGTTTCTGTGCATTTCATACAATAAATCTTCATAATATTTAGACCTAATCCTCCAAGCCCACCTCCCATAGCACATCAACACATGGCTTGGGATCTTTGCAGAAGAGGAGCCAGAAAGATTTTAAGAACCAGTGTTCATGAGTGAATGTAAGGAAACAGACTTTCAGATCTCTGGGAATTTGTTCATGTAAATTGTTCAACAATGGTGACACAGTCAGATGAAAACCCAGCATAGAACTGGGCAAATTGGTAGCAGTCTCCAACTTTAATCAAGGAACTATTGGCGACTGATTACTGCTGGGTAAGGGAGAGTTGGTTGAACTTTTTAAAAATAAAACAGAATGTTTTATTTTTTGAGACAAGGTCTCCCTATAGCCCCAGTTGGCCTGGAACTCACTCTGTAGGTCAGGCAGGCATTGAACTCACAGAGATCTGCCTGCCTCTGCCTACCGAGGGCTAGGATTAAAGATGTGTGCCACCATGCCTGACTTAAAGAGGGTTCTTATCCACCATGTGGGTGCTGGGAATCGAACCTGGGTCCTCTGCAAAAGCAGCCGACACTCATAACCACTGAGCCATCTCTCCAGCCCCGGGAGAGTTGATTTTTAAGGGAGTAAAGCTAATTGGCTGACTAGACTCCAGTAAATGAACTTGCATCAGGGGACATTGAGGTACAAATGTTTTGCTGGTTTAATGAAATTTTGATGGCTTTGAAGTTTTATGCCAACTGAAAATTGATAAACTCTAGAAGGATCTAGAAAATAAAACAAAATTTTGTTGTCCAATCATCTGGAGTGAAGATAGGGAGAGAAAGAAAAATTCATTTTGAAATTGCATCCACTAGGAGATGTGGGAGCTGAGGTGCCATGAGAGGTGGATGCCTTCAAGGGCTACTGCAAATAACTGATAGGACAGATTACCTCCTCAGGAGGAACAGATGTGTTCTCAGCTTCCTGTTTTAAAGAGCAACAATGCAAGATTAATTGGTCAAAAGAAAAATAATATCTGAAGGATGCAGTTTGTTGTTTAAAAGTGTAGTACTTGAATTTTATGAAGGGAACTTTTCATTAGTCAGAAACAATTTTGGAATTTTTGATTATTGAATTTTTGTAAGTTGCATATAATATATTTATTACATTTGGAGCCTCTCCCTTATTAGCAATTCTACTTCCAACATCTCACCCAAATTCTAATGCATAACCAAGCATATAGAGTTAATTTGTGTCCTGAAATTTCTTTCAATGTGCTTCCATCCACAGAAGCCTTGTTAACCTAGGAGGAGACGTACCTTGTGGCCTTATAAACATCCAAAAGGAAAGTACAACCAGATACAAATAATCAGTAAGAGCAGAGAAACTGTACTTCAGACATAGAACTTGAGATCTTAGTAAAAAAGACATGAAAGAATAAAGAGAGAGTACTGTTGTTTGGCTTATCTCCAATTCTTACTGGCAAGTGCATCTACTCTGTGGCTGCCACTGCTTTTGGCACTCCTCAAAGGCATGAGACACAGCTTTTTAACCTCCTAATATGGACTGAGGACTCATGTCTCTACAAGAATCCTCCAAACCTTCAATGCCAGATGGGGACCACTGAAATACCCAGCTTATGGACTAAACAGCTAAGGGGATGTCAGCCTCATGAGAGTGCAGACTGCCATTGTTGGACTACCTGGGCTGTATCATGGAGGCCAATCCAGGGGGATCAAGACAGGGAGCATGCTTACTGGACTTCATTTTGGGGAACCATGGGAGGGAAAGACCCCAATGTGGAGAAAAAGTGCAAGATTGATGGTTGGGGTTGCCAAGGAGGAACCTTCCACCACTTCCTTAAGGAAAACATGACATCTTTTAAGGAAGAAAAAAAAATCTTCCAATTCTAGTGATGTGTATGCATGTATGTATGTATGTATGTATGTGTATATTTATGTATATATAACTATATATATAAATAATATAAAGTTATACTTCTTTTTACCTTCATGCAACTTTACTGTTAAAATGTGAATCTTTAAATGTGTTTTGGAAATAGCCTATAATTTATTTTCAGAATTTGTAATTTTGATTTATGTGTGGAGTGAATATACGCATATTTTGGAATAATATAAAATTAACAGGAAAAAAAGAGAGAAAAACCCATTCAAAGAACTGACCAAAACGGTAAATGTTATAAAAGACTGAGAAAAAGATGCAAGACAGGACTTAACATGTACAAGAGTCCATGAACTCTGGCAGAAAGTGTGGGGGGGGCGTGAGGGGTGAGCATGGATGGGGGAACGAGTCTAAATGTGATTAAGAAATGTTGTATGAAATGCACTCAATTAAAATTAACTTAAAAAAACGAGATTGATTCTCCTTCCCAGATGCCATTGATTTCCAATAGTTCTTCAGGTAGACTTGGGGTTGCTTAACAACTTTCCCTTGTCAATGAATGAATCTTGTCTGGTTTGAGCTTTTACAGTCCATGTCTATGCTGTCACTATTGCTGTGACTTTGCATAAGGAACTCCCCAGCTATGTAGAAACTGCATTTCTTGTGGTCTTCCACCACCTACGGCTCTTAAAATCTTTCTACCACCTCTTTCAATAAGCCTTGGGAGGCAGACATTTGACACAGGTGTCCAATTAAAGGATAATCATGTTGCACTCTCATTCTCTGCACATTGACTAGTGTGCATGTTTGTGTTAATAACCATGTGCTGAATAAGGAAGTGTTTTGGGAGACAGTTAAATCTAAGGATACAGAGAGCCATTATTTATCACTTTAATGCTATACATTAGAATAATAGCATATTATGGCTCTCCTGTAAGGGCTAGGTACTGTATGGCCTGATGTTCTTAGCCCTGATATCAGATATTGGCTCCATCTCACAAAGTAGAACTTAAATCCAATGAGTAAATTATTGGTGATTCCCATAACATTCATGACACTACAGCACCAGAGCTATCTTGCCTGGCTAGTTGTTGCTGAAATGGAGTGGAGCAATATCATATATATATATATATTTACCATAGAGCTCTATAAAAAAGCTAGCAAGTAGAGATGACGCATTTAAGTCAGAGAAAACTTTATTTCTTCCTGTTTTCTTTCTTTTTTTTTTTGTCTCTACAGCTCATGTACTTAGTATCTTCAGCAGTTTGGTCACTTCTAGAAGGTAATCAAGAACAGGAGCAATGACCATTAATTCTGAGTGTCTGTGGAACCCCTTGTCAACATCTTCAAATAAGGCAATCTATCACTTGCATTGAGCTTTATTTTGTTACCCTATAGAGTCTAGTCTGGTCCATGGCCTCTGTTACAAGGTAATTCCTGGGGAGGAATAACTAACACTAAAGGCCTTTAGAAAAAGTTGTATGGAAACCTCCCGCTACAGGAGCTACTTGAACTATATACTTATATGTTGTTAAAGAGTTAAAGGATTTACAATTTTTCAAGCTTAATCCTTACCCATAATAATGAATCATACACATAGTTTAATAATAACAATATTATTTCTAAATCAGAAATTCTGAAATGTAGGCTGTCAAAACAATACAACTCCATAATGAAGAATGTCATGCAGATAACCAGCAAGAAATGAATAATGCATTCGGTTCTGGTGATCATTGTCATTCTCATTCAAAATATTTTTATCTCTTTATAGGTAGGACTAAGACACAACTTGCCTTGTGCTTCAATATACTCAAATAGATTTCTATATAGTTATCAAAATTAGAGTTACATGTTGTATATTGCAAAGGCCTAAATGATTCAATTCAGAGTAACACATTTGAATAATTTTCTAATAAAATTTATCAAGAAGGTTAGATAACATGAAAACTTGAACTTACCAAAAGTAACTGAATGAATTTAGTTATTTCCCCAACTTAAGTCAAATGAATATTGCCTTAAAATATGTTTATATACATAATTATAATCAGCTACACAGAGAACTCTGAGGAATATTCAAAGTGAGATCAATATTCATATGGAATAGACACTGGGGCATCCCAGAAGGAGCCATTCTCTGAGCATGTGAACCAGAGGAACGAATCGTGCTTTTTCCCATGTCTTCCAAATAAACAGAACTGAACATTTACGTTTCAGTTATAGCCCATATCCTGCAATAAAGCCAGAAAGCATAATTTTTCAACTTCAAGAAATATTTTCTGTTCATAGGAATCTTTTCCCTAGGAGTTTCTTCAGGGCAACTTTGACATCCTTGTTCCTCAGGCTGTAGATCAGGGGGTTGAGCATGGGCACAGCAATGGTGTAAAACACAGATGATACTTTCCCTTGGTCCATGGAGCTGACTGAGGATGGCTGCAGGTACATGAATGTCAGAGAACCAAAGAAGACAGCAACAGCTGATATGTGGGAGCTGCAGGTGCTGAAGGCTTTGGACCTGCCCTCTGTGGAGCGAATGCGGAGGATGCTGGCAATGATGAGGATGTAAGAGCTAAGGATGGTCAGAGCTGGGACAATGATGTTAAATGCACTGAAGCTCAGAGCTAGCATTTCATTGATAAAAGTAGTTGTGCAAGACAGTTCTAGTAATGGAAAGATATCACAGAAGTAATGGTTTATTATATTAGCTTTACAAAAAAGCACTCTTATCAGGAAAACCGTGTGAGTTGTAGCACTAATTAAGCCTACAACATATACCCAAACTACCATCCAGCAACAGATTTGGTAGGACATGACTACACTATAAATCAGTGGGTTACAGATAGCAACATAGCGATCATATGCCATCACAGCCAACATGTGACACTCTGCAGCACTGAAAGTACAGAAGAAGTAGAACTGAGCTATGCATTCTGGGTAGGAGATGACATTCTTCCCTGTCACTAGGCTCACCAACATTTTGGGGATAATGACAGTGGACTGACAGAAGTCAATGAAGGATAGACTGCTGAGGAAATAGTACATGGGTGTGTGGAGCTGAGAACTAAACAGAATCAACCTGATCATGCCGAGATTCCCCAGTGCTGTAACCATATAGATTCCTAGGAAGAAGAGGAAGAGAGGAAGCTGGAGCACTGTTTTTTCTGTTAATCCAATAAGAATGAACTCAGCCACTGCAGAATGGTTTCTTTCAGCCATTTTCTTCATGGAGTTCTATGGAAAAGGAAAATTTTTTGCAAAGACAAATTTTTGGAGTAATATTATCTTAATTCTCAATGAAGTTTGGAACAGAAAACAAGTATTTTTAGATATCTCCAGTTCTGTGTTATCTTTTATTTAAATCTTACCAGTTGAATGAATTCTTGGCAAGCCTAGAAATACATTACATGCAAAAAAATAATCACTTTGTGGTTTACCGAGGTTTGATGTTTGCTCTACATGTGGATACTACAAAAACCATTAATTTACACCTCATGCTATTCTGATACCTTTGATTACTGTGTTTTATGAATCTCATTTTATTTGTAGTGTTTTCTGTATTTTAATATTTTTTTATAAATTATAAATTGCATCCAATAGAGAACTATAGTTAATGTTGAATAAATGAAAAAGAGAATTATGTATACATTCTCTTTAATTATTAATTATATTTACATTTTAACTAAGAATATCAGGAAGTAAATGAAATTTAAATCCATTTGTCTTTGGAAGCACGAAGGAAAGTCAAATTTACATGCAATCAAATATAATTGATTATAGTGAAAATACAGAATCTGTTCAAAAGTACTGTTACATGTAATAAGAAAAACATTAGGTGATAGATTGTAAGATTTACATTAAAACTCAATGGAATTTTTACACCCTTGTATAACAATACAGTGTCTGTGCCGGGCGTGGTGGCGCACGCCTTTAATCCTAGCACTTGGGAGGCAGAGGCAGGCGGATCTTTGTGAGTTCAAGGCCAGCCTGGTCTACAGAGTGAGTTCCAGGACAGCTGGGACTACAGGGAGACCCTGTCTCAAAAACACCAAAAAAAAAAAAAATACAGTGTCTGTTTATAATGACAAAGAATATATTACTTAAGGATGAAAGCCCAGAGTGGTGGTGCATGCTTTTAATCCCCGCACATGGGAATCAGAGGCAGGGGGATCTCCCCAGACCAGCCTGGGGCTACAGAGAGACCCTGTCTCAAAAAGACCAAAAAAAAAAAAAAGAATTTTATAAACATTTTGGTTTTTGTATACAGAAAGGTGAGTGATTTTTATGGTTAATTTTATTTTGTTATTTGCTAAATCTGTTCATCATCTTTACGAGATTTGAGAGTTCTGACACTGTGATCATGGAAAGGACCTGTGGCTAGACAAATCATAGGCAATGGGGAAAACATATTGCTACATTCTACTAAAAGTCATAATATTAAAGTGACTCACAATGCTATAGATTAGCTATAGATTAGCACATCTCCCAACCTTCATCAGAGAAATGTCTTCTTGTAGTAGATGGCAAATAACTCAGAGACTCACAACTGGTCAATGTACAGAGAATGGGAGACTGCAGAGTGTTCAGCCCTAAATAGGGCATCTACATGGCACCTTCTCCTAAAGTTCAGGGATCATTTTGGAAGAGGGAGCAGAAAGATTAGAAGAGTTTCAGGTGGTAAATTAATGTAAAAGAGCTGTGTTGTCTGGATACTACAAGGTTGTTACATTATGGATGCAGAGTACTGAAGACAGCATACAAAAACCTTATCTGTGTAAACACAAGCCAGGCAAGGGGAAAGCATGGGAGGAGGAATTAGAAAAGATTTCCTAACTATACCCGACAATCTGCTAGCTTTGATAACTATTGTGAAACAAAGAGTCAGTTTTCTTGAAGGATGTCATGTCCCTTTAAGCCTAACAGTTTGACCAGACACCATGAGATGGAGCTATACCCAGGAATACCTGAAAGGTACAGATTGGAATAATAAGCCTTGAAAAATAAAATAAAGTAAAATAAACAAATACAAAAAAATCTATAAAAATGGAAGGATAGAGAATAATAGACATAAGAAAGGACGGCACTTCTAAATTTGATTGGCAGATTCATTTTTTCCATCAAAATCAGAGACAGACTTGTTACTTGCAAAAGTGAAAAGATTATCTTGAAATCTCCATAAAAATGTAAGGACCAAAAAGCAGACAAAGATAGACTGAATTGTAAAAGTCTGATATTCAAACATTTTAAAACCATTCTGTCATAGTAATCAAACTGAGTAATATAGAGAAGGAAAGCTATACCTGTGAAATCTTCAGATGTCTGCCTAAAAAGGACATGCATAATGAAAACACCAGTTGGCATGCCAATGTGGAAGGAAGAAATTTTCGTGTCCTTACTTCTAGATGAAGAACTACAAATGATCAGGGAGCATCAGTTTTCTCTGATCCTAAGTGGTCAGTCTCAAACATATGCAAACAAAAGTACTGCTAAATAGACTCAGGAAGAGGAACTTGGGAATTAATTTGAGGGAAAAGAAGAGTAGAAATTATGTAAATACAGTAATCATGTATGAAATTTTCAAAAATTAAAATTAAAAAAAAAAAAAAAAAAAAAAAAAAAAAAAAAATATATAGATATATATATATATATATATGAGTACTAGAATTGGTAATTCTGTATAAACTCATAAGGGTTGAAATGAAATGCTCTGAATTCTTCAGAACAATTTGATAGAATGACACTTAATGAATGATGCTGAGAAAATCAGGTAGCTATATCTACAATAATTAATTTGAACAACATTATCATACTGTCTATAGAAATTAACACAAAAATATGTTACAGATGAAAAATTAAACACCCAATTATGACAATATAGAAAAATAAAGAATTATGCTGTTTGCATATCTTACACAGAGGACAACTGTTCACATTCTGGGACAAGCTTATATCTTAAACGAAAGTTTCCAAATGCTTATAATTTGATATCCTTCGCTCATGTTCAAAACAAGAAGTTATTATTTGATATCCCTAAATATCATATTTTCTAGTTACTTTTAAAATCCCTTATGGAGCTGGCAAAGTGGCTAAGTAAGCTCTGAGGAGTTTTTCTCTTCTCGCTCAGGACCCACATTTGGTTCCCAGCATACACATAGCAACTTTCATAAATTTGTAAGTGCAGTTCTTTGAAACTTCTAGCTTCTGTGGGCACCAGGTCTTGAAAAATAAATAAAATAAACAAATACAAATATAAAACATATAAAATGGAAGGATAGAGAATAATGCAGGACATAAAATGGGAGGGTGTATTAGTCAGTTTTCTGTTGCTGTGATAAAGCACCATGACCAAGGAACTTATAAAAGGAAGAGTTTATTTGAGCTTACGATTGATGGTTCCAGGGAATCAGAGTCCATTGTGGAGGGAGGCATGGCGGCTGGAGACTGGAGCAGCAAACCGAGGGTCACACCTCGCAAAGAGCACAGGAAACAGAGAGAGGGCAACTGTAGACCACGAGGCTTGTTAAGCTCACTAAGCCTGCCCCCTAACAATGCACTTCCTCCAGCACGGCCACACCTTCTAAGACCTCCAAAAACAGTGCCACCAACTGGAGACAAATGTCTGAATACCTAGAGCCTATGGGGGACACTTATCCAAACCACCACAGAGGGTTTAAGAGCTATATGAAAACAGAGAGGGGCTCTTTGTGTGTAATCAAAATACACTGTAGGAAACTTTGAAGTAAATATTTTTATAAATTTTGACAAATAAATAAATAAAATTGTATACAATACATAATTATTGATGGAATTTCAGAATTACATTAATAGAGATCCCGTTTATAAAATAAAATAATTATAAAATGTACTTGGGAGACACATATACATTCAAAGAAAATACTATTACACATAAAAATAAATGCATGATTATAAATATGTCACTTATTTTAATATGACTCTAGAGTATATCTATACTAAGGAAGCTGAGTTTCCACAATATTATGAATAAAACTTATCTTTCACATTTCAGGTGCTGAAAACTTAACACCTGGTGCAAAATAATAAAGAAGTTAGATCCTGAAGGGAAGTATAGGCCATGGGCCAAATGTATTATTGCTGTTCTGAGGGTTCATTGGTCATCATAGGTAGGGAATTCCTATTTGACGGTGAGTTGGACCCCTCTGTTTGCCTCTCAATTGTGTGTTCTTTCCGCTTTCCACCACAATGACATGTAGCAACAATAAATTCATCACCTATAACACTTTTAATTTTATCTTTTTGTCCTACAGAAAGTTGAGCCAAATAAATACTTAATCACCACATATTACCAGCTTATAATATCATCACAGAACAAAACAAGATACCCATCCTTCTATATTTCAGATTCTTTATTTTAAAAACATTTTATTTTATGTGCATATTTTTATTTTATTGCCTGCATGATAAGTGCATCCATGTGGTGTATTGCACATGAAGATCAGAAGAAAGATCAGATTCCTTGGAACTGGAGGTATAGACAATTGCTATTCAACATGTGGGAACTGGGAACTGAATGTGGTTTGACTGCAAGATCAATAACTGCTCTTAAACTCTGAGCAATTTTTCCAACTCCAGTATTTCAGAATCTTTTTATTAACAATATGACATTTTGCTGTGTTCTTTGTCAGGCGCAATATGACTGAGAAAATTCTAGTCCCTGTCCCAGAAGCCCTTAATCTCTTCCTCACTTACTGTGTTTCTATCAGGAGGTATATTTTTCTAACCAATCTCACTTACTAAACTCTCACTAAAGTCCAGTGTTGTTTTTTTGTTTTGTTTTGTTTTGTTTTTTTGTTTAGGTCTTTTCAAGACAAGGTCTCCTTGTAGCTCCAACTGGCCTAAAACTTGCTCTGTAGACCAGGCTGTTGAACTCACAAAAATCCGCCTGCCTCTGCTTCCGGAGTTCTAGAATTAAAGGCGTGCACCACCATGCCCGGCAAGTCCAGTGTTCTTAAATCATACTGTTTTCTCTGTCTATTACCTGTTCGTTTGACATTGAACTTTTTGGCATATAAAAATAAAATCAGCTAGGCATGGTGGTGCACAACTTTAATCCCAGCACTCTGGAGGTAGAGGTAGGCAGATCTCTATGAGTTCAAGGCCAGCCTGGTCTTCAGAGCTAGCTCCAGGACAGCTGGTACTAACAGGGAGACCCTGCCTCAAAAATACTAAAAAAAGGAAAAAACTAAAAACTAAGAAAAAATCAAATCAAATATTTTCTAATTTTTGTTCATTTTCTGACCCTAGTATTCCATACGCTAATGCATAAAAGATCCAGACATCATCCTGAATTATTTCTGAATCTTTTCACTGTTAAGCTGTATGTTGTTGTGTTCCTAGCTTTTCACAATGCTCTTCAGGAAATATTTATCCCCATCAAAAGTTATCATCATCTTTTCTCAATAAAAAAGGATCTGGCTATACATGTGGAGCTGTAATCAATAATTTGATCAAGTCTCCCTATGCACTCTTAAATTAATTTTCTTCTATTCTGCTGTGTTTTATCACCAGTTTGAATGATTTTGGCCTTGATGGAGAAATTTCTAATAACCTCTTGAATCAGTAGTCTTACCCTCCATTTTTCAGATGCATCTTATATTTTAATAATTCATAAATAAAATATTAAAACAATTTAATAAAATTATGTTGTGTTGACTAAAGTAGACATGATAAAAACATATGGATATGGATATATGCAAACATATGATAACCAAATACTAATAAGGTAACTAATGTATGTACAACCCCCAAAAGATTCCTTGTACTTGTTTCCTTTGTTCATTTTGTTATTGTGATAAGAATACTTAGTATGGCGTGTCAGAGCAGCTGGAGCACAGGGTGCAGACCAGCGTGTCGGCCAGGAGGATCTTGGGAACTGAGGTTCAAGCTCCTAGCCTGCCAGTATAGAGGCTGCTGCTGCTTGCCAGAGCACCTGGGTCATAGGGTGTGGACCAGCGTGTCAGCCAGGAGGAACTTGGGAGCTGAGGTTTGAGCCTCTAAGATCTTTGGAGCTGAGTTTTGAGCTCCTAGACTGCTAGGCATAGAGGCTGCTTGCTAGAGCAGCTGGGGTTCAGGGTACCAGCCCAAGGGCTAAGCAAGTACACCCCCCTGCCAACTGGAACCCCAAAAAGAGTTTCCAGTAAGCCCTATAACCAACTTAGAGGATCTGGCTGGCAACAGAAGGAATACAGTTCTCAGAAGGTGTCATCTGAGTTAATACCCACCCACTTCCTACAGAACAGAAAGGGAAGAGTGAACTATACTTTCCAATATATAACCAAAATTGAAAGCCTGAAACCTAGACAAGTCAACACTCCATAAATAAGGAGAATACAACAAAGGCACCTGAAGGAATCAAGGAAAGCAATCCTTCAACAAGGTGAAGAGGCATTCGAGATTCACATCAGAATACAGGCAAAAAGCAAACCACGTGCTGAGAACACGAGGAAAGAACAATATAGGAAAAGTGCAGACTAACTCCACACCAAGGAGGAGCCTGGGGAGGACTCCTACAATGGGATCTCCTTAGAGGTAGCCCAAGACATAGATCATAGAATAACAATCACAGATATATTCAAAGAAATCATAGAACTAAGGGGAGAGAATGAAAAACTCAGAAAGAAACTAGAGGGAGACAATGACAAACTTCAGAAAGAACTAAAAGGAGAAAATGTCAGACACTGGAAAGAGCTAGAGGAAGAAAATGACAAACTTTGGAAGTAGAAACGCTGAAAAGATCCCATGCTGAAATGAAAAAGGAAACCAAAGAGTGAAACAAGGAGCTACAATAAAATCTTGAGAAGCTCCAAAAGGAAGAGAAAATACTAAAGAAAACACGAGATGAAATGAAAAAGGAAATCAAACACTCATCCAATCAATAGGAAAAAAATGGGAAAAAGCCTCAGAAGCAGAATGGAGGAAGCAGAGAAAAGAATATCAGACCTAGAAGATAACACAGAACAACTAAAAAGCTCAAGTAAAGATTATGAAAAGTTTAAAAATACGCAAGAGAGGAACAACCAGGAAATGTGGGACACTATGAAAAGATCAAACTTCCACATCATAGGGATAGAGGAAGGAGAAAAATCCCAAGAGAATGGTATTGATCAGACCATCAACAGAATAATAGATGAAAATTTCCCCAAACTAAAAAAAAGTAAAACCCATACAAATACAAGAAGCACATAGAGCACCAAATAGACAGGACCAGAAAAAAACTTCCCTCACCATATCAGAGTTAAAACTCTATACGCCCAAAACAAAGACAAAATTCTGAAAGCCAAGCCACGAGAGAAAAACAAGTTACATATAAAGGGAAACCTATCAGAATTACAGCTGACTTTTCAGTGAAAACTATGAAAGCAAGAAGATCATGCACCAAAGTATTCCGAGTGCTAAATGACAATAAATGCCAACCCAGGTTACTATACCCAGAAAAAATAATGTTAATTCTAGTTGAAGGAAAGAGAAAAATCTTCCATGACATAGTCATTATGAAAGATTTCATGTCTGGAAAACCAACCTTTCAGAGAATACTTGAAGCAATTCAAAAGACAGAGGAGAGGAGCTACTACCCCTAGACAACTTGAAAGAGAAATTAATAAAAACAGAACTGCAGAAGTAGAAACCTAGACCAAAAATGCAAATGAATAATAAGGTGAAAGGAAGCAACACACATCTCTCAATTATAATGTTAAATATTAATGGGCTAAACTCCCCAATCAAAAGGCATAGACAGGGAGAATGGATTAGGAAACAGAATCCATCTATATGCTGTCTACAGGAAACCCACCTCACCCTCAAGGATAGGCATCAACTTAAAGTGAAAGGATGGGAAAAAATACTCCAAGCAAATGGTACCAAGAAGAAAGCAGGAGTTGCTATTTTAATATCAGACAAAATAGACTTCAAAATAGAAGGAATTAGAAGAAACAAAGGAGGCCATTACATTTTTATCAAAGGGAAAATTAACCATGAAGACTTCACAATCATGAATATATATGCACCAAACTCCAGTGCACCAATCTTTATAAATACAACTCTACCGACCTCAAGGCACAGATTAACTCCAGCACACTCATAGCAGGGGACTTCAAAACCCTACTGAGTCCTTTGGACAGATCAACTGGACAAAGAATAAACAGAGAGACATCTGAACTGAACAATACAATACAGGAAATGGACCTCACAGACATCTTCTGAATATTCCACCCAAGCACCAGAGAATATACTTTCTATTCAGCACCCCACGGAACATTCTCCAAAATTGATCACAAACTTGGACACAGAAAAAAACCTCAACAAATAAAAAAAATGAAATAATTTCATGCATTCTATCAGACCATAGTGCAATAAAGCTCAATATCAACACTAGGATAAGCCCTGCTACCTACAAGAACACATGTAGAGTAAACAACACACTCCTGAATAATGAATGGGTCAAGGAGGAAATAAGGAAAGAAATAAAAACATTCCTGGAACTGAATGACAATGACAATACAACACAACAAAACCTATGGGATACTTTAAAAGCAGTCCTAAGAGGGAAGTTTATAGCCCTGGGTGCCTACATTAGAAAAACAGAAAGAGCACAAGTGAATGATCTAACACTACAGCTAAAAGCACTTGAGAGGCAACAACAGATGAACCCTAAACGCAACAGACAGGAAGAAATAACAAAAATCAGAGCAGAAATCAATGAAATAGAAACAAAGAAAACAATACAAAAAAGAGCGCAATGTGTGGAGCGGCCCAGCCCACAAAGGAGTGGTGCCACCGACTGGGCAGATGTTGTGTAGCTGTAGTGAAGAAGGTGGGCTGGGCATGATGCCAGAGAGAACAAGCCCAGTGAACGAGACATTCCTCCATGGCGCTGTGCTTCAGCAGTCTTGCCTCCAGGTTCCTGCCTTGAGTTCCTGCCTTGGGCTCCCTGAGAGATGAACTGTGACCCAGGAGATGTAAGCTGAATAAGACCTTTCCTCCCCAAGTTTGGTGTTGGCTCAGAGTGTTTTGTCACAGCAATGGAAGACAAACTGAGGGACAAGTACATTATATGGTTTTATATGATATTTACTGATTTGTGTATGTTGAATCATCCTGCAATCTCTGGTATGGAATCCAACTTGATCATGGTGGATGATCTTTCTAATGTGGGTCTGTATACAGTTTAGATATTTTGTTAAGAATTTTTTGCATCTGAGTTCATTAATGAGATAGGTCTGGTAGTTTCTTTTTTGGTTACATCTTTGCCTGTTGGTATTAGAGTGATGCTGGCATCATAGAAGGAATTTGGGAGATTTCCCTCTGCTTGTATCCTTCTGAAAAGTTTGAGTAATAATGGTTGTAAGTCCTCTTTAACTGTTTTATAGAAATCTGCTTTGAAACCATCTAGGCCTGGGCTTTTTTTTGGTTGGTAGGTCTCTTATTACATTTTCATTGTCTTCATATATTATGAGTATGTTTAAGCTGTCAACCTCTTCTTGGTTTAGCTTTGATGATTCCCAGGATTGCAGATATTTGTCCATTTCTCTTAGGTTTTTAAATTTAGTAGAGCATAGGTTTTTGAAGTATTCCTATGTGATTGTCTGGACCTTTTCATTGTCTGTTGTGATATTTCCTCTTTCATCATGAATTCTACTAATTTGGAGTTGCTCTTTCTTTCTTTTTGTTAACTGGTCTAGAGGTCTGTCTATCTTGTTTATTCTTTCAAAGAGCCAACTTTTGGATTCATTGATTTTTTTGTAATTTTTTATTTCTATTTCATTAATTTCTGCTCTGATTTTTGTTATTTTTTTTTCATGTCTCTTTCATTTAGGGTGCATTTTTTACTGTCTTTCAGGTGTTTTTAGCTGCAGTGTTAGCTCATTTATTTGCACTTTCTGTTTTTTTTTTTTTTTTTTTTTTGTGAGTGTGTGTGTGTTTTGTGTTTCAATGTAGGCACCCAGCGCTAAAACTTCCCTCTTAGGTTGTTTTTAAAGTGTCACATAGGTTTTGTTGTGTTGTATTGTCATTGTCATTCAGTTCCAGGAATGCTTTTATTTCTTTCTTATTTCTCCTTGACCATTCATTATTCAGGAGTGTGTTGTTTAGTCTACAGTGTGTTCTTGTAAGGCTAGCAGGGCTTATCCTATGTTGATATTGAGCTTTATTGCACTATGGTCTGATAGAATGCATGAAATTATTTCATTTTTTTTTTTATTTGTTGAGGTTTTTTTCTGTGTCCAAGTTTGTGATCAATTTTGGAGAATGTTCCGTGGGGTGCTGAATAGAAAGTATATTCTCTGGTGCTTGGGTGGAATATTCAGAAGATGTCTGTGAGGTCCATTTCCTGTATTGTATTGTTCAGTTCAGATGTCTCTCTGTTTATTTTTGTCCAGTTGATCTGTCCAAAGGACTCAGTAGGGTTTTGAAGTCCCCTGCTATGAGTGTGCTGGAGTTTAATCTGTGCCTTGAGGTCGGTAGAGTTGTATTTATAAAGATTGGTGCACGGAGTTTGGTGCATATATATTCATGATTGTGAAGTCTTCATGGTTAATTTTCCCTTTGATAAAAATGTAATGGCCCTCCTTTGTTTCTTCTAATTCCTTCTATTTTGAAGTCTATTTTTGTCTGATATTAAAATAGCAACTCCTGCTTTCTTCTTGGTACCATTTGCTTGGAGTATTTTTTCCCATCCTTTTCACTTTAAAGTTGATGCCTATCCTTGAGGGTGAGATGGGTTTCCTGTAGACAGCATATAGATGGATTCTAGTTTCCTAATCCATTCTCCCTGTCTATGCCTTTTGATTGGGGAGTTTAGCCCATTAATATTTAACATTATAATTGAGAATGTGTGTTGCTTCCTTTCACCTTATTATTCATTTGCATTTTTGGTCTAGGTTTTCTACTTCTGCAGTTCTGTTTTTATTAATTTCTCTTTCAAGTTGTCTAGGGGTTATGTAGCTCTCTCCTCTGTCTTTTGAATTGCTTCAAGTATTTCTCTGAAAGGTTTGGTTTTCCAGACATGAAATCTTTCATATGTGACTGTTGTCATGGAAGATTTTTTCTTTCCTTCAACTAGAATTAACATTATTTTTTCTGGGTATAGTAACTGGGTTGGCATTTAATTGTCATTTAGCACTCGGAATACTTTGGTGCATGATCTTCTTGCTTTCATAGTTTTCACTGAAAAGTCAGCTGTAATTCTGATGTGTTTCCTTTATATGTAACTTGTTTTTCTCTGTGGCTTGGCTTTCAGAATTTTGTCTTTGTTTTGGGCATCTAGAGTTTTAACTCTGATATGGCATGAGGAAGTTTTTTTCTGGTCCTGTCTAATTTGGTGCTCTATGTGCTTCTTGTATTTGTATGGGTTTTTACTTTTTATTTTAGTTTGGGAGAAATTTTCATCTATTATTCTGTTGATGGTCTGATCAATACCATTCTCTTGGGATTTTTCTCCTTCCTCTATCCCTATGATGTGGAAGTTTGATCTTTTCATAGTGTCCCACATTTCCTGGTTGTTCCTCTCTTTGGTATTTTTAAACTTTTCATAATCTTTACTTGAGCTTTTTAGTTGTTCTGTGTTATTCTTCTAGGTCTGATATTTTTTTCTGCTTCCTCCATTTGCTTCTGAGGCTTTTCCCATTTTTTTCCTATTGATTGGATGAGTGTTTGATTTCCTTTTTCATTTCATCTCGTGTTTTCTTTAGTATTTTTCTCTCCTTTTGGAGCTTCTCAAGATTTTATTGTAGCTGCCCTTGTTTCACTCTTTGTTTCCTTTTTCATTTCAGCATGGGATCTTTTCAGCGTTTCTACTTCCAAAGTTTGTCATTTTCTTCTCTAGCTCTTTCCAGTGTCTGACATTTTCTCTCTTTTAGTTCTTTCTGAGTTTGTCATTGTTCTCCCTCTAGTTATTTTTCTGAGTTTTTACATTCTCTCCCTTAGTTCTCTATGATTTCTTTGAATATATCTGTGATTGTTATTCTATGATCTATGTCCTGGGCTACCTCTAGGAGATCCCATTGTAAAGAGTCCTCCCCAGCTCCTCCTTGGTGTGGAGTTAGTCTGCACTTTTCCTATATTGTTCTTTCCTCGTGTTCTCAGCACGTGGTTTGCTTTTTGCCTGTATTCTGATGTGAATCTCGAATGCCTCTTCACCTTGTTGAAGGATTGCTTTCCTTGATTCCTTCAGGTGCCTTTGTTGTATTCTCCTTATTTATGGAGTGTTGACTTGCTAGGTTTCAGGCTTTCAATTTGGTTATATATTGGAAAGTATAGTTCACTCTTCCCTTTCTGTTCTGTAGGAAGTGGGTGGGTATTAACTCAGATGACACTTCTGAGAATGATTCCTTCTGTTGCCAGCCAGATCCTCTAAGTTGGTTTAGGGCTTACTGGAAACTCTTTTTGGGGTTCCAGTTGGCAGGGGGGTGTACTTGCTTAGCCCTTGGGCTGGTACCCTGAACCCCAGCTGCTCTAGCAAGCAGCCTCTATGCCTAGCAGTCTAGGAGCTCAAAACTCAGCTCCAAAGATCTTAGAGGCTCAAACCTCAGCTCCCAAGTTCCTCCTGGCTGACACGCTGGTCCACACCCTATGACCCAGGTGCTCTGGCAAGCAGCAGCAGCCTCTATGCTGGCAGGCTAGGAGCTTGAACCTCAGTTCCCAAGATCCTCCTGGCCGACACGCTGGTCTGCACCCTGTGCTCCAGCTGCTCTGACACGCCATACTAAGTATTCTTATCACAATAACAAAATGATCAAAGGAAACAAAGTACAAGGAATCTTTTGGGGGTTGTACATACATTAGTTACCTTATTAGTATTTGGTTATCATATGTTTGCATATATCCATATCCATATGTTTTTATCATGTCTACTTTAGTCAACACAACATAACTTTATATTTAGTTTAAATTGTTTTAACTCTTATTTAAATTTATGTAAATATATAATATAATAGCATCTGAAAAAATGGAGGGTAAGACTACTGATTCAAGAGGTTATTAGAAATTTCTCCAACACAATACAAACAGGAAACAACCACAAAAAAGCAGAAGTAACAGATATGCTATGAACAACATGTGTAGTGGGAGTAGAAAAAAGACACTGGAGCTAACTGGAGATGGTGTAGTAGGTGGGTGGGTGGTGGAAGTCAGGAAAAAGAAAGAAGATAAAGAAAATGTAAGGGATTTAAAAAGAGTGCATAAGAGAGACTTGGGTGAAGTTTCAAGAGTCCTATATTGAGGATATACACTGACTGTCGCGCCATTCATATTAAAGTTTTGAATAGCCAATAATGGCTCACTTTTTGATATTAAATTGTAGAAGAAACACAAGTAGTGACAATGGATTCAATAAAAAACTTGAAAAATTTAAAATATAGTGAGGGAAANACACACTGCTCAACCATCAAGACAATACTCCACAGATGTGGCCACAGGCCAATCCAATGGAGCCAATCCCCCAATTGAGGCTCCCTCAACCCAGGTGTGTCAAGTTGACACTAAAGCTATCCAGCACAGTACTAAAGGACAAAAACCACATGATCATCTCAATTGATGCAGAGAAAGCCTTCAACAAACTCTAGCATACCTTTATGATTAAAGTACTAGAGGGAATTGGACTGGAATGATCATTCCTCAACATAATCAAAGCCATATGTAAGAAACCCACAGCCAGCATCATCCTAAATGGAGAAAACTTAGGAAGGACTCCCCTTAAATGTAGGAACTCACCAAGGCTGACCCTATCACCACTCCTCTTCAATATAGTGCTTGAAATACTGGCTAGGGTAATAAGGCAAGAAAAGGAAATTAAAGCTATACTAATTGGAAAAGAAGAAGTCAAACTATTCCTTTTTGCAGACAATATGATAGTTTACCTAAGGGATGCTAAAAACTCCACCAGAAAACTTCTAGAAATGATTGAGTTTCAGTAAAGTGGCAGGATGCAAAATAAACCTAGAAAAAAACCAGTAGCCTTTCTTTACACCAAAAATAAGCAACTGGAGAAGGAAACCTTCCCAATCACAATTGTCTCAAAAACAATAGAATACCTAGGAATAAACCTAACCAAAGACACCAAAGTCTCTACAACAAAAATTATAACCTTCTGAAGAAGGAGATTGTAGAAGACATCAGAAGATGGAAAGATATCCCATGTTCTTGGATTGGAAAAATTAATATAGTAAAAATGTCCATTCTACCCAAATTAATATACTGATTCAATGCAATTGCGGTTAAAATCCCCAAGACATTCTTCACAGGCTTGGAAAAAACAAATGACTCACTCAAAAAATGGAGTAAAGAGCTGAACAGAGATTTCACAAGCAAGGAAATAGAGATGGCTGAGAAACATCTCAAAAAGTGTTCAACATCTCTAATAATTAAGGAAATACAAATTAAAAGCACTTTAAGATATCATCTCATCCCCATAAGGCTAGCTAGAATCAAGAAAACAAATGATACCAAATGCTAGAGAGGGTGTGGGGAAAGGGGGACACTCATCCACTGCTGGTGGGAATGCAAACTTGTACAACCACTATGGAAACAGCATGCAGAACCCTTAAAAGACTCAAAATGAGCCTACCACCTGACCCAGCCATACCGCTTCTGGGAATATACCCATCAGACTCTTCCTACAACAGAGACACATGTATAGCCATGTTTATTGCAGCTCTCTTCACAATAGTGAAGAGCTGGAACCAACCCAAATGCACCTCAACTGACAATTAGATAGAGAAAATGTGGTACATCTACACAATGGAGTTCTATGCAGAGGTAAAGAATGATGACGTCATGAAATTTGCAGGTAAATGGATGGAACTAGAAGATATTATGTTAAGTGAAGTAACACGGTCCCCAAAAAACAAAAGACAAATGATATTCCTCATCTGTGGATTGTAATACCAAGTACCTAGTTGTAAGGCAAACTGAGCAACATTAATCTTATAGTCCTCATGATCTGAAAACAACTGTGCACTTATATTGTGAATCCTTAAACAGGCTCTATGATTAACCTACCATTTATTTTCAGACCTTGGATTTTTTGGTATATGATGAAGGGTATGTATGCATCTTTTAAAATGGAAACATTCAAATCAAGAAATATAATGTGGAAATAACATACAGTTTGTTTTCAAAAGATAAAATTTTAATATGGGTGCAATGTAACAGGCTGTTGTAACCTAGCCTTTCTAGGTGCTTAATGACCATCCTTAACGCCCATACAAACTTGGCCAAGGGACCTAGGGATAACTTTGTCCTTTACCCTTAGAGGTCAACAAAGTCTTAGGGGATTATGCATGGGGGCATTTCTTGAAATGTCCTGCAAATGTGGGTCACCAGTCTTCTTTTTCAGGGAGGTCTTTGAGATCCACTAATGGGACTTCAGCCAGTGTCCAGTCTGTAAAGAGGAAAGTCTGATCATGCTTCAGAAAAGGAAGCCTGATATAGCCAGACCTGAATTTGTCCTTGAGTAGACAGAACTGGTAAATGAAAAGCTGAAAGGAGCAAGGGGCTCCCACCCCCCTCTCCCCCCCAAAAAACCCCAAGAGACCTCTGAGAACCAGATCCTCAAATGACCTCAAGAAAACAAAAACCTTCATTAATCTGGGCTAACTGTGTGATCTTAAGAATCCAAAAAGAAGTAAAACTAAAAATAAATAATCAATAAGAGTAGATAAACTGTACTTCAGATATAAAACTTGAGATCTTAGTAAAAAGACAAAAAGAAAAAAGAGAGAGCACTGTTGTTTCACCTGTCAATTGTTACTGGCAAGTACATCTACTCTGTGGTTGCCACTGCTTTTGCCACTCTTCAAAGACATGTGACACAGCTTTTTAACCTTCCAATATGGACTGAGGACTCATGTCTCTCCAAGAATCCTCCAAACCTTCAATGCCAGATGGGGACTACTGAGATACCCAGCTTGTGAACTAAACAGGTAAGGGGATGTCAGCCTCATAAGAATATAGACTGCCATTGTCGGACTATCTGGGATGTATCATGGAGGCCAATACAGGGGGATCAAGACATGATGCATGTTTACTTGACTTCATTTAGGGGACCATGGGAGGGAAAGACCCCAGTGTGGAGCACAAGAGGATTGATGGTTGGTTGTTTGGGCTTGCCAAGGAGGAACCTTTGAGCACTTCCTTAAGGAAAACATGACATCTTATAGAAAAAAAACCCTCCAATTCAGTTGATATGTGTATGTATGTATGTATGTATATATTTATGTATATATAACTATATATAACTATATATAACTATATATATATATATATATATATATTGAAGCAATACAAGTTAGAGAGAACAACAAAAGAACTGGAAAAACAACTCTGAAAAGACTCAGAAAAAGATGCAAGACACATAAGGCAGAGTGCAGGGACTCAGGTGGGGTGGGGGACATGGAAAGGGAAGTGACTCTAAATTCAATTGAGAAATGATGTATGATTTATTGAAAAAGTTTAATAACAATAAAAAAGAAATAAAACCAAAACAAAACAAAATAAAAAAATAATACTTAATATAGTGCCTTCCATCTTACATTTTGAAGCAAAAAATTGGACATTTTAAACTACAAGTATGGCACTGTGAGAATGTAAGTATACCTTTGGAATGCACTCATTTAGCATAACTGACAACTGAATATCTACTGTCTGTCTCCCTTCCTTCTAATCCCTCATAATCATCATTATATTAAACAATATGGCTCAACAGTTTTACTGCTACAGATATCTTATAAAATTCATCCTTGCAGATTTTATCTTTTGTGCCTGGTGTATTTATCATATTATTATATCTATCAGATTCACTCATGATTTTTCACAGGCAAGATTTCCTTTGTAGGGAAAGAGATTTTATGAAAGGAAGCAGGAATGAGGTAAGCCTATGATAAGATACTCCTAGAAGTTTTGTGTCATTAAATATTTACCAGATTAATAGAATAAAAGAATGTGCTTGTCAGAGTGGCATAGATAGATAGATAGATAGATAGATAGATAGATAGATAGATAGATACATACATACATACATACATACATACATACATACATAGATGTATTTTTTTAAGACAAGGGCTCTACATAGCCTCAGATGGCTTGGCACTCACTACATAGACCAGGCAGAACTTGACCTCAGAGAGATTCCCCTGCTTCTGCCTCTCAAGTGCTGGGATAAAAGGTATGCTCCACACACCTGGCAAATAATAATAATGCAATTAACAACAGTAATAATTTGTTACATGAGTTAATTATATGGCAATATGTGAAAACAGAGAAATGTCTCAAGCTACATAAAATCTGGGAATACTTAAATACTCAGCCTAACATGTGAAGTTTTAAGGTCTCATATGTTATTTCTGCCAATGTAGTCTTACACTGAAGGTAGAATTGTATCACTTTCTTTTTTTTACTAATTTTATTTATTTATGTATGTGTATGAATGTACTGTCTGCATGCAAGTTTGTGCACCAGTGTCTTGCAATGCCGCAGAGGTCAGAAGAGGGCATCAGATTCCCCTGGAACTGGAGTTCTCCTGGAATTGGAGTTTCAGATGGTTCTCGGCCGCCATGTGGGTGCTGGGGATCGAACTCGGGTCCTCTGCAAGAGCGATCAGTGCTCTTAACCGCTAGGCCATCTCGCCAGCCCATCACTTTCTATAATACCGCTCAATTTCTTATCTGGCACTTGAAAACTAATGCATGCTTTCACAATGACAATTATTCAAAAAGATATTGTTAGGGTAAAAAATATATTAAAGCAAATTTTGATTTCAAAATTAAGTAGTTTGCAGCCAGTCTACTGGAAAATGTTACAGCATATTGTTACATAGAGTCCTCCCACCTACGAGAGAAGAAGGCAGGTAGACAAACATGGCACAGGAAATAAGGTGATTTATTTTTGGCTCTGTCAAAATACCACAGCTACTCTGGTACTTTTTAATGGAGATGGGCTGTCAAGGAAGGCTTTTTAGGGAATCACAAATAAACTTAAGTCCTTTATGTCCCAACAGTTATCAACTATCATGGCTTTTTCACATAAATTTGGTTAAATAGGCCCATACCTCAAACTTATACATTTCCATATGCTTTATCATACCCTTTTTAATGGAATTATAGCAACCTTGAATGGTGGAATTGTAGTTAATGAGAATATTTTATGTCATTAATGTCTTAATTTTTACCAATATTGAGTAAGTATTTAGTTACTTTACATTTTTTATTATAAACCATATATGAATTTTTCTTCTAAACTAAACTATGTAGTAGTTCACATGGTGCCTTCCATGTATGTGGGTGTTGCTTTCAGTTTGGAGTAACTAATAGGTCTCCAACTGGGATGAATATCTCTCAACTCAAGGGAATTTATTCCTGATATTTCATATCTAAGCTTATGCTGATGACTGGAGAAATCACAGACTCTAGATCAGAACCTTCTACTGCAATTTTCTTAAATAAATATAATTTCTAAATATATTCTAAATTCTTATCGTTATGCCCAAGGATAAATGTAACTCTAACCCCTCATCAATGAGACTTCTTTTTCAACACATACAGTGTGCTACACAGGTCCACAAAGGGTCAAAAGTATAAAAGAATCAGAGGCCACGGTGTACCTAGCCTACGTGATACATCTACAATGCAACACCCACACCTAAGGATCAGGGAACATCGTGGAAAGATTGTCAAAGCCAGAGGAGTCTAATACCTGCTGCTAAGTAGTGTCTTTCAGACAAGACAGAGAAGTTGCGCCCATGAAACCTAAGTTGCCTGTAGACCATCCAATTCCAAGTGGTCAGTCCTAAAATCATGTGCATACTGCAAAAATTAAATGGTTTCATTAGGCTAATTACACATGTTTGAATATGAATGTGTATATGACAACAAGAGTTAAATGTTCAGCAAGTGAGTCAGTGTATTGGGAGAGAAGATGAGGGGAGGGAATAATGCAAATAATGTACATTTCTCTTGTATTTAATTTCAAGAAATAATAAAAGCTCTTAAGAATAAAAGTGCTCAACAAATCTAATTAAATTGAAGAATGAAAGAGTAAATATTTTACACTGCTTGATTTAAAATGAGTAAACACAGAGTCCTTCCCATGTGATTATACTGTACCATACAGAGGAATGCTCAGGGAACATGTGGTCATCAATAATTGTGGATACACACTGAAAGAGTACACACACACACACACACACACACACACACACACTTTAGCAATGGGATACAGAATGAAACAGGAGAGATTTTAAGAACTTGAATAACACATACCCATACTTCTTCCCATGAAGCTATGTTCTCAGTCTGTTTCTTTGCCATTAGTCTGGAGAAAAAATAGATTTGAGGATATGAGAAAGGATAACCCCAATTTTTTTTGCGTCATTAATCTTGATCTCTTATAAAACTGATGCTGTTTGTCCCTATGCAATGGCTAGTTGATATAAAGATTTTATATGCTGAGGAGGAATAACACAAGTCAAATTTGAAACAAACTCAGATAATGAACTCCCAATTGAATCTCATCTCTCAGCATTCATCTCTAGGGAAATCAATAATCATTATTTCATTTTTTGCATTTGTTCTAAAGTATGTAATGTAATGAATTGGGTAGTATTCATGGTTTTGTTAAGCTGTGGATATAATAAAAGTTAGTAACACATATGGTGCCAAAACTTTAGAGTACAGCGATTCTTAAAATTTTAAATACATACACTAACATATATGTCTAAAATGTTTTCTCACTCGATAATTTAAAATCCAGGAAAGTAACTTGTATCTATAAGAATGAAATATATAAAAAGTGCTCAATGACTGTAAAACTTAAGGAAATGCAAATTAAAACCACTTTAAGAATTCATCTTACTCCAGTAAGACTGGCTATGATCCAGAAAACAAAGGATACCGAAGGCTGGACAGGTTGTAGGGAAAGGGGAACATTCATCCACTGCTAGTGGGAATGCAAGCTCATGCAATCCCTATGGAAAGCAGTGTGGAGAACCCTTAAAAGACTCAAAATGGGACTTGTTTTTCTTTTGTGGCCTTCAGAATTTTATCTTTGTATATTATACTGTTTAAATACCTATATATCTAATTGCATGTGCTTCATTAGTAGGATTGAAAGGTTATGCCTGGACAAGCTGGCAGCCCATGAAAGAAAACAGCCAGAATTGACTAGAGACCAAGACAACAGCTCCAGAGAAAGTAGACTGTTTTGTTTCTCATCCACCTGTGCCCCTTTTCTAAGCCTAGGGAACAATCTGCGGAAGAGGGGGCGTGGTAGAATGTAAGGGCTGCGATTGGGGTGAATGGTGAAACTACAGCAATATAGTCTGGACACTCATTTGATCAACTTGATTGAACATACAAGCCCCCCCCGCTGGATGGTGGGACCCATGAGCTGTGTGGGTTTGGGCACAACTGCTTGCAAATTGGTTTTACATGAAGGATGCTTGTACTCACAAATTATCACTTATTGTTAAAAAAAATGAAAACAAAACAAAACAAAAAAACAGAGAAAGATGCAGAAAAGTTACGGCAGAATGCATGATCTGGGATGGGTAGGGGTGGGGTGGGGGGAAGGGAAGGGGATATATGCCTGAACTGAATTGGAAAATGATGTATGAAATACACAAAGCATCAATAAAAAAAAAAAGACTCAAAATGAGTCTGACCCAGTCATACAGTCCTGAGTATATACCTACAAGACTCAGCCTATCATACAGATACATGCACATCCATGTTTATTGGAGCTCTCTTCACAATAGAGAAGAGGGGAAGCAACCCACCTGTCCCTCAACCGACCAGTGCATAAAGAAAATGTGCTACAACCACACAATGGAATTCTATGCAGTGGTAAAGAAAGATGACATCACGAACTTTGCAAGTAAATGGATGGAACTAGAAGCCATTTGGCTAAGTGAAATAACACACTCCCCAAAATACAAACATTTATTGCATGTTGTCCCTCATTTGTAGATCCTAGCACCAAGTCTTTATTTATAAGACAAACTGAATAATTATTTTTTCTTTCCTTTTTAGTGAATATAATACCTGATGTTGCTCAACTTGCTATGTAATGTAGGAATCTAAAGTAATATTTTTTCTTTATCTGCATACAAATCTACCATCAAAATGTGAATCCCTAAACATGTTTTGGAATTAACCTATGGTTTATTTTCAGAAGTCATAATTTTGGTGTGTCATGTACGTATCATGCATATATGCATGCTTTGGGGTGATACATACTGGAAGGAACAACAGCAAAATATACTGGGTAAAGGAACTGACTGAAACAGTAACCTTCTGCCCCAAACAGTAAATTTCCACATTGAAAAGTTAAAAACAAAACAAAACAAAAGATTAAAAAAATAATGGAAGACATGTACTGCAGAATGTGTGAGTTCTGGCAGGGCCAGGGACAAAGAAGGGGGAATGTTGAATGAAATTCACAAAACTTTAATAAGGATCAAGGATCTCCCAAGACCGTCTGAAGCACAGGTAGGAGCTGGATGCTTCACCAAGGCAGATTATTTGATTTAATTTAATTGTCTTTGGCTCGATTAGCTTTTGTGGCTGTAGGGGCGGAGTTGTCCTCACAGCTGGTATAAAAGGAAGGTTTGTGTGAGTCTTGAGATGGAGGACTCTCCCAAAACGACCTGAAACACTGGTAGGAGCTGGGTGCTTCAGCAAGGCGGATTGTTTGATTTATTTTAATTGTCTTTGGAGAACCTATGGAGAACCTTCAGAACAGAAAGGGAAAAATGAGTTAGATTTCCAATAGAAAGCCTAAAGCTGGGGCTGGAAAGATAGCCTAGTGGTTAAGAGTGCTGCCCCAGCACCCACATGGTGGCTGAGAACCGTCTGTAACTCCAATTCCAGGAAAACTCCAGTTCCAGGGGAATCCGACACCCTCTTCTGACCTCCGCAGCATTGCACGACATGGGTGCACAAACCTACATGCAGACAGTACATTCATACACATAGAAAATAAATATATAAAATTTAAAAAAAGAAAGCCTAAAGCTTAGACAAGTCAGCACTCCATAAGCAAAGATAAAAGGAAAAAAGCAAATCAATCAAACAAGGAAGGCATCTGAAGAAGGCAAGCAAAGCAATCCTTCAACACAGTGAAGGCATTTGGGAATCGCATTGGAATAAAGGCAAAAAGAAAGACATATGCCAGGGACATGAAGAAGAGACAACATGGGAAAGGTGCAGGATAATTTCACACCAAGCTCTACCAACCCTGTGGAAGATTCCTACAGTAGGATCCCTCTGGGGATGGCCCAGGACATAAATATTAGAAGTACAATTATGAACATAGTTAAAGAAGTACAAGATTATAAAGAGCAAATCAAAGAATTAAGAAAATAGAATGAAAAACTCAAGAAGGACCTAGAGAGAGAGAATGACAAACTCGGGAAGGAAGTGGAAACACTGAAAAGATCCCATGTTGAAAAAGACAAGGAAACCAACCAGCCAGCGAAGCAAAGAGCTACAGGAAAAGATTGAGAGGCTCCAAAAGGAAGTGGAAATACTAAAGAAATCAAAGACGAAATGAAAAAGGAAATCAAACACTCATCCAATCAAGAGGAAATGAATGGAAAAAGACTCAGAAACAGATGGAGAAAGCAGAACAAAGAATATCAGACCTGGAAGATAACACAGAACAACTAAAACCTCAAGGAAAGATTAGGAAAATTTAAAAATACACAAAAGTGGAATGACCAGGAACTGTGGGACACTATAAAAGATCAAACCTCTGCATCATAGGAAGAGAGGAAGAAGAATCCCAAGAAAATGGTATTGATCAGATTTTCAACAGAATAATAGATGAAAATTTCCCCAAACTACAAAAAGACAAACCAATACAAATACAAGAAGCACATAGAACTCCAAACAGACAAGATCAGAAAAGAAATTCTCCATGCCACATCATAGTTAAAATGCTGGACACCCAAAACAAAGAGAAAATTCTTAAAGCGACAAGAGAAAAACAACAAGTGACCTATAAGGGGAAACCTATCAGAATAACAACGGACTTCTCACAGCAAACGATGAAGGCAAGAAGAACCTGGAGCAAAGCATTCCCAGTGTTGAGGGACAATGGATGCCAGCCCAGGTTACTATACCCAGCAAAAATGTCAATCATAGTGGAAGGAGAGAGGAAAATCTTCCATGACATAAACAACTTGAAAGAATACATGTCCGGAAAACCAACCCTTCAGAGAATACTTGAAGCAATCCAAAGAACAGAAGAAAGGAGCAACCAACCCCAGGCAACTAGAAGGAGAAATCAATAAAAGCATAACTGCAGAAGTAGAAACCTAAATCAAAACCGCAGATGGATAATAAGGCAAAAGGAAGCAACACAAACCTATCAGTCATAACCTTAAATATTAATGGACTAAATTCCCCAATCAAAAGACATAGACTGGGAGACTGGATTAGGAAACAGAATCCATCGATATGCTGTCTGCAAGAAACACATCTTACCTTCAAGGACAGGCACCACCTTAAAGTGAAGGGATGGAAAAAAATATTCCAAGCAAATGGTACCAAAAAGAAAGCAGGTGTTGCTATTTTAATATCGGATAAAATAGACTTCAAAGTAAAAGAAATCAGAAGAGACAAAGAAGGCCATTACATTTTCATCAAAGGAACAATCCACCAAGAAGATTTCACAATTATGAATATATATGCCCCAAATTCTGGTGCACCAAACTTTATAAAGACAATTCTCCAGGACCACAAGTCACAGACTAACCCCAGCACACTCATAGTGGGAGATTTCAATACCCCACTGAGTCCTTTGGATAGGTCAACAGGACAAAAAATAAACAGAGAGACATCTGAACTGAACGATATGATACACCAAATGGACCTCATAGACCTCTACCGAACATTCCATCCTAATACCAGAGAATACACTTTCTACTCAGCACCCCACGGAACATTCTCCAAAATCGACCACATCCTGGGACACAGAAGAAACCTCTACAAATACAAAAAGATTGAAATAATTTCATGCATCCTGTCAGACCACAGTGCAATGAAGCTCAACATCAACACCAGGACAAGCCCTCCTGCCTACAAGAACACATGGAGACTAAACAACACACTCTTGAATAATGAATGGGTCAAGGAAGAGATAAAGAAAGAAATAAAAACATTCCTGGAACTGAATGACAATGACAATACAACACAACAAAACTTATGGGATACCTTAAAAGCAGTCCTAAGAGGGAAGTTTATAGCCCTGGGTGCCTACATTAGAAAAACAGAAAGAGCACAAGTGAATGATCTAACACTACAGCTAAAAGCACTTGAGAGGCAACAACAGATGAACCCTAAACGCAACAGACAGGAAGAAATAACAAAAATCAGAGCAGAAATCAATGAAATAGAAACAAAGAAAACAATATTAAAAAACCAATGAATCCAAAAGTTGGTTCTTTGAAAGAATAAACAAGATAGACTTCTAGCCCAGTTAACCAAAAGAAAGAAGAAACAACTCCAAATCAATACAATCCATGATGAAAAGGGAAATATCACAACATACAATGAAAAGATCCAGAAAAATCATATGGGAATATTTCAAAAACCTATACTCTACCAAGTTTGAAAACCTAGAAGAAATGGATGAATATCTGAAATCCTGGGAATCAACAAAGCTCAACCAAGAAGAGATCCACAACTTAAACAGACCAATAATATATGAAGAAATTGAAGATGTACTAAGAAACCTCCCAACTACAAAAAGCCCAGGCCCAGATGGTTTCAAAGAAGAATTCTATAAAACGTTTCAAAAAGATGTACAACAATTATTACTCAAATTGTTTAGAAGAATACAGAGGGAATTCTCCCAAATTCCTTCTATGAAGCCAGCATCACTTTATTACCAAAACCAAGCAAAGATACAACCAAAAAGAAGAACTATAGACCCATCTCAAAAATGAACACAGATGCCAAAATTCTAAACAGGATAATGACAAATTGCATACAGACCCACATCAAGAAGATCATCCATCATGACCAAGTTGGAGTCACACCAGAGATGCAGGGATGGTTCAACATATGAAAATCAATAAATGTCATCAAGCATATAAATGGAATGAAAGTAAAAAAACCACACCATCATCTTAATTGACATGGAAGAAGCCTTTGACAAAATCCAGCATCCCCTCATGCTTAAAGTCCTAGAGGGAATTGGATTAGAGGGATCATTCCTCAATGTAATCAAAGCCATATACAGGACACCCACAGCCAATAACATCCTAAATGGGGAAATGACAGAAACATTCCCTTTAAAGGTAGGAACTCAGCAAGGCTGCCCCCTGTCACCACTCCTCTTCAATACAGTGCTTGAAAACCTTGCTAGGGCAATAAGGCAAGAAAAGCAAATTAAAGGAGTACTAACTGGAAAAGAAGAAGTCAAGCTATCCCTTTTTGCTGATGATATGATTGTTTACTTAAGGGATGCTAACAACTCCACCAGAAAACTCCTAGAAATGATTAAGAGCTTCAGTAAACTGTCAGGATACAAAATTATCCTAGAAAAATCAGTAGCCTTTCTTTACACTCACAACAAGCAACTGAAGAAGGAATTCAAGGTGACATTCCCACTCATAATAGCCTCAAAAACAATAAAACACCTAGGAACAAACCTAACCAAAGATACCAAACATCTTTACAACAATAATTTTAAAACCTTGAAGAAGGAAATTGAAGAAGACATCAGAAGATGGAAAAACCTCCCATGCTCATGGATTGGGAAAATTAATGCAGTAAAAATGTCCATTCTACCCAAACTCTTGTATAGATGTAATGCAATCCCAATTAAAATCTCCAAGAGTTTCTTCATAGGCTTGGGAAAAAGAAAAGTCTTTAATTTCATTTGGAAAAACAAAAGACCCCGAATAGCCAAAACAACCCTGAGTGAAAAGAGCAATATGGGGGGATCTCTATACCATACTTCAAGCTATACTACAGGGATATAGTCATAAAAACAGCTTGGTCTGGGGTTTTGCACCCCTGCAGCATTGTGTGGGCTGGCACCTGAGGCACAGGAAGCCGGAAGTCACTCAGGCAGGTAGATCTTGGGGGACACTATCTCCTGGGCTGCTGGAAGGGGGTCACAACTCTGATCACTCTTGTAGGGGGTGGCCGTCTGGGCAGGACTGCCCTTCGCCTTTGTAGCCATGACCAGAGGGTTGGATTTGGGTTTGGTGCCTCTGCGTCTTTGTTCAGGCCAGCTCCTGAGGCACAGGAAGCATGAAGTCACTCAGGCAAGTACCTGCCACCCGCCCCCCCACACACCACTGGGAATTGGTGAGAGAATATCCAAGTGGACTTTTTTTCTTTTTTTTTGGTCTGGCCTGGAACTCACTCTGTAGACCAGGCTGGCCTTGAACTCACAAAGATCTGCCTGCCTCTGCCTCCCAAGTGCTAGGATTAAAGGCGTGCACAACCACACCCGGCTTAAAGTGGACTTTTTTTTTTTTTTTTT
>VZQC01013932.1:188894-231667 GCA_009823505.1 Rhizomys pruinosus | reverse complement strand
TTTTTGAGACAGGGTCTCTATACAACCCAAGCTGGCCTCGAACTCACTATATATACCAGGCTGCCTTGAAGTCACAGAGATTCTCCTGCTTCTGGTCCTCAAGTGCTGAGATTAAAGGTGTGAACTGACACACTTGAAAAATAATAATAATAACAATAATAATTTGTTACATGAGGTAATTATATGATAATAGGTAAAAACAGAGAAACATCTCATAGATGCATAAAATCTTGGAACATTTAAATACTCCTACTACAATATAAAGCATTTATTTTTGCCTTGAATGTAGAATTTTATCAATTTGGATAATGCCAATCAATGTTTATCTGGCACTTGAAAAACAAATGCATGCTTACATGATGATAAATATTCAACATGTATTGTTAGGGTGATAAAAATTATATTGGAGGGGCTGGAGAGATGGCCTAGTAGTAAGGAGTGCTGATTGCTCTTGCAGAGGATCGGGCTTCAATCCCCAGCATCCACATGGCGGCTGAGAACCGTCTTTAACTCCAGTTCCAGGGGAATCCAACACCCTCTTCTGACCTCCACGGCATTGCACAACACGGGTGCACAAACCTACATGTGGACAGTACATTTATACACACAAATAAGTGAATAAATAAAATTTAAAAAAGAAACTATTTAAAAAAAATTATATTGAAGCAAATTTTTATTTCAGTATCTAATAGTTTATTGTGATTCTACAGGAAAATGTCACAGAATATTTGTTACTTAGAATTCCGTCATCTAGAAGTGAAGGAGGCTGGTAGATAAACAAGGCATAGTGATGGGTATGGTGAATGTTCTGGCTCTGTGGAAATATCACAGCTACTCTGGTTCTCTTTAATGAGGACGAGGGCTGTCAAAGAAGGCTTTTTAGGGAATCATGAAAACTTAGCTCCTGCCCGGGTGTGGTGGTGCACCCCTTTAATCCTAGCACTTGGGAGGCAGAGGCAGGAGGATCTTTGTGAGTTCAAGGCCAGCCTGGTCCACAGAGTGAGTTCCAGGGCAGCTGGGGCTACAGGGAGACCCTGTCTCGAAAACACCAAAAAATAAAAAAAGAAAGAAAAAACTTAGCTCCTTTATATCCCATGCATTAACAAGTAACATGAATTTATAATTAAAAATTGTTTAAATAGGACCATACCTCAACTTTGTAACCTTCCTTTTTAAATCATACTCTTTTTAATGGAATTTAATGAGCCTTAACAGTGGATTTGTAGTTAATAAGAATATTTTATGCTCATTAATGTGTTCATTTTTGTCAAAAATTTAGCAAGTACTTAGTTATGTTATATATTTACGATTATAAGCCAGAATTTATTTTTCTTCTCAACTAAACTATGTAGTAATTAACACCATGCTTTCCATGTATGTGAGTGGTACTTTTAGCTTGGGGTAACTAATAGGTCTCCAACTAAGGAGAGGGAATAGGAGGGGATCCATTCCTAATATTTCATATCTAGACAAATGCCCATGGTGAGAGAAGGCACAGACTCTCAATGTGAATCTTCCCCAGCCATTTTCCTAATACAATATAATTTCTAAATATATTTGAAATTATTATCTTTACAGACAGATACATGTAACTCTAACCCCTCATCAGTAAAGCTTCTTTATCAACAGATTCAGACTACTACAAAGGTCCACAACTGGTCAAAATGCAGAGAATAGAGGCCATGGTGTGTCTAGCCCTAATAGATATATCTACAATGCAACTCCCACACCTAAGGATCAGTGAATATCATGGAACATGAGTGAAAAGATTGTCAGAGATAGAGGAGCATAACACCTGCTGCTATGTAGTGTCTTTCAGACAAGACAGGGAAGTTGTACCCATGAAATGCAAGGATGAGCCCTCTCATAGATCATCCTACTCCAAGTTTTCAGTCCTAAAAGCATGTGCATAAGAGAAATATTTAATGGACTCAGCAGGCTGATTATGCACGTTTGTGTATGAATATATAGATTCATATAGATGTCATATATATATATATATATATATATATATGACAACATTTGTTGAAGAAAAGTTCAGGAAATTGAGGAGTTAGTGTATTGGGGGAGGTATGGGAGAGGAGAGGGAGGGATAGGAATAATGTACCGTTAACTTGTATGGAATTCTCTAGAAATAATAGCATCTCTTAAAGAATAAAATTGTTCAACAAAGCTAATTAAACAAATTGAAAACTTACAGAGTAAATGTTTTACACCACTTGAGTTAAAATGAGTAAAGACAGATGTACTACATGTGTGTTTATACTGTACCATTTAGAAGGCTGCTCAGGGAATCTATAGTCATCAATGATTGTGAATACACACTGAAAAATAGTCTAGACACTAAATTAGAAAAACACATATGAGTTAGTTATGGAATATAGAATGAAACAGGAGAGTCTAAGATTTTAAGGAGAACTTGAATAACACATACCGTTCCTTCTTCTCATGGAGCTATGTGTTAAGTATTCTACTTTCCATTAGTCTGAGGGAAAATGGATTTGAGGATATGAGGAAAGGATACACCAAAATTGTGTTTTGAGTGATGAATCCTGATCTCTTCTGACACTGATCCTCAAAGCCATTTGTCCCTATGTAATGACTTATTGATATAAAGATTTTATAAGCTGGGAAGGAATAATAAGAGTCTAATTAGTAAACAAATGCAGATAATGACCGCCCAGTAGAATCTCATCTCTCATCATTCATCTCTAGGGAAATTGACACCCATTATTTCCTTTACTCAGTTGGTTGCCATGTAATGTAGTGAAGTAAGTAAGATTACTGGTTCTTCTTTTTTAATATAATACATTTATTGATGTTTGTGTATTTCAGACATCATTTTTCAGTTCAATTTAGACATATTCCCCTTTCCTTTTTCCCCACCCCACCACAGATTATGCATTCTGCCATACATGTCCTGCATCTTTCTCTCAGTCTTTTTAAAGTTTTTCTCTGTAAAGATTTGTTGTTTGGGGAAATTTAACTGTATCAGTTTGTTCTTTGACTCAGTCCTTATGTGGTTGTGGTTCCCTCCCAATTGTATTGTTCCAAAATATGCCCCTATAAACATCATATATGTACCAGAATTATGTCCTCCAGGAATAAACTGTATGCTAACTTGGTTATATGTTTAGGAGTTCACATTTTTCCCATTAATTTTCTATTACTCTATAACATAGATATATACTTTGCACCCATATACATTAATTACCATGTCTGAAAGTATGCGGTAAGTTAACTCTAGAGCTCATTAAGAGATTCACATTATAACATCACAGTTGCTTTCAGATAGAAAGATATATAACAGTAATGTTGCTCAGGTGGTCTTTCAATTGGGAGATTGGGTACTAGCATCCACAAATGAGGGAAACCATTTCCCTAGTTCATGCATCTTTTTCTCACTCTTTTTTTATTTAATTTTGGCTGACATATACAAATATAAACTTGTACATATTTATAATGTCACATGATGGTTCATTCATATATACATTGTTTAAAACTATGGAAAACAGGGGCTGGAGAGATGGCCTAGGTGTTAAGAGCGCCGACCGCTCTTGCAAAGGACTCGGGTTCAATCCCCAGCACCCACATGGCAGCAGAGAACCTTCTGAAACTCCAATTCCAGGAGAACTCCAGTCCCGGGGGAATCCGACACCCTCTTCTGACCTCCGCGGCATTGCATGACACGGGTGCACAGACCTGCATGCAGAGAGTACATTCATACACATACAAAAATAAATAAAATTAAAAAAAAACTATGGAAAACAGTTTGGAGAACCCTTAAAAGACTGAAAATAAGCCTACCACTTGACCCAGTCAAACTACTCCTGAGTGTATACTCACAAGACTCATCCTATCACAGAGATACATGCACAGCCATGTTTATTGCAGCTCTCTTCAAAATAGCAGAGTTTGAACCAACCCAAGTGCCCTCAACCAATGAGTGGATAGAGAAAACGTGGTACACCTACACAATGGAGTTCTATGCAAAGCTAAAGAAAGAAGACATCGTGAACTTTGCAGGTAAATGGATGGAACTAGAAGATATTATGCTAAGTGAGGTAACATGGTCCCAGAAAAACAAACGACGAATGGAATCCCTCATATGTGGATGCAAAGTGAGTAACATTAATGTTATATTTCTCTTTATCTAAAAGCCACTGTGCTCTTAGAATGTGAATTCCTTAACAGGCTCTAGAATTAACCTACTACCTATTTTCAAATTTTGTAATTTTGGTACAAGGGTGGAGGGTATGTTTGCATATTTTAGAGCAATATAAAATTAAAAGGGAAAAATGTGGATCCTGAAATATGATTTGGAAATAGCATATAGTTTATTTTCAGATGACATGATTTTAGGACATGTGTGACATACATAAATGCATATGGTGAAACAATACAGATTAGAGGGAACAACAAAAACAAAAGAACTGGGAAGGGAACTGACTGAAGCGGTAGAGTTCTCCCCCCCAAAAAAAATAATCTTTTGCTTTGAAAAACTTTGGAAAAACTCAGAAGGGGAAACAGGACATGTATGGCAGACTGCATGAACTTGGGGGAAGCAGGGGGCATGGAGGGGAAAGTGAGTTTGGATTAAACTGAGAAGTGATGTATGAAATGCACAAAATTTCAATAAAAGGTAAAAAACCTTAAAACTGCTGAACATATCTAGGTGGTAAAACATGTATAATTTCTTTTGGGGTTAAAAATTCCACAGTTTGGAACAAAATTACACAGTTCTTTCTTTGAGACTTTTGAACTGCATGCAATATCACATCTATATTGATCCTAATGAAAAATTGTACACCAAAGCATGTAACCACCAACTTGTTATTCATTGATCAGTTTCATCCACACATTCTTTCTTTTTTGATGTTTAGGGGTTTGGATTTTTTATTTTAATTTTATAGTACTCTAAAACATGAATATATGCCTTCTGCCCATGTACATTAATTACCATGCCTGAAAGTAGGTGGTAAGTTAATTCTAGGGCTCATTAAGATACTCACATTATAACATCACAGTTGCATTCAGATAGAAAGACATATAACAATAATATTGCTCAGCTTTTCTTTCAATTGGGGGATTTGGTACTAGCATCCACAAATGAGGAAAACCATTCCCTGTTTATTTTTGGGAGACTGTGTTACTTCACTTAGCATAAGGGCTTCAAGTTCCATCCATTTACCTGCCAATCTCATGATGTCATAGAGCATTGTGTAGATGTACCACATTTTTGTTTACCAGTTGTCAGTTGAGGGGCATTTGGGTTGGTTCCAACTCTTTGCTATTGTGAAAAGAGCTGCAATAAACATAGATGTGCATGCATCTTTGTGGCAGGATGAGTCTTGTGGGTATATAACCAGAAATGGTATGGCTGGGTTAGGTGGTAGGTTCATTTTGAGTCTTTTAAGGGTTCTCCACACTGCTTTTCACAATGGCTGTATGAGTTTACATTCCCACCAACAGTGGATGAGTGTTCCCCTTTCCCCACAACCTCTCCGACATTTGGTGTCTTTCTTTTTCTTGATCTTAGCCAGTTGTATCAGAGTGAGATGATATCTGAGAGTGGATTTAATTTGCATGTCCTTAATTATTAACGAAGTTGTACACTTTTTAAGATGTTTCTCAATCATCTCTACTTCCTCATTGGTGAAGTCTCTGTTCATTTCCTTACTACATCTTTTGAGTGAGTCATTTGTTTTCTTCTTTGTTTTTGGAATACTTTATATATTCTGGATGTTAATGCTCTGTCTGATGTATCACTGGTAAAGATTTTCTCCCACTCTGTGGGTTTTCTGTTCATTTCCTTGATTGTTTCTTTAGCTGTACAGAAGCTTTTGAGTTTGATGAGGTCCCATATGTCAATGGTTGACCTTTGACAAGATCCAGAATCTCTTCATGTTTAAAGTTCTAGACAGAATTGGGCTGAAGGGGAAATTCCTAAATCTAATCAAAGCCATATACAACAAACCCACAGCCAACCTCATCCAAAATGGAGAAAAATTAGAACCATTCCCCTTAAAGGCATGAACCAGACAGGCTGCCCCTATCTCTTCTTCAACGTATTACTTGAATGGCTTGCTAGGGCAATAAGACAAGAGAAGGAAATTAAAGGAGTACTAATCAGAAAAGAGGAAATTAAACTATCCCTTTTTGCAGACAATATTATAGTTTACCTGAGGGATGCTAAAAACTCTACCAGAACACTATTAGAAATGATTAAGAGTTTCAGAAAAGTGGCAGGATACAAAATTAACCTAGAAAAATCAATAGCCTTTCTTTACAGGAACAATAAATAAGTGGATAAGGAATATAAGAAGACCTTCCCAATCACAATAGCCTCAAAAAAATAAAACTGGGAATAAACCTAACCAGAAACACCAAAGATCTCTACAACAAAATTTTTAAACTCCTGAAAAAGGAGATTGAAAATGACATCAAAAGATAGAAAGAACTCCCATGCTCACAGATTAGAAAAATTAAAATGTCCATTTTACCTAAGTTGATGTACAGATTCAATGCAATCTCAATCAATATCCCCATAAGTTTCTTCACAAACTTAGAAATAAATCCTAAAATTCATATGGCAAAACAAAAGACCAGGAATTGCTAAAGCAACCCTAAGTGAAAAGTGCAATACAAGGGGGATTGCTTTACCAAACTTCAAGCTATATTACAGGGCTATAGTCATAAAGACAGCCTAGTAGTGGCACAAAAACATACCCATTGACCAATGGAACAAAATTGAAAATCCAAACTTGAGCTCATACACTTTCAGACACCTCCTATTTGACAAAGGGACAAAAAATAAAAAACTTCGATGGAGGAAGGATAGCATCTTCATCAAATGGTGCTGGCAAAACTGAATCAACATTTGTAGAAGAACAAAATTAAACCCCTACCTCTCACCCTGTACAAAAAAATCAACTCCAAGTGGATCAAAGATCTCAGCATGAAATCTGAAACCATGAAGGTGACAGAAGAAAAAGTTGGCAACAACCTACAAAACATAAATGTAGGAAAAGACTTTCTAAATCAGAGAGCAGCTGCACAGGAAATAAGGTCCTCTTTTCTACAGATGTGGCACAGCAACAGCAAGGACATGCATGACAGGTTGCAGTACTGGTGTTAGGGGCCATATCCAGGTTATTTTGTCCTACCTGGCTCTGTCATAATACTCTCAGGAAACAGGAAGGGTGAACTTTCTAGCCAGAGAGCTACAGGGTATGTTTATGGGCACAGTCCTGAACCAACAGCATCCCTGCAGCAAGGATCCTCCTGCAGAGAAAATAGTTAACCGCTGTCTGCAAAGACTTCTATGTGAGGGATCCTTCCTTACTGATTGTATTAGTCACTTTTCTGTTGCTGTGATAAACCACCATGAGCAAGAGAACTTATAAAAGGAAGAGTTTATTTGAGCTTATGATTGACGGTTCCAGGGAATTAGAATCCATTGTGGCGGGAGGCATGGTGGCCAGGGCTGGAGCAGCAAGCCAAGGGTCACATCTTGCAATGAGCACAGGAAGCAGAGAGAGACTGGAGATCGCAAAGCTTGTTAAACTCACTAAGCCTGCCCCCAATGACCTACTTCCTCCAGCATGCCACACTTTCTAAGACCTCCAAGAACAGTGCCACCAACTGGAGACAAAATGTCTGAATGCTTAAAGCCTATGGGGGGACACTCTCATTCAAACCACCACACTGATCTTTGGGCTAGAGAAGTAATAACAGTGGAATGGAGGAACTTACACTACAAGAGTGAATGTTAATGCCCTTGCTTGTAGGAAGGAACTGGAGCTGGATTTGCTCATAGAATGGCAGCAGCCAGGAAAGTTAGACCTAAAGGCCCAGAGGGCATCTGCATAGTGAGGAAGGAAACCTACTCCTCATCCATGGGGATGACCTGTACCACATAGGAGGAGAGCAGCATTCTGCCTGGAGGGCTTAATCACTATGGGGGTGGCAGAGGCCAAGAGTCTAACAAAGCAGTACAAATGACCTCCTGGGAATCATTCGTTCCCCTTCCATGCTTTTCAGTGTTTTCTCAGCTTCATTTGGATTCTGAAGTTCCACGTATTCTTAACCTTAGGATAGATGAGGATGTGTCCTTTCTACAGGACTGTGAATCATTTTCATTTTCTCATAGAAAATATGTCCATGATGTAGTCCTTGCATTCCTAGTTTGCTTCCACATGAGCACTTTAGTGGGTTTAGAGGATGGGCCACTTTTCTCTCTTTTCATCTTTTCGAGGGTTTAGATGTGGAGCAGGAGTGCTTCTATTGCCTTGTTTTCATCCAAAAGGGATCAAAGAGCTGAAGGAGCCCTAGAATAGGAGCTGCTGGATGAGATGGAGCTTCCTGAGAGGCTGGATGAAGATGAGGAGCTAGACCCACTGCTGGAGCCTGTGCTGGCGCAGGAGCCAGGGCTGGATGTCGATTGATGCTGCTGCTTCCTCTTGAAGCACTGTGTCTATTCTGAGTTCTATCCCTGCCACCATCTACTCACATGACACCTTACAAGTACTTTTACCTTTAGAGCAATCCTTGAACTTTTCATCAGAACAGTCCTTGTGCTTGGTGGAAGTTGAAGCCTTTTTATTATTTTCTTTGATTGCTAACAAGTTCTTCTTTTTCACTCCCGATAGATCCATTCTCCGTTTTTGAGGTGTTCAAAGCAGAAATGACTGCCTTACTTGTCTGATCACTCACTTCTAACTTGAGACTGAGAAATGATCCCCAGTCAACTGTAATTTACACCAAAGAGCACCATCTTCCAGCTGCCCCCAACTCCTCCAGATCTTTTAGACATGGAAAAATATTTTTTTAAACTTTTGCTTTCTCTCTATGGGTAGGACTAAGATATTACCTATCCTATTTCTATATAAACTCAAAAGAGTTTTATACATTTATGAAAATGAAAGATGTTGCTTAATACAAATTGTTAATTGATTAATTTCAGATTCATACTTTAAAACTGTTTGGCCATACAAATAATCAAAGTCAGTGACATAAAATACAGAGACCACCAGAAGTAATTGAAAAAATGCATATATGCATATATGTACTTATATATTGTCTAACTTAATGTAAATGAATCTTGCCTAAAGACTGCCTGATTCATATATGTAACTATAACCAACCACACAAAACACTATAAAGTCTTCTCAGGATGTGATATGAGTAGCAATTTGTGAAAGGACTCTGGAGCATCACAGATGGTAGCAAGTCTCCATGACTACTATCTCTATGAACCTTACAGAAAGGGTCTGCCTTTGCCACATTTCTTCCAAATAATCGTGGAGAAACAAATAATCTTATAACTGGAGACATCCATACTTAGTTAAAGCCCATATTATTCTCTAATGTCAAGACATTACAAAATTTTGCTAAAGGAAAATTTTGTTTCCAAGCAACTTCTTCAGGGAAACTTTGACATCTTTGTTTCTCAGGCTGTATATTAGGGGATTCAGCATGGGTACAACAATGGTGTAAAACACGGATGACACTTTCCCTTGGTCCATGGAGCTGACTGAGGAAGGCTGCAGGTACATGAATGTTGAAGAACCAAAGAAGACAGCAACAGCAGAGATATGAGAGCTGCAGGTACTGAAGGCTTTGGACCTGCCCTCAGTGGAGCGAATGCGGAGGATGCTGATAATGATGAAGATGTAAGAGCTAAGGATGGTCAGAGCTGGAACAATGATGTTAAATGCACTAAAGCTCAGAGTTAGTACCTCATTGATAAAGGTACTAGAGCAGGAAAGCTCCAGTAATGGGAAAAGATCACAGAAGTAATGGTTTATTACATCAGCCTTACAGAAATTTACTCTTACCAGGAAGACTGTGTGAGTTGTGGCAGTAATTGAAGCCATACAATACACAGCAGCTACCAACAAGGAACAGACTTGAGAGGACATTGCAGTATGGTAAGTTAATGGGTTACAAATGGCAATATAACGATCATAAGCCATTACAGCCAACATGTGACATTCTGCAACAACAAATGTACAGAAGAAGTAGAACTGAGCTATGCACTCTGGGTAGGAAATGACATTCTTCACTGTCACTAGGTTCTCCAGCATTTTGGGGATAATAACAGTAGACTGACAGAAGTCAATGAAAGACAGACTGCTGAGAAAATAGTACATGGGTGTGTGGAGCTGGGAACTAAAAAGAATCAGCATGATCATGCCGAGATTTCCCAGTGCTGTAACCACGTAGATTCCTAGGAAGATGAGGAACAGGGGAAGCTGGAGCTCTGCTTTCTCTGTTAACCCAACAAGAATGAACTGAGTCACCATGGAATGATTTCCTTCAGCCATCTTCCTTCAGGGAATTCTGTAGGAAAAGTGAAACTTAAGTAAAGAAACTTTTTTGAGTATTATTCACCTTACTTCTTAAAAAGTGTGGAACAGAAATCAAGTATTTTCACACATCTCCACTTCCATCCTTTCTTCTTTTGAATATTCTCAGTTGAATTATTTGCAAGCCTAGAAAGATGTAACATGGAAAGAAATGATCACTTAGTGGTTTTTCTAGTTTAAATATGGGCTCTAAGTGTAGATATAAACAACTAGTAATTTACACCTCACACCATTCAGATAACTTTGTGTGTTCCAAGAATAACTTGAGTTTTATTTGTAGTTTTCTTTGTACTGTAATAATTTTTGGGATAAAGGATAAACAACATGTACAAGAGAACTATAGGTTCACAATTAAAGGTAATAAAATAAGCATTCCTGATTAAGATAATGCAAAAATAATTATCAATTACTTCACTATAATTATTCATTATTTGTGGATTTTCACTAAGAATATTTGGAAGTAAATTTGTCTTAGGAAGCATGAAGGATTGTGGATACACACTGAAAAAGTGTCCAGACACATATTAGACACATACACACACACACACACACACACACATCATTTAGTAATGGGATATATAATGAAACATGAGTGACTAAGATTTAAGGAGAACTTGAATAACACATACCCATACTTCTTCCCATGAAGTTAAGCTCTAGTTCTGTTTCTTTTTCCTTAGTCTGGAAGAAAAATGGATTTGAATATATGAAGAAGGGATAACCCAAAATTTTATTTGAGTCATTAATCCTGATCTTATAAACCTGATGCTCAAAGCCATTTGTCCCTATGCAATGGCTGGTTGATGTAAAGATTTTATATGCTGAGTGGGAATAATAAGTGTCTAATTAGAAACAAATGCAGATAATGAACTCCCAATTGAATCTCATTTCTCAACCTTCATCTCTAGGGAAATCAACAACCGTTATTTCATTTTTTAGCATTGGGTCTCAAATATGTAATGTAGTAAATGGGGTATGATTCCTCTTTTTGTTAAGCTATGGATTTAATAAAAGTTAGTTCTGCCAAAACTTTAAGCACAGAGAATTTCCTAATTGTCTAAAATGTTTTATCATGATGCAATAATTTAAAAGCCACAAAACAACTAGTTTATATAGAGTGAACATCTTTTTTAAATTTTCACTGTTATATACTAAATATATTTGTAGAGTATGAGATATTCATGAAATTATCGTTATTTGGAATTTTTACCAAATTACCTAGATAAGAGTACAGGTTACATTTGTAGAGGACCTGTGTTGATTCCCAGCCCTACCATTTTAAAGTCTGATTCCAAGGGCTCTGAAGTGTTGTTCTGTCCTCTTCGGTATTACACAACATAGGTGCACTTGTGTGCATATAAAATACTCATATACATATATATACTCACATACATAATAATAAATCAAAAGTAAATAAAGGACACAAAATTTAGATGAGGATACATCTACAATGAGTTCAGAGGAAGAGTTGGGAATTAATAATGATGTACCTTATTTTTTTAACATTTTACTGAAGTTTTGTGCATTTCATATATCACTTCTCAGTTCAATCCAAACCCATTTCCTCACCATGCCCCTCCCTTCCTGAGTTCATACAGTTTGCCATACATGTCCTGTATCCCCTTCTGAGCCTTTTCAAAGTTTTTCAAAGCAGAGGATTATTTTCTGGGGGAAGAACTTTACTGCTTCAGTTGGTTTCCTGTCCCAGTTCTTTTGTTGTTGTTGATCCTTCCAATATGTATTGTTTCACTATAAGCATTTATATACATCATACCTATACTAAAACCATGTAGTCTGAAAATAAACTGTATGTTATTTCCAAATCATATTTTGGGATTCACATTTTCCCTTTTAATTTTATATTACTCTAAAATATGCAAACATACCCTCTCCCCATATACCAAAATTATTAAGTGATGCAGCTATTTTTAGTCATCCCTATTTCTATGAATAACGACTCACCCAGACTCCTATTAGTCAATCAATAAAGTCCAATATTGTTTCAGAGAATTTGATAAAATAAATATATATTATTTGCATTCTAATCCTGTTTATTCAACACAATGTGTTTTTTTTACTCTACACAAAATCCAAACACATCATTATCTAAAATGCTGCCATGGGCTGGGCATGGTGGCGCACGCCTTTAATCCTAGCACTTGGGAGGCAGAGGCAGGCGGATCTTTGTGAGTTCAAGGCCAGCCTGGTCTACAGAGTGAGTTCCAGGACAGCTGGGACTACAGGGAGACCCTGTCTCAAAAAGACCAAAAAAAAAATGCTACAATGTCTACAAGCTGGGTATCTCAGTAGTCCCCATCTGGCATTGAAGGTTTGAAAGATTCTCAAGTGTTATATCTGAAGTACAATTTCTCAGACCTTTTCATTATTTATTTCTGGTTATACTTCCTTTTGGATGCTGAGTGGCTACTGGGATTTCAGCCTCCTCTGAGGGTAGACTGCCATTGTTGGACTAACCAAGCTATGTCATGGAGGCCAGTGCAGGATGATCAAGACAGGACACACTTGCTGGACCTCATTTCAGTGACCACGGTGGGGAGGGACCTCAGTGTGGAGCACAGGGGCAGGATTAATGGTTGTTTGGTTTTGCCAAGAAGGAACTTTCAAGCACTTCCTTGGGGGAAACATGACATCTTTTGGTAAAAAAAAAAAAAAAAATTATACTTAACAGTTAAAAATATTTTGTAAAATAATATTTTCTCTTTTTATTGATACATGCTACAACCATCCATAATTTATCCTTATGTAATGCTATGGAGCATTCTATCATATAGGAATATTAATATTCTTATTCTAAAAAAAAGAGAGAGAATGTAAAGTTATACTTCTTTTTACCTGCATGCAACTTTACTGTTAAAATGTGAATCTCTAACTGTGCTTTGGAATTCACCTATAGTATATTTTCAGATTTTGTCATTTTGATTTATGTATGGAGTGTGTATATGCATATTTTAGAATAATATAAAATCAAAGGGGAACAAAAAAAAGAGAGAGAGAAATCTATTCAAAGAACTGACCAAAACAGTAAACCTGTGCACTGAAAAGGTTATAAAAGACTGAGAAAATGATGCAAGACAGGACTTGTGTGTGACACAATCCATGAGCTCTGATGGGGGGAGAGGGCATAAGGGGTGAGCTTGAATGGTGGAATGAGTCAAAATTTGATTAAGAAATGTTGTGGGGCTGGAGAGATAGCTCAGCAGTTAAGAGCACCAACTACGCTTGCAGAGGATCCAGGTTCGATTCTGAGCACCCACATAGTGGCTAAGAACCATCTTTAACTCCGGTTCCAGGGGAATCCAACACACCCTCTTCTGACCTGTGCGGCTTTGCACAACACGGGTGCACCAACCTACATGCAGACAGTACACTCATACACATAAAAAATAATAAATGAAAAATTTTTAAAAAGAAATGTTGTATGAAATGTGCTCAATAAAAATTAAAAATTTATAAATAAATAAATAAAATGTTACCACGTTACAAAATTCAAACAACAAATTTTATAGTTCTTTTTTTAAAAATATTTTATTTATTTATTTTTTATGTGTATGAATGTACTGTTTGCATGTAGGTTTGTGCATCCCTGTCGTGCAATGCCTCGAAGGTCAGAAGAGGGTGTCGGATTCCCCTGGAACTGGAGTTCTCCTGGAATTGGAGTTACAGACTGTTCTCAGCCTCCATGTGGGTGCTGGGGATCAAACCCGGGTCCCCTGCAAGAGCAGTTGGCACTCTTAACCGCTAGGCCATCTCTCCAGCCCCAAATTTTATAGTTTTAACTGTACAATAAAAAAGAAAGCAATAAACATGCTGCTTGCAATTTACCAGCAAGACCTGCGGGTGGGGTTCACCAATTTCACAAAGACAGACAGACGTGGAGGCATGAAAGACAACAATTTATAGTGTGGAGGAACCCTTCTAAGGTGTTTAACCCTAGAAGTTGAAGAGGACTCAGCAGGGACCATGGCTTGGCCTAACACAACAGCAGCCTCATCCTCTTCTTAGAGTTGTGGCCCAGCAAGAGCAAGGACATGCATGACAAGGTTGTTTCCCTGGTCCTAGGGCTCCTTTAGTGATGACGTCTGCTTGTCCCACCTGGCTCTGCCATCATAGTCCCGGGAACTGGGAAGGGTAAATTTTCTAGCCAGAGAACTACAGGCATTCTTTTGGGCAACAGCAGCTGTGCAGCAAGAATCCCAGGGATCCTTCCCTATGGATCTTCCTTTGGCTACAGAAGCAATGAAAATGAGCTGGGGGAACTAAAGAGGTAGGGGTGAATTTAATATCCTTGCTTATTGGGAGAAATTGGACCTAGAGTGGCTCCTATGATGCCAGCAGCCAGGAGAACAGGACCTCCTAAATGCTCACATGGCATCTGCGTCTTGAAAAGTGAGATGGCTTCCTCATATGTGACAGAGACCTGTGTCACATGGCAGGTGGTGGCAGAATTCTGGTGGGAGGGCTGAATCCCTCAGAAGCTAATGCAGCAGTAGCAATGATCTCTTGGACATCATTTGTCCTCCATACATGCATTTCAGTATTTTCTTTGCTTTGTCTGGATTCTCAAATTCCACATATTTCTAGACTTTGGATAGATGAGGATGCATTCTTTCTATAGACACACCAATCATTTTTATTTTCTCATAGAAAATATTTCCATGTTGATCACATTCATAGTGAGCCTCCTAGTGTGCAGTTTGCAGGGTTTTGAAGGAGGACCACATTTCCCTTGCCTTTTCATCTTTTGAGTGGTGTGGAGTTGGGCAGGAGCATTTCCATTGTCCTTTCTTCCTCGAGAGGGGCTTGGAGAGCTGGAGGACCTGATAGAACAGGAGCTGCAGGATGTGATGCAGCTTCCTGAGAAGCTGGATGCAGAAGAGTCATGGTAGCGACTGCTGGAGCCTGTGCTGGTGTTGGAGACGCAGCTGGACCGAGACGTGCTGCTGTTTCCACTTGAAGGACTGCCCCTCTTCTGAGTCTTATCCCTGCCATGGTCCCAGTCACATGACTCCTTAGAAGCACCTTTATCTTTTTAGAGTGATCCTTGAGCTTCTCATTAGAACTGTCCATGTGTTTGGTAGTAGGATCTCTAATGACAGACTTTTTATTGTGTTCTTATATTCCTAGCAAGCTCTGATAAATCCATGGTCCCCCTCTGAGGTGTTCAGAGCAGGTATGCCTACCTCGCTTGTCTGAATGTTCACTTCTAACTTGAGTGTAATCAATTGCAATTTATAGCAAAGAGCAGCATCTCTCAGCTGCTTCCATCTCCTCCAGCTCATTTTAGACAATTGGAAAATAGTTCTGTTTTTGTCTTTTTGAGACACAGTCTCCCTGTAGCTCTAGCTGGCCTGGAATTCACTATGTAGACCAGGCTGTCCTTGAACTCACAAAGATCTGCCTGCCTTTGCCTCCAGACTGCTGGGATTAAAGGCATTTCCTCATTAAGTGTAGGTCTCGTATATTACCACTCCTATTTCTATTTCTACATACACTCAAATTTAATTTCATATATTTATTAAAATGAAAGATGTTGCATGATATAAAAGGTTAATTAATTCAATTCAGCTTCATACTTTTAAAATTATTTCCCACAATACAAATAATCAAGAAGATCAGCAACCCACAATACAGAGACTAACAAAGGTAATTGAAAACATATATTCATTTTCTAGTTTAACATAAATGACTTTTGGATAAAGATGGCTCATATATGTAAGTAGAACCACCCACACAAAGTACATTGAAGTCTTTTCAAGTTGTGGTATGACTTGTAATTTGCAAAAGGACTCTAGAGCATCACAGCACTAACAGTTCTTCAAGTATACAGACCTGAGAAAAAGGATCTCCGTTTGCCATATTTATTCCAAATACTCATGGAAAAGCAATAATTTTATAACATGATATTCATAGCTACTTAAAGGCCATATCAGTCCCAATCTTCAAGACATTTTAAAATTCTGCTAAAGGAAATTTTTCCTTCCAAACAACTTCTTCATATAAACTTTGGCATATTTGTTTCTTTTTATTTTATTTTTTTAATATTATTTATTTATTTATTTATTTATTTTTTAAATTAGTTTTTATTGATGCTTTGTGCATTTCATACATTTTTTCCAATTCAGTTCAGGCTTATTTCCCTTTCCCTCCCCCCCCACCCCACCCCATCCCAGATAATGCATTCTGCCATAACTGTCCTGCATCTTTCTCTCAGTTTTTTTTTTTTTTTATCATTTTTAGCTATAAGTGATAATCCATGAGTACAAGCATCCTTCATGCAAAACCTATCTGCAGGCTGTTGTGCCCAAACACCTACAGCCCCACCATCCAGTGGGGGGTGACAGGTTGTTTGTTCAATCAAGTTGATCAAATGAGTGTCCAGACTACATTGCTGTAGTTTCACCATTCACCCCAATCGCAGCCCTTACATTCTACCACGCCCCCTCTTCCGCAGGTTGTTCCCTAGGCTTAGAAAAGGGGCACAGGTGGATGAGAGGTAAAACAGTCCACTCTCTCTGGAGCTGTTAACTTGGACTCTGGTCAATTCTGGCTGTTTCCTTTCATGAGCTGACAGTTTGTCCAGGAATAACCTTTCGATCCTGGCCTGGCGCGTTATGGCGTCTCCCCTGCGACCCCGGTTCCCGCCCACCTATTTATTTTTGTATATGTGTATATGTACTGTCTCCATGCAAGCTTGTGCACCCGTGTCGTGCAATGCCGCGGAGGTCAGAAGAGGGTGTCAGATTCCCCTGGAACTGGAGTTCTCCTGGAATTGGAGTTTCAGATGGTTCTCAGCCGCTTTGTGGGTGCTGGGGATTGAACCTGGGTCCTCTGCAAAAGTGGTAGGTGCTCTTAACCGCTAGGCCATCTCTCCAGCCCCAGCATATTTGTTTCTTAAGCAGTATATTAGGGGATTCACCATGGGCAAGATAATGGTGTAAAACACAGATGACACTTTCCCTTGGTCCATGGAGCTGACTGAGGATGGCTGCAGGAACATGAATGCTGTAGAACCATAGAAGACAGCAACAGCAGAGATATGAGAGCTGCAGGTACTGAAGGCTTGGGACCTATCCTCAGTGGAGCGAATGCTGAGGATGCTGGCAATGATGGGTATGTAAGAGCTAAGGATGGGGCTGGAGAGATGGCCTAGTGGTTAAGAGCGCCGACTGCTCTTGCAGAGGACCCAGGTTCGATACCCAGCACCGACAACGCAGCTGAGAACCGTCCATAACTCCAATTCCAAGAGAACTCCAGTTCCAGGGGAATCCAATGCTCTCTTCTGACCTCTGCGGCATTGCACAATACAGGTGCACAAACCTACATGCAGATAGTACATTCATACGCATAAATTAATTAATTAATTAATTAATTTAAATTAGTTCTTTAATTAATTAATTAGTTCTTTTTTAAAATTAATTAATTTAAAAAAGAATTAAGGATGGTCAGAGCTGGGACAATGATGTTAAGTGCACTGAAACTAAGAACCAGTACCTCATTGATAAAGGTACTAGAGCAGGACAACACCAGTAATGGGAAAAGATCACAGAAGTAATGGTTTACATTAGATGTACAGACATTTACTATTCATATTAAAACTTTGTGGAACCTAGAAGGTAAGTTTTGTTAGGACTCATTATAAATAGTTGTTACAAGTAGGATCCACAGAGGGGTTTGATGTCTGTAGCAGTCTGAGGCTTTTCTTCCTTTCAATGTTCAGACAGGCCAACCTTTCTGCTGGCACTTCCTGGTACATCCTACACAATGCAAAGCTGTATCCTTTCTTTCTCAGCTGTTAAGTTGGTGACATTTTGACCTGTTGGAACATACAAATCTTTTCCCGTAGTTAGTTTTAAGATTTGAATTGCAAAGTTTTTGACAAAAAGGTTTCATATATATCTGTATCCCCCCCCTTTTTTTTTTTTAGGTTTTTGATTTTTGACCCATAAGCTAACTAAAACGGCATATTACACATACCTATAGGATGGAATCAAGGTGCAGATTTCATCAAAATCACCCAAGCTATTTTGGGTGACTGTATGTGGTTAGCTTGGGAAGCACAACTTAATTTTTTTAATTTTTTTTATTAATTTTATTTATTTCTGTATGTGTATGAATGTACTGTCTGCATGCAGGTTTGTGCACTCGTGTCGTGCAATGCCGCGGGAGGTCAAGAAGCGGGTCTCGGATTCCCTGGAACTGGAGTTCTCCTGGAATTGGAGTTTCAGGACGGTCTCAGCGCCATGTGGGTGCTGGGGATCGAACCGGTCTCTGTAAGAGCGGTCGGCGCTCTTAACCGCTAAGGCCAATCTCTCCAGCCCCAGCAACTTAATTTTTTAAGTTAAATCATCCTACAGGTAAAAGAGAATGCTACAAGTTGTACTGAACTACAAAAAAATTATAGAGAACATTTGTGTGTATCAATCCCAAAGTTATTGTTACACAGATTTTAAGTAAAACAAATGTGGACAACAACAATTTATATTTCCAATTGACTCAGGTGCATTACCGTTTTTATCAGAACCTTTAAACAAATGTTGTTTAATATACCTCCCATAGAACAAGGAGAAATATGATGATGAGGTCGTTCTCTAACTGTAAATTGGAGCCAACTGCTATAGAGGTAATCTCTTATAAAAGTGGTAAAACTGCATTCTTTAATTGACTAATAGACATAGGAACTGTGAAAAGGATTATTCTCTATTCAGAACCAAATATGATACTAAAGTCTCCTTAAGCTATGCACTTAAGCAAAATATATTAATACAGGAGATCTCCAATATCACCAATGGATTTTCTACCAAGGAGATGTTGGCCAGGGAATCCAAGTCCCCCCTCAAAAGGTAAAGGCTTCTTGCCTGTAAACTGGGATACCTGCAAGAAGAGAGGCAATAAGGCCCTGCTGTCGAAGACCATATGTAAGCATGGGAAAGATGTATTGAGACCTCAGTTGCAAGTGTACAGTTGGTGTCTGGAATACCAGACAGTGTTACCAAAGGCCACTAAACCAATAAAGCAAATATAGGTCTCCTTGAGTCAAGCAAGACTTCTCCATCAGCACCAGCTATGCCTCACCTGCCTGGAAATACTGTGCAGCAGTGGTAGCCATATGCCCATATATCCCAAATCTAATTGGCTATTAGCTCTCTCCTTAGAGGAATAACCAACGGCTGATGCCACAAACTTACATCTTCTAGTGGTTAGGAGATGTTATAAGCCACAATAAGACCCTGTCACGTTTTACAGAAAAAAAATGTAATTCATGGATTAACATACCATCCAAACCTCTGTGTCTATAGCAAAGTAACCTACCATAACAACTAGTACTGTTTAAATACCTATATATCTAATTGCTTGTGCTTCATTAGTAGGATTGAAGGGTTATTCCTGGCCAAATTGTCAGACCATGAAAAGAAACAGCCAGAATTGACCAGAGTCCAAAACAACAGCTCCAGAGAAAGTAGACTGTTTTGCTCCTCGACCACCTGTGCTCCTTTTCTAAGGCTAGGAAACAATCTGTGGAAGAGGGGTGGTAGAATGTAAGGGTTGTAATTGGGGTGAATGGTGAAACTACAGAAATATAGTCTGAACACTTATTTGATCAACTTGATTGAACATACAAACCTCCCCAGCTGGATGGTGGGACCCTTGGGCTGTGTGGGTTTGGGCACAACTGCTTGCAAATTGGTTTTACATGAAGGATGCTTGTATTCATAAATTATTACTTATTGTTAAAAAAATGACAAAAATAAAGAAGTAATTAAAAAAAAACAAAAAAAGAGAAATTTACTATTCAAAGGAAAACTCTGTGAGCTGTGGCACTAATTGAACCCACACCATACACAGCAGCTACCAACCAGGAACAAAATTGAGAAGACATAGTAACATGGTAAATCTATGGGTTACAAAAGGCAACATAGGGATCATGAGCCATTACAGCCACCATGTGACATTCTGCAACACCAAAAGTACAGAAGAAATAGAACTGAGCTATGCATTCTGGATAGGGGAAGATATTCAGCTCTGTCATGAGCCTAATCAAAATTTTAGGAGTAGTGAGAGTTGACTGACAGAAATAAATGAAGGACAGATTGCTGAGAAAATAATACATGGGTGTGTGGAGCTGTGAACTAAACAGAATCAGCATGATCATGCCAAGGTTTCCAGCTGCTGTAACCAGATAGATTTCCTAAAAAGATGAGGGACAGGGGAAGTTGGAGTTCTAGTTCCCCTGTTAACCCAACAAGAATAAACTCAACCAACCTGGAATGATTTCCTTCAGCCATTTTCTTCATGGAATTCTGTGAGAAAAGAGAATTCTATTGCAAATAAGCTTTTTATGAGTGTTATATTAATTGTCCATGTAGTGTGGAAGAGATATCAAGGATTTTCACATATCTCTAGTTCCATCCTTTCTTTTATATATTCTCAGTTGGATCCTTTGCAAGCCTAGAAAGATGTGACAAGCAAAGAAATGATCACTTAGTGGTTTCCCTAGTTTTAATGTATGCTGTAATTGTAATTATTGCTAAAGACCAGTCATTTATACCTCATACCACTCTGATACCTTTGATTGTTTGTTCCAAGAATGACTCAAGTTTTATTTGTAGTTTTCTTTGTACTGTAACAATTTTTGTCATAAAGTATAAACGACATCTTTAAGAAAAATATAGGGGGCTGGAGAAATGGCTCAGCAGTTAAGAGCACACCAACTGCTTTTCAGAGGACATGGGTTCAATTCCCAGCACCCACATGGCTGCTAAGAACCATCTTTAACTCCAGTTCCAGGGGAATCCGACCCTCTTCTGACCTCTGCAGCACTGCATGGCACAGGTTCATCAAACTACATGCAGTCAGTACACTCATACACATAAAAATAAATAAAAATTAAAAAAGAAAATTGTAGGTTCACAGTTAAAGGTATGTAAAAGAAATATTCCCACTTAAGACAATGCCAAAATTGTATTAGTCTCTTCACTTTAATTTTCAGTATTTGTGGATTTTAACTAGGAATATTTGGAATTAAATTTGTCTTAGAAAGCATGAAGGAAAGTCAAATTTACTTGTAATCAAATATAATTGAAGACATAGAAAATCCATAATCTATTCAAAAGTGCTGTTACAGGTAATAATAAAAATATTAGGTGATAGAATATAAGATTTACATTAAATCTCAAAGGAAATTTGCACCCTTGCATAATAATAAAAAGATTGTTTATATTGACAGAGAAAAATATATTAATAGAATTAAATAAATGTGTTTAATTTTGGTACACAGAAAGCCAACTGTTTGTGTATTATTTTCTTATTTCTCAGTTCTAGATGTTTGGTGGTTCCTGACACTGTGATCATGGCAAAGGGTTTTGGCTAAACAAATCACAGGCCATAATGGAAAATATATTAATACATTCTGGGAAATAAACTCGATATTAAACTGACTCACAATGAATTTTTTAACTATAGATTAGTACATCTCCAACCTTCTTCAGAGAAGCTTGTTCTGGAAGTAGGTGACAGTTAACACAGAAATTAACACCTGGCCATTGTACAGAAAACAAGACACTGCAGGATGCTACCTAATTGGCGCCTTCTTCAAACGCTTGGGGATCATCTCATAAGAGAAGGCAGAGAGATCGTAAGAGTGGGAGGTGGTTAATAAATGCACAAGAACTGTCTTGTCCGGACAAGTAAATGTAGTTGTTTATATGGACACACAACACATATGACAACATGCAAATAATCATATCTGTGCAAACCAAGCCAGACAGGGGCCAAACATGGGTGGGGAAGTTGGGGAAGAATCCCTAGCCTTACCTGACAGCCTGTGTGCTATTGATGACTATTGCGAAACACAGAGTTAGCTTTCTTTAACTGTGTGATGTTTCTTAAGCCTTACAGGTTGACCAGACTCCAGTACATGCAGCCATACTCAGGAATACTTGAGAGGTAAACATGGAATCAGATACCTATATCTACAATAATTAATTTGGACAACATTCTCATAGCACCCATAAAAATTAGCACAAAATATGCCACAGAGCAAAAGTTAAGAACCAAATTATGACAGTATAAAGAATATTGAATTATGCACTTTGCATATCTTTTTTTAAATTTTTTTAATTTTATTTATTTCTGTATGTGTATGAATGTACTGTCTACATGCAAGTTTGTGCACCAGTGTCGTTCAATGCCGCAGAGGTCAGAAGAGGGTGTCGGCTTCCCCTGGAACTGGAGTTTTCCTGGAATTGGAGTTTCAGATGGCTCTTGGCCGCCATGTGTGTGCTGGGGATCGAACCCGGGTCCTCTGTAAGAGCGGTCGGTGCTCTTAACCGTTAGGCCATCTCTCCAGCCCCAAAGTTTGCATATCTTATACACAGGACAACTCTTCCAATTATGGGTCAAAATTATTACATATTAAACAAAAGTTTCTGAATGTCTATAATTTGATATTTTCCGTTCATGATCAAAACAATGAATTATGATTTGTATCCCCAGATTTCATATTTTTCTAGTTATTATTTTTTTTATATTGTCTGTGGCTGGCGAAGGGCTAGGCTCTTAACAGTATTTGCTGCTCTTCTGCAAGATCCAAATTTGGTGGCCAGCATACACTTAGCAGCTCTCAAAGATCTGTACGTGCAGTTCTTTGAAAATTTGGGCTGGAGAGATGGCCTAGTGGTTAAGAGTGCCGACTGCTCTTGCAGAGGACCCGGGTTCGATCCCCAGCACCCACATGGCGGCCGAGAACCGTCTGAAACTCCAATTCCAGGAGAACTCCAGTTCCATGGGAGTCCAACACACTCTTCTGACCTCTGCGGCATTGCACGACATGGGTGCACAAACTTGCATGCAGACAGCACATTCATACACATACAGAAATAAATAAAAAAAAATTTTTTAAATTAAAAAAAAAGAAAATTCTTCTGACCTCCATGGGGACCAGGCATGTACTTCGCACACAAATATATTCAGGCAAGATGTATCTACACATAAAAATAAATGCATCATTATAAATACATTATTTATTTTAATATGTGTCTCCTAATGAAGCTGGGGTTCCATAGTATTGTGAATAAAACATGTTTCAAATTAGAGGTGCTGAAAACTGAACCCCTAGGGCAATGGAGTAAGAATGTCAGACATTTAAAGGAAGTGAAAGTCATGAACCAATGGGATTAATGCTCTTAGGACAGTCCATTAATCATAATGAATGGGGAAGTCCACATGAGGATGGCTTGGTCCCTTCTGGTTTTCTCCAACGCATGTGTTCTTTCAGTCTTCCACCATAATAACATGAGTGACAATAAATTCACCAAATATGTCACTCTTACCTTTATCTTTCAGCCTACAGACAGTAGGGCCAAATGAATACTTATCAAAACACATTACTGTCATCACAGAACAAAACAAGATTGCCACCTTTCTATATTTTAAAATCTATTTTAAAAAATATTTGGTTTAACAATTTTATTTTATGTGCATGAGTATATTGCCTGCATGTTAAGTGCACCATGTTGTATAATGCACATGGGGGTCAGAAGAGACCATTGGCTCCCTTGGAACTGAAATTATAAACCATTGCTAGTCACCATGTGGGATAGGGAAATGAACTTGATCATCTGCAAGAGTCACAATTGCTCTTAACTGGTGAGTGTTCTTTCCAACTCCCATATTTCAGAATCTTTTCATTGACCATATAAAATTTTGCTGTATTCCTTGTCAGTCACAATATGAGTCAGAAAATACTAGTCCCAGTCCCACAAGTCCTTAATCTCTTCTTCAGTTGCTGTGTTTCCTGCAGCAAGTGTGGTTCTAACCAATTTCACTTGCTCAATTCCCACTAAAGTCCTGTTTTTAAATCAGATTGTTTTCCATTCTTATACTACCTCTGTGTTTCACATTGAGCTTTCCAGCATATAAAAATAAAATCAAGGTACACAAATGGCCTCTATATTTTTCTGAATTATACATCACATTATAACACTTTCTTTTACTTGTAGGACAATTTAAAGGAACTAAGCTTAAATTTCCTTCCCAAATAAGTAGCATACAGTCAATGAGAAACAGTTTGGGTAAATTTAATGAAAGCTTATGCCTTGGCTCCTGTTTATGGGTATGTGTAATACAACTTAGGCATCTATAGGTCAAAACATAAAAACCTAAAAAAAAAAAAAAGAGGGAGGTGGGAGGTGGGGTAGTATCCTTTCTGGGATACAAATGGAAAACTCTGTGTTCCAATCCTATTGATAAATTTTCAATTTTTCTGATCTTGAAACTAACAATGGGAGGAGAATTTTATGTTCCCACAGGTAAAAATCACCAATCTAAATGCCTGAAAACATACAACTTATGGCTGTGCAGGATGAACTGGGGAATGCCAGCAGAGAGGTTGACCCATCTGAACATTAAGGAAAGAGGAACCTCAGACTGCCTGAGACACGGACACTGAGCATCTCTATGAATAATATTGGGGTTGACTGTTAATAATGGACCCTAATGCTGAGAAACCTTCCTACCTCTCCCCATTTTTTTTTAGGAAAAAGAATAACAGGATGGTAATGAAACCACTCCCAAACTGTAAACTAGAGCCAATTGTTACAGTGGTAATTTCCTATAAAACAGGCACAACGTATTAACTGATTGATAGGCATAGGAACTGTGAAAGGATATTTCTCTATCTAGAGCCAAATTCAATAGTAAAGTGTTTATAAGTTGTGTAATTAAGCAAAATATATTACTACAGGAAAGCTCTGACATCAGCAATGAATTATTCTGCCTAGGAGATGTTGGCTAGGGGATTCAAACCCCCCCCCCCAAATTATAAAGGCCTTTTGCCTATAAGTGGGATATATGCAAGGAGAAAGGCAGTAAGTCCCTGTTGTCGAAGACCTGGTGTGAGCATGAAAAATGTTATGAGACGTCACTTGCTAGCGTACAACTGGCCTCTGAAATGCTAGAGAGCGTTACCAAAGGCCACTAAAGCAATACAGCAAAATATTGGTCTCCCTGAGACAAGCAAGACTCCTCCGTCAATATCAGCTACACCTCAACAGCCTGGAGATACTGTGCAACAGTGGCAGCCAAGTGTCTATATATATCCCAAATCTATTTGGCTATTAGCTCTCTCCTTGGAGGAATAACTCACAGCGGATGCCACAAGCTTATGTCCTCTAGTGGTTAGGAGATGTTATAAGCCACAATAAGAACTTGTCACCCTTTATAGAGAAACCACAGTTTGCGGATTAGCATACCATCCAAGCATCTGTGTCTAAGCTCACAGCTTAGCTTGACATAATAATTGGTACTGCTTAAATGCCTGTACATCCAATAGCTTGTGCTTTGTTAGTATGACTAAAAAGGGTATCACTGGAAAAGCTGTCAACCCATGAAGGGAAACAACCTGAACAGACTAGAGTCCAAAATGACAACTCCAAAGAAATTAGACTGTTTTCTTCTCATCGACTTGTGCCCCTTTCCCAAAGCCCAGGGAACAAACTGCAGAAGAGGAGGTGTGGTAGATTGTAAGAGCTGCGGAGAGATAGGGGTGAATCATGAGACTACAGGTATATAGTCTGGACTCCTAATTGATCAACATGCCTGTGCATACAAGCTTCTCCAACTGGACTATGGGAACCTTGGGTTGTTCAAAATTTGGACACAGATACTGCAAAATGCAACAATTACCTAATTGTATGACATATTGAGTAACATCAATGTTATCTGCAAACAACTGTGTCATTATATTGTAGAATCCCTTAAAAATAAACAACAAAAAAAATAAAAAAAATAAAAGGCTCTTAACTGTGAGCTGCTGTAAAATCCAAAATAAATAAATAAATAAATAAATAAATAAATAAAATAAAATTATTTGCCAATCATCATACATTATCCCACACTAGTATTCTCTTCACTAATACACAACAGATCAAGACAATATTCTTCAACAATTCTGAATCTTTTTCACTATTAAGCTGTTTTTTGTTGTTGTTATTGTTGCTGTGTTTCTTGATGTCAGAAAGCTCTCTGGGAAAATGTGTCCCCATAACAAAATATTCATCATCTTTCATCAATTAAGATAATCCTGATTATAGATATAATAAATTTTATTTGACCAACCCTCCCTAATGAGAAGTTCTGATATGCAGTCTTAAATTCATTGCCTTCCATTATACTTTGTCATCTGCTTGCATGATTTTGTCCTTGGAGAGAATTCTCTCATAACCTCTTTGCATTAGTTGTTTTAGCCTCCCTTTCTCATTTGAACTTATCTTTTGATAAGTTCTTATATTTGAACAGTAACTTACATTTTGATAAGTGACTTACATTTGAACAAATCACAAGTAAAATAACAAAACAATTTAATAAAATTATATCTTAAATGTTAACTAAGGTAGACTTGACAAAAAGAACATATACAATTTGCTTAATTTTTATTTAGGCAAACACATGATATTGCCACCATGAAGGTATCTAATGTATTTTCCACCACCAAAAGTTTCCTCGTGCTTAGTTGTTTATTTTGTTCTTTGGTTGGTGTGGTGGCCCACGTCTTTAATCCCAGCACTCGGGAGGCAGAGGCAGGTGGATCTCTGAGTTCAAGGCCAGCCTGGTCTACATATGGAGCTCCAGGCCAACTGTCTCAAAAAGACCAAAAAAATACTTAATATATTACTACAATTTTAGATTTTAAAGCACAAAATATGACATTATAAATTATAGACATGGTACTGTGAGAATGAGAGAATACTTTTGGAACCTATTCATCCAACATGACTGAGGACTTGTACACAGTGAAAACCTGCTTTTTGCCTCCCCTCCTCCTAATCCCTCATGAGCATCAGTATAGGAGCCCTGTATAGCCTGGAACTCACTACATAAACCAGGCAGAACTTGAGCTCACAGATATCTCCCTGCCTCTGCTTCTCAAATGCTAGGGTTAAAGGTGTGCACCACCACACCTGGCAAATGACAATATTAATAATAACAATAATAATTTATTACATGAGGTAATTATATGGCAATCACCGAAAATAGATAACTATCATATTGTTACATAAAATCTGGGAATATTTAAGGGGCTGGAGAGATGGTCTAGCGATTAAGAGCGCCGACCACTCTTGAGAGGACCCGGGTTCGATCCTCAGCACCCACATGGCGGCCGAGAGACGTCTGGAACTCCAATTCCAGGAGAACTCCCGTTCCAGGGGAATCTGACACCCTCTTCTGACCTCTGCAGCATTGAAAGACACGTGTGCACAAACTTGCATGCAGACAGTACATTCATACACATACAGAAATAAATAAAATTAATTAAAATTTTTTTTTAATCTGGGAATATTTACGTACTCACCATAAAATGTAAAGCTTTAACATCTCATATCTTAGTTCTGCCTATTTAGACTTGGCTTGAAAGTAGATTTGCATCAATTTGGAAGTATCCAATCAATTATTTTCTGGCACTTGAAAAATTAATGTATGTTTACATGATGATAATTATTCAACAGAAATTGTTGGGATGATAATAAAAATTATAGTAAAGAAAATTTTATTTCAAAATCAAATATTTTTCAGTGAATCTACAGGAAAATATTATAGAATATTTGTTGCTTTGAATTCTGCCACCTACATGGGAAGGCACAGGGGTAAATGTGATTTCTCTGGCTCTGTGGAAATACCACAGCTACTCTGGTAAACTTTAGTGGAAATGGGTGCTGTCAAGGAAAGCTTTTTAGGGATTCATCAAAAAACTTAGCTACCTTATGTTCAACAATTATCACATGCCATGACTTTTACTAATAAAAATTGGTTAAATATACCCATATCTCAAACGTATAATCTTCCTTATTCTTTATCAGGTTTATTTTGATTTAATTATAACAAACTTTAATAGTGGAATCATAGTTAATGAGAACATCTTATGCTCATTCATGTGTTCATTTTTGTTAACATTTAGCAAGAACTTAGTTTTATTATATGTTTTGTTATAAGATATGTGCCAATTATTCTTCTAAACTATAATATGTAGTAATTCACCTGGTGCTTTCCATATGTGAGTGGCGATTTTAGTTTGTATAACCAATAGATCTCTAACTGGGATGGATGCCTCTCAATAGGAGAATTCATCCTTGATATTGTAAATCTAGAGAAATGCCCATGGTGGGAGAAGTCACAGACCCTCGATGAGAACATTCTACTGGCATTTTCCTAATCCAGCATTATTTCTAAATATATTCTAAAATCTTTTCTTTATACACACAGATGAGTATAACTAACTCTTCATCAGTGAAGCTTCTTCTTCAATACATACAGACTATTAAAGAGGTCCATCATGGGTCAAAATGTAGAGAAATAAAGGCCACGGTGTGTCTATTCCTAACTGATACATCTAGAATGCAACCCCCATACCCAAATATCAGGAAACATCATGTAAAATGGGTACAAAGATTGTCAGAGACAGAGGAGCAGACACCTGCTGCTATGTAGTGTCTTTCATACAAAACAGGGATGTTGCCCCCATGAAATCCAAGGATGAGCTGCCTATAATCCATCCAATTCCATGTGATCAGTCCTAAAGGCATGTGCATATGGACTCAGTAGGCTAATTATGCATGTTTGCATATAAATGTATATATGACAACACTAGTTAAAGAATAGTTCAGGAGACAGGTTTAAGGGAGGGGTGAGAGGGGAGAAAGGTAGAAAGAAATGTACATTTCTCATGTATTTAATTCCCAAGAAGTAATAAAAAGCTCTTAAAGAATATAATTGCTCAACAAAGCTAATTAAATTGAAAAATGATGGAGTAAATATTTTACACTGCTTAAGTTAAAATGATTAAACGCAGAAGTATGACACATGAGTTTATACTATACCATACAGAAGGAATTTCTGAGAATCTGTAGTCATCAGTGATTGTGAATGCACACTGAAAAATATTTGATGCACAGATTAGACACACACATATCAATTAGTAATGGGATATAGAATGAAACAAGAGAGCCTAAAATTTTAAGGAGAAGAATTTGAATAACATATACCCATCCTTCTTCCCATGGAGTTACATGCTGGTGTTTCTTAGCCCTTAGTCTGGGGGAAAAATGGCTTGAGGATTATGCCAGAGAGATATACCAAAATTGTTTTTGAGCCATTAATGCTGATCTTTTATGAAGTTGATTCTCAGTGCCATTTGTCCCTATGTAGTCACTAGATTGATGTAAAGATTTTATATGCTGGGAAGGAATAATAAGAGTCTAATTAGGAACAAGTGCAGAAAAAAACCTCCAAATAGAATCCCATCTCTCAACTTTCAACTCTGAGGAAATCCTTTTTCCAAATTGCTTCTCAACTATGTAATGTAGTGAACTGGGTAGGATTCCTGGTTCTTCTTCAGCTAAGGCATTAATGAAATGTAGTTTGACATATTGTGCCCAAACATTAAATGAAAGAAATTTTCACAAAATTTTAAATTCTGGAGCAAAATAATTGCTTAAAGTGAGTCCTCACGAGATAATTGAAAAACAGGAAAACAAGTATTATCTATGGGAATGAACATCTTTTTAATTTTCATCAATATCTACTTCACCTATTTGTAGAGTGTGAGATAGTCATGAAATTATATTTCCTTGGAAATTGTGTCTAATTACCTAGTTAAGAGCATGTGTTACTCTTGCAGAGGACCTGAGTTTGGTTCTTTGCATCACCACTGTTAATTCTGGTTCTAAGTGGTCTAATGCTGTCACAGGTGCACTTACATGTAGGTAAAATACTCATACACATAAAATAACAACAAATCAAAACTAAATAACTGAAGAACACAAAATTTATGTGATAAGAAGCTCTGAGAGTAGATATAGGAAGACTTAAAAGGAAGAGTTAGGTGTGAAAGAATATGCTGAATGCTGATACAGCTACTTTTGTGTCTTCCTATCTTCTTTCTTTAAATTTATTATTGTTATTGAACTATTTCCATACATCATTTCTCAGTCAAATTTAGAGTCAATTCCTTTCCATGCCCCCCACCCAACCTGAGTTCCTGCACTCGGCCATACAGTCTTGTATATTTTTCTGAGTCTTCTGATAATTTTTTTTCCAAAGCAGAGCGTATTGTATTTTGGGGAGAAAACTTCACATTTCAGGTTTTTCTTCCCCAGTTCTTTTTTGTTGTTTTCTGTCCAACTTGTTATATATATATATATATAATATATATATTACTATATCATATCACCTGAGTTGGAGGATTTTTTTGTTGTTGTGTGTTGTTGTTTTGGCTAAAGATGAAGGTTTTCCTTAAGGAAGTGTTCGAAGGTTCACTCCTTGGCCAACCCAAACAATCCATCAATCCTGCCCTTGTGTCCACTGGGTCTTTTCCTCCCGCATTGTCCCCACAATGAGGTCCATTAAGCAAGTTCCTGTTTTGATGCTTCCTGTACTGGCCTCAACATATACAGCCCCAGCCACGGTTCATATCAAACACAACGGCCAGTTCTATACTCACGAAGAGGCTGAAACTCAGTAGCTTCGCTCAGTCCACATAGCTGGATTATCTCGTAGTCCCTATCAGCATGTGAAGGTTTGGCGGATTCTTGAGAGATACATGAGTCTTCAGTCCATATTGGAGAGTTTAAAACACTGTGCCTCGATCGGGCGTGGTGGCGCACGCCGTTAACCTAGCACTGGGCAGGCAGAGGCCTGGCGATCCGTTGTGTGAGTTCAAGCCGGTGGTTCTACAAGGAGGTCGACAGGACACCTGGGGACTCAGGGAGACCTCTGTCGCGAAAAGGACAAAAAAAAAAAAAAAAAAAAAAAAAACTGTGCCTCATGTCTTTGAAGAGTGGCAAAAGCAATGGCAGCCACAGAGTAGATGCACTTACCAGTAAGAATTGAAGATAGGCCAAGTAACAGTGGTCTCTCTTTTTTTCTTTTTGTCTATTTACTAAGATCTCAAGTTTTATATCTGAAGTGCAATTTCTCGGGCCTTACTGATTATTTCTGGTTATATTTTCATTTTGGATCCTTAAGGACACACAGTTAGCCCAGATTAACCAAGGTTTTTGTTTTCTCAAGGTCAATTGAGGGTCTGGTCCTCAGGGGTCACTCAGTTTATTTTTTGGGGGTGGGGGAGACCTGGTTCCTTTCGGCTTTTCATTTGCTAGTTCCATCCACTGGAGGACAAAATCAGGTCTTGCTATACCAGGCTTCCCTTTTTGAAGCATGAGCAGATTAGGTAAGAGATGGGTAAGGGAGTCTTCTTATCTTCTATACATAACCTCTTTCCCAGACTCCTAGTAGTAACATAGTGAAAAGTCATCAGTTCATAGAGTTAGAAAATTATATATAAAAATTATAGATGGACTATATAATGAAATTATCAAAGAATTTGGAAAAATATTTTCGCATTCTACTCCTGTTTATTCAACACATATATATTTCTTACTCTACACAAGGTACAAATACAACCTTTCCAAAATGCTATTAATTTACAAATCTCTAAAAACAAATTTTATAATCCTAACTGCCCAATAAACAAAAACCTATATGCATTGCACTTGCAGTTTAACCTCCAAGACTTCCAAGAATGGCAGGCAAAATGGGTGTAGAGAAGGCTCCAGAATAACACTGGACACCTGGCTCTCCATCTTCAGAGAGGAAGGCAGACATGGAGGCATGAGAGATAATCATTTGTGGGGTGCAGGAAACCTTCCAAGGTGTTTAACCCTAGAAGTTGAAAAGGACTCAGAATGGACCATGGCCAGGCCTACCAGAACAGCAGCTTGGTCCTCTCTCCTACAGATGTGGCACAGCAACAGCTGTCAGATATATCTGTGGTGAAGGTTTCTTCTCATTCTGTGGGTTTTCTCTTCACTTCCTTGATTGTTTCTTTTGATGTACAGAAGCTTTTGAGTTTAATGAGGTCCCATTTGTCAATTGTTAACCTTAAATCTTGCAAAGCTGCGGTCTGATTTAGGCAGTCTTTTCCTACCCCTATGTCTTGTAGTCTGCTGCCAACTTTTTCTGCTATCACCTTCAGGGTTTGGGGTTTCATGTTGAGGTCTTTAATCCATCTGGAGCTGACTTTTGTACGTGGCAAGTGGTAGGGGTTTAATTTCATTCTTCTACAAGGGTTGATCCAGTTTTGCCAACACCACTTGCTGAAGATGCTGTCTTTCCTCCATTGTGTCTTCTTGGCTCCCTTGTCAAATATGAGATGACTGAAATTGTATGTGATCAAGTCTGGATCTTCAGTTTTGTTCCATTGGTCAACAGGTCTGTTTTTGTGCCAGTACCAAGCTGCTTTTATGACTATAGCCCTGTAATATAGTTTGAAGTCTGGTATAGAGATCCCCCTGTATTGCTCTTTTCACTCATTGTTTTGGTTATTTGGGATCTTTTGTTTTTCCAAATGAAACTAAGGACTTTTTTTTTCCAAGCCTGTGAAGAAACTTGTGGGGATTTTAATTGGGATTGCACTAAATATATACAAGAGTTTGTGTAGAATGGACATTTTTAGTATATTAATTTTCCCAATCCATGAGCATAAGAGGTTTTTTCATTTTCTGATGTCTTCTTCAATTCCCTTCTTCAAGGATTTAAAATTTTTTATTGTATAGATCTTTGGTGTCTTTGGTTAGGTTTGTTCCTATGTATTTTATTGTTTTTGAGGATATTATGAGTGGGAAGGCCTCCTTGTATTCCTTCTTCAGTTGCTTGTTGTTGGTGTAAAGAAGGGTACTGATTTTTCTAGGTTAACTTTGTATCCTGCCACTTTATTGAAGGTCTTAATCATTTCTAGGAGGTTTCTGGTGGAGTTTTTAGCATCCCTTAAGTAAACAATCATATCATCATCAAAAAGGGATAGCTTGACTTCCTCTTTTTCCATTAGTACTCCTTTAATTTCTTTTTCTTGCCTTATTACCCTAGCAAGTGTTTCAAGCACTATATTGAAGAGGAGTGGTGACAGGGGGCAGCCTTGCCAAGTTCCTACCTTTAAAGGGAATGCTTCTGTTGTTTCCCCATTTAGGATAATATTGGCTTTCCTGTGTATGGCTTTGATTACATTGAGGAATGATCCCTCCAATCCAATTCTCTCTAGGACTTTAAGCATGAAGGGATGCTGGATTTTGTCAAAGGCTTTTTCTGCATCAATAGAGATGATTGTGTGTTTTTTTTGTTTTTGTTTTTCAGTCCATTTATATGCTTGATGATATTTATTGATTTTGGTATGTTGAGCCATCCCCGCATCTCTGGTATGAATCCAACTTGGTCTTGATGGATGATCTTCTTGATGTGGGTCTGTATGCGATTTGCCAGTATCCTGTTTAGAATTTTGGCATCTGTGTTCATTATTGAGATGGGTCTATAGTTCTCCTTTTTGGTTTTATCTTTGCCTGGTTTTGGTAATAAAGTGATGCTGGCTTCATGGAAGGAATTTGGGAGAATTCCCTCTGTTTGTAGCCTTCTAAACAGTTTTAGTAATAATGGTTGTAGGTCTTTTTGAAATGTTTTATAGAATTCTGCCGTGAAACCGTCTGGGTCTGGGCTTTTTTTTTAGTTGGGAGGTGTTCTAGTTTCTCTTCCATTGCTGTGACAAAATACTCTGACCAACACCAACTTTGGGAGGAAAGGGCTTATTCAGCTCACATATCCTGGATCATAGTTCATCACTTAGGGAGCCCAATGTAGGAACTCAGGGCCAGAACCTGGAGGCAGGAGCTGAAGCACAGGCCATGGAGGACTGCTGCTTACTGGGTTGCTCCCCTGGCTCATGCCCAGCCTGCCCTCTTATACTGTACCCAACAACCTGCCCAGAGGATGCACCACCCATAGTGGGCTGGGCCCTCCCACATTGCCCAACAATCAAGACAGTACTCCACAGACATGGCTACAGGCCAGTTCAATGGAGCCAATTCCCCAACTGAGGCTCCCTCAACCCAGGTATGTCAAGTTGACACTAAAGCTATCCAGCACAAGTGACCCCTTGTCAACTTGACACACAAAACACATCACTATTAAACCACCACCTTTCCAGTTCTCGTCCCCAAGGTATGATGTTAACATTAATCACAACCTAAGACAGTACAACTATAAAGCCCTGCAGTCCTTAAAATGTCCAAACACTTAAATGTTCACAGTCTCTTAAAAGTCTCTTAACTATGGGCTGCTGTAAAATCCAAAACAAGTACTGTCTTATTTCAAATGAGAATCAGGCACACTCAAACAAAACCTAAATCCAGCAAAGTAGCTCAAGGCTGGACACGTGGGATTCAATCATGATCTTCTGGGCTCCAAAGGGTTTTGGCAGCTCCCCTTCTCTGACTCTGCCAACCATGCGACACACAGCTCATCTCGCAGGCCCAGACTGACTCCATTCCTCACCTGCTGCTGCTCTTGGTGGTCATACCACAGTTCTTCCATCTCCAAATAGCTGAGGTCTCCACTGAAACTGAGGCAGCACCTTCACCAATGGTCTCTTCTGACCTCTCCTGGTGCAAAGCCTCAGCTTCTCTCCATGACCCCTGCAATCCTGGGGTCTTCACTGCAACTGAGGTGCACTTCCACCAATGGTCTTTCCTGACCTCTCACAGTGCCAAGCCTCAGCTGCTCTCTGTGATCCCCTCAAATTTCAACACCAGAACCATATAGGAGACTCTTACACACTACCAAGTCCTGCTTCTGGCTTGAGATGGAGGCTCAGGCCCCTTCTGGAACACAGCTTCTGTGTGCTGACCCTGAAGAAATTCTTCCCAGAAGATTTCACCACAGTGATGCTGGTCTCTTGTTACTTACAGCTGATTTTTCAGCCCCAGCTGACCAGCATCAATTGTCCCAGTAAAGCAAAGGGTTCACTTCAGGCTCTGGTCTCTTGTTACTTACAGCTGATTCTTCAGCCCCAGCTGACCAGAGCTCATAGATTAAACAGTCCTAATGATCTCTGCTTCCCTTTGAAACTAGAAACTTCACAAGCCAGGCCTTCATCGTCTACAACTCTTTCATCAAAATTGTTCCATGTTCCACAGAAATGATCTTCAGGCATTCAATGATTTTTCTAGCCCAATGTTCCAAATGCTTCCACAATCCTTCCCCAAAACACCAAGGTCAGGTCTGTCACAGCAATACCCAACTTCTGGTACCAATTTCTGTTCTATTTTCTCTCCCATTGCTGTGACAAAACACTCTGGCCAACATCAACTTGGGGAGGAAAGGGTTTATTCAGCTCACATCTCCTGGATCGTAGTTCATCTCTCAGGGAGCCCAAGGTAGGAACTCGGGGCAAGAACCTGGAGGCAGGAGCTGAGGCACAAGCCTTGGAGGAATGCTGCTTACTGGCCTGCTCCCCTGGCCCATGCCCAACCTGCCCTCTTATACTGTACCCAATAACCTGCCCAGAGGTTGCACCACCTATAGTGGTTGGGCCCTCCCACATTGCCCAACAATCAAGACTGTACTCCACACATGTGGTCATAGGCCAGTCCAATAGAGCCAAATCCCCAATTGAGGCTCCCTCAACCCAGGTGTGTCAAGTTGACACTAAAGCTATCCAGCACAGGAGGTTTCTCATTACATCTTCAATTTCTTCATATATTATGGGTCTCTTTAAACTGTCAATCTCTTCTTGGTTGAGCTTTGTGATTTCCAGGATTTCAGATATTCATCCATTTCTTCTATGTTTTCAAACGTAGTAAAGGTTTTTGAAGTATCCCCATATGATTTTCTGGATCTTTTCATTGTCTGTTGTGATATTTCCCATTTCATCACAGATTGTATTGGTTTAGAGTTGTTCCTTCTTTTTTTTCGTTAACTGGGCTAGAGGTCTGTCTATCTTGTTTATTCTTTCAAAGAACCAACTTCTGGATTCATTGATATTTTTTTTGTATTATTTTCTTTATTTCTATTTCATTGATTTCTGCACTGACTTTTGTTATTTCTTCCTGTCTGTTGTGTTTAGGGTTCATCTGTTGTTGTCTCTCAAGTGCTTTTTTTTTTTTTTTTTTTTTTTTTTTTTTTTTTTTTGTTTTCGAGACCAGGGCCTCCTGTAGCTCCCAGCTTTCCTGGAAACTTCCAACTCTGTAGAAACAGGCTGGCCTTGTGAACTACACCAAAAAGATCCCCAGCCTCTGCCTCCCAGTGCTAGGGATGAAAAGCATGACACCACCACCACGACGGGGTTCAAGTGCTTTATATTCTTAATTAATGAAAATGTAGATTTGTTCACTTAGATAGTAGAGCAGCACGTGCTCTTCTCTGTTTTTCTAATGTAGGCACCAGGGCTTATAAACTTACCTCTTAAGAACTTCTAAAGTATCCCTAGATTTTGTTGTGTTGTTTTATCATTGTCATTCCAGTTCCAGGAATGTTTTTATTTTTCTTTCTTATCTCTTCCTTGACCCATTCATTATTCAGGAGGAGTGTGTTGTTATGTACCTCCAAGTGTTCTTATAGATACTAGGCTTATCCTGGAGTTGATAGTGAGCTTTATTATTCACTGTGGTCTGATAGAATGCATGAAATTATTTCAAACTTTTTGTATTTTGTGGAGGTTCTTCTGTGTCCCAAGTTTGTCGATTATTTTGGAGAATGTCCAGTGAGGTGCTGAGTAGAATAAAAGTGCATTCTCATATGTCGCGCCAGCATGGGGTTGGCATGCCTTTTATTTTCCCTGAGCACTTGTTGGAGGCAGAGGCAGGTGGCTGTTTGTGAGTTCAAGGCCAAGCCTCATCTAACAGAGTTAGTTTCCAGGACAGCTGGGGGGCTTAAAAGGAGACCCTGTCTTGTGTTTGAAAAAACAAAAACACAACCCCACAAAAAAAAAAAGGAAAAGGAAAGTGTATTCTCTGGTATTGAGGTGAAATATTCGGTCGTAGAGACTGCCTGTGAGTTCTGTTTGGTGTATTGTATCAATCAGTTCAGATGTCTCCTCTGTTTACTCTTTGTCCGCAGTTGGAACCGTGTTCAAAGGGCTCAGTGGGTGTATTGAAGTCTTCCACTATCAGTGTACAAGAACTTAATTTTTGGTGCCTAGTGGTCCTTGAATGAGAATGTCCTTTATAAAGTTTGGTGCACCAGGCAGAGTTTGGGTGCATATATATTCATAATTATTAAATCTTCAATTTGGTGATTGTTCCTTTGATAAAAATGTAATGGTCTTTTGTCCTTCTGATTTTCTTTTATTTTGAAAGCTAAAACTAAAAAAACTTTGTTCTGGTATTAAAATATTCACACATTCTTATCTTCTTTCCTTTTTTGGCCCATTTTGCATGGAATATTTTTTTTTCCATCCTTTGACCTTAAAGTTGGTGCCTATCCTTAAAACTGAGATGGGTTTCTTTTAGAAAGCATATAGATGGATTTTTTTTTTTTCCTATTCCAATCTCCTGAGCCAGTTTATTTATTTCCTTTGTTGTTTAACTTATATCAGAGAAACTACATTTTTTTGTTCAGAAGCTTTGAAAAGGATAAGAAAATTAACACAGAATGATACCTATACTCTACATAATCTGATCAGTGCTTCCTGACTTGATGAAAGATAGAGAGATCCTGAATCCTTGAAGTCACAGGTTTAAAAAAAAACAAAAACAAAAAAAAAAAAAACCAAAAGCCGAAAAACGCACAAATTAGGTCATTCGTTGTTTGGCAACCATAGGATACACTTTGTAATGAAATGTGAGAAACTAATAAAGAACTTTTTCACTTGTGAAAAAAATGTCTGAAAATAAGTGGTATCCAAGTTAATCTAGAGAGCCCATTAAGGGAATTCACATAATATAAAAGCAATTGGATTTGCTTTCACAAGAAAAAAAGTAAATATAACTTAACATTGCTCAGAGACGGCGCTTGACTTTCAAAACTAGGGACTTTAAGAGAGCTAGCATGTACACAATGAGGGTTACATTTGTTTTATTTTTTTCCCCTAGGACTAGTGTACTTGTCATTTAAGCCATATGGCTTCCAGTTTCCCATCCCAATCCATCATTTACGCTGCAACGGGATTCTATGATGTATCGCGTTTTTTACTGGCTCTTTGCCTATCTCGCAATGCTTGGCAATATGAAGAAATTCCATTGTGTAGATTTTAACCACATTTTGAGGGCACAACTAGTGTTAGCTTGCATCCAGCTCATTTGCTTAATTGTGAAGAGAAGCTCCTTGTGCGATAAAACATATGATGAAAGCTATGGGTATATACCCAGGAGTGGTATGACTGGGTCAGGTGGTAAGCTCATTTTCAGTTTGTTAAGTTCTCCATACTGCTTTCCATAGGGGTTGCAGGGGTTTTCATTCCCACCAGCATATTATCAATAAAGTAGAAAAAAGCTGCAGTGTTCTCCAGCTGGTAAAGGATAAAATAGGGAGAATCCATGTAACAGATACCAGTCTGCAATCTAAAACAACAGATGAAGGACATGAAAGAAGCCAAGTGCAAAGGATTACATACTTTATAACTCCATTTGATGAAGTGTCCAGAGATGCAGAGAACAGAACTACCATCTGCAGCATGGTCTGAGAGTAGAGAGTGTCTTCAAATTGGCAAGAAGGATTATTTGGGAGAGATGAGATTGTTCTATTCTTTATATAATCGAATATTGTTTCATGTTTATCAAAACAAAAATTAGATGTTGCAAAATATAAATGGTTAATTAGCTCAATTCAGAGTCCTACTTTTAAAATCGTTTACAGATACAAATAATCAAGAATATCAGCTGCACAACATACAGAAACTTTCATAACTAATTGAACATCTACATATATATATATATACATATATATATATATATATATATATATACACATATATGTTGTCTGGTGTAACATAAATGAGTCTTGTCTAAAGACTGCCAGATTTGTATACAAAATTATAACCAACTACACAAAGCACTTTGAAGTATTTTCAGGATGTGTTATGTGTTGCAATTTGTGAAAGGACTCTAGAGCTTCACAGACAGTAGCAGTTTTCCATGTATACCAACCTGAGAATAAGGGTCTGCCTTTGTCACATTTGTTCAAAATAATCATAGAGAAGTAATAATCTTATAACAAGTAGAATTCATAGCTACTTAAGGTCCACATAAGTCTCAAACTTCAAGACATTATAAAATTCTGCTAAAGGAAATTTTTCTTTTCCAGCAACTTCTTCAGGGAAACTTTGACATCTTTGTTTCTCATGCTGTATATTAGGGGGTTCAGCATGGGCACAACAATAGTGTAAAGCACAGATGACACTTTCCCTTGGTCCATGGAGCTGACTGAAGATGGCTGAAGGTACATGAATGTTAAAGATCCATAGAAGACAGCAACAGCTGATATGTGAGAGCTGCAGGTACTGAAGGCTTTGGACCTGCCCTCAGTGGAGCAAATGTGGAGGATGCTGGCAATGATGAGGATGTAAGAGCTAAGGATGGTCAGAGCTGGGACAATGATGTTAAGTGCACTGAAACTAAGAACTAGTACCTCATTGATAAAGGTACTAGAGCAGGAAAGCTCCAGTAGTGGAAAAATATCACAGAAGTAATGGTTTATTACATCACGTTTACAGAAATTCACTCTTAGCAGGAAAACTGTGTGAGTTGTAGCACTCATTAAACCCATACCATACACGGAAGCTACCAACAAGAAACAGACTTGAGAGGACATAGTAATATTGTAAATCAATGGGTTACAAATGGCAACATAGCGATCATAAGCCATTACAGCCAACAAGTGACTTTCTGCAACGCCAAAAGTACAGAAGAGGTAGAACTGAGCTTTGCATTCTGGGTAGGAGATGATATTCTTCTCTGTCACTAGGCCCACTAGCATTTTTGGGATAATGAGAGTGGACTGACACAAGTCAATGAAGGACAGACTGCTGAGGAAATAGTACATGGGTGTGTGGAGCTGAGAACTAAGCAGAATCAACATGATCATGCCGAGGTTCCCCAGTGCTGTAACCACGTAGATTCCCAGGAAGATGAGGAAGAGGGGAAGCTGGAGCTCTGTTTTCTCTGTTAACCCAACAAGGACAAACTCAGCCACCCTCGAGTTATTTCCTTCAGCCATTTTCTTCTTGGAATTCTGTGTGAGAAGAAAATTCCACGCAGAACAAAAATTTTTGAATATATATTATCCAATTACATGAAATATAAAACAGGATTCAAGTCTTTTTAGACATCTCTGGTTCTCTGAAAATTTCCTTTCTGCCTTAATTTTTAAAGCTTTTACAGTCCTGGAATAATAATATATCCAGAGAAATAATAATATAGACCTTATTTGTGGTAAACATTATCTTTGAGAGATCAATTGTCAACAACACAGTTAATGGTGAATGAATAAATGTTTTATAGTTAGAATAATTAACAATAGTATTGTTTATCACTTCACTTTAATTACATATTATTCTTAATTTTGCCTAAGGCAATTAGAGAAAGGAAATTAAAAGGCATCAAATTAGAAAAAAAGAAGATAATATATATTTGTAAATAAATAAAAATGAATATATAGAAAATCCAGAATAAGTTAAATACATGATATTAACAATAAATCACTGTGGTAGAGATTGAGGTTTACATAACAAACTAACGGTATTTTCATGTACTTGTCATGAGACTGAAAGGTTTATTTATAGTACCACAAATAAAAAATTACTTAGAAATAAGTTTAAGTAATCTGTGCTTTGAATATAAAATTGCATAACATTGCTCATTAGAATGATAGACTTTCACTAATAGACAGGGTATTTATTTATAAGGCAAAATAATAAAAAATAGGCAACATTTCCAAAGTGGATCTACAGACTCATTGTGTTCTCTATCAAAATTTGAGGCTTGTTATTTATTGATTTTTATAGGAATATCTTGAAATCCATATAAAATCAAGGAAATGTCAATAATCCAATGAAACTTGAAAGAAAATAAAAATCTGAGGTCTGATTTTTCCCTGTTTTAAAACTTTCTTTCACAGTAATAAGGACAGTGTATAATAATCACATGTGTGCAGAAACAGTTCAAGAAGCCAGACTGATAATTCAACATAAATTTTCATGTGTGTTGAAATAAAATATTCTAAGGCCTTCATGACATTTCAGTGGGATAACTCTATTTTTAGTAAATGGTGCTGAGACAATCTGCTGAATCTAATATCATTAATGTGGAAATCTCATCATACTATTCATTAAAAACTAATACAAAAAGCACACAACTAAACTTATAGGCTAGCAGCCTAACAATCACATAAAAATACAAATCTCAATCCATATCCTTATTTTTATCAATACTAAAACTAGGAGCTACCATAGACAAAAGTAGTAAAATGGCTGTCATCAAATAAAAAAAAAATGTGTGTTTTGAAGGGCACAAGTACATTTGTCAAAATTACACACAATGAAAGTGACATTTATGTTACAATTTGATGATGAGCAACTCAATTAGAAAACATTTAAGAAAGGCTGGAAATATGGCTCCACAAGAGCACATACTGCTCTTGCCGAGAACTGGAGTTCAGTTCCTAGGACCCAAGTCATGCAGCTTACAACTCCCTGTTTCCAGTTGCAGTGGATCTGCTGCTCTGTTCTGGACCCTTGTGTACCTAGATACCACCCTCCACATAATTAAAAATAAAACACTTTTAAAATATCTTCAATGAATCAGATTAATGAATCAGATTAAAACTCTATTCTCAGATGGTCAAAATAACCAACAACTACTTGAAAATATGATGTGCACCATTATTTATTATTATTGATAAAATTTGTATCAAAAATCAAAAAGAAATAACTGAAATTTCTCAGGAAGTATAAAATAATTTTTATTTTATCATATATATATATATATGTGTGTGTTTTGTCATATATATGTATGTGTACATAAATTCAGGTGGAAATGTGGGTAGGATAGAGTTAGTAAAAGGGTTAGATATACTTTTTCAGAAAAGAAGAAAAAGAAAGAATGTGAAGAATTTTCAAGCCTTATTCCATGCTGCTGTTATTGTAAAATGATACATATTATTAGGAAAAAGAATAGATTCTTTAAATTAGGAAACATAGTTACCATACGTGTTCCATCACCTTCAATTCTTGACATTATTCATAATAAAAGACATAAAAGTACATGAAAATTGTAAATAAGTTATCAAAACAGCATTACTTACAAAGGTTAAAGAGAGGAGCCCTCGTTGAACTCACGTCAATTAAATATGCATTAATCTAATATACACCCATGTCCCTCACCCACATATGTGTCTATACCACAGTAACCTACCATAACTATTAATGCTGCTTAAGTACCTATATATCTAATTGCTTGTGCTTCATTAGTAGGATCGAAAGGTTATTCCTGGACAGACTGTCAGCCCATGAAAGGAAACAGCCAGAATTGACCAGAATCCAAGACAACAGCTCCAGAGAGAGTGGACTGTTCT
>VZQC01013932.1:150401-177218 GCA_009823505.1 Rhizomys pruinosus | reverse complement strand
GACCAGTCTGTCTTTATGACTATAGCCTTGTAATACAGCTTGAAGTCTTGTAATGTAAAACCCCCAGTATGGCACTTTTCACTTGGGGTTGCTTTAGCTTTTGGTGATCTTTTGTTTTTCCATGTGAACTTAAGGATTTTTTTCTAAGTCTGTGAAAAATCTCATGGGGATTTGATTGGGATTGCATTGAATCTGTATATTAATTTGGGTAGCAATTTTTACTATATTAATTTTTCCAATCCATGAGCATGGTCGGTCTTTCCATCTTTTGACGTCATTTTCAATCTCCTTCAGGGTTTTAAATTTTTTTTTGTAAAGGTCTTTGGTGTCTTTGGTTAGGTTTATTCCTAGTTATTTTATTTCTTTTGAGGCTATTGTGATTGTGAATGTCTCCTTATATTCCTTCTCCAGTTCCTTATTGTTGGTGTAAAGAAAGGCTACTGATTTTTCTAGGTTTATTTTGTATCCCACCACTTTACTGAAACTTTTAATCATTTCTAAGAGTTTTCTGGTGGAATTTTTACCATCCATTAGGTAGACTATCATATCGTCTGCAAAAAGGGACAGTTTTATTTCCTCTTTTCCAATTAGTTTTGTTACATATATAAAAGAGGTGTAATGTGATTGGTATCCTGTATGGGTTGTATATGTCACTGTATGCATCTCATTTAATTGTTGACTCAATGAAATTAAAGAAACAATCTGCATGGAAAGGGGAACTGGAAATTGGGCATAGTACCACACATCTTTAATGCCAGCATGTGGAAGGCAGAGGCAGGCAGAGCTCTGTGACACCCAGGACAGCCTAGTCTAAATAACAATTTTCAGGCTGTCTGGTGATACAGAAAGACCTTGTCTCAAAATATGAACAGTAAGGTGAAATTTATAATAGTAATAATAATAATAATAATAATAATAATAATAAATATCTTAGCAGACCAGTAAAAATATTTACAAATGGATTAAAACAAATAATATTAATTAAAAAGTTGTAGTGGTCAATGATTTTGTTCAAGTAAATAATTCTCACACTACACATCTTTACATGAATGTTTTTCTTTCTAGAATTTTCTTCAGGGCAACACTGACATCCTTATTCCTCAGGCTATATATTAAGGGGTTCAGCATGGGCACAATAATGGTATAAAACACAGATGACACTTTTCCTTGGTCCATGGAGTTGACAGATGATGGCTGAAGATACATGAATGCTAAGGAGCCAAAGAAGACTGAAACAGCCAATATGTGGGAGCTGCAAGTGCTAAAGGCTTTGGACCTGCCCTCTGTTGAGCTAATGCGGAGGATGCTGGCAATGATAAAGATGTAGGATGTAACAATGGTCAAGATTGGGACAAATATGTTCAGTGTACTAAAAAATAGAATCAATAATTCATTAATATAGGTACTAGAGCAGGCAAGCTTCAGCAGGGGAAGGAGGTCACAGAAATAGTGGTTTATCACATCCAGGTTGCAGAATTGAATTCTAATCATGAAGCCAGTATGAGCTGATGCACAAACCAGACCAATAATATATACCCCTGAAATCAGGGAATTGTATATCTGATAGGACATGATGACATTGTAAAGCAAGGGGTTACAGATAGCAACATAGCGATCATATGCCATGGCAGCTAACATGTAACACTCTGCAATAGCAAAGATGAGGAAGAAGTAGAGCTGAGTCATGCATCCAGAATAGGATATCATGTTCTTCTCTGTCACAAAGTTCACCAGCATTTTTGGAGTCACAACAGTGGACTGACAGAGATCAATGAAGGAGAGACTGCTAAGAAAATAGTACATAGGGGTGTGCAGGTGAGAACTGAGACCAATCAGTGTAACCATGCCCAGATTCCCCACCACAGTGAGCACATATATTCCCAGAAAGAAGAAAAAGAGAGGCAGCTGTAGCTGTGGCTGCTCTGAGAGTCCAGCGAGGAGGAACTCAGTCACTGTGCAGTAGTTTCCAGCTGCCATGTCTTCTGTTCAAGGTCTGAAAGAGTGAAAGAAGTACAGAGTTGTCCAGTGACTTCATTATTCTTTACCATTTAGTCAGAAAAAGTCTTCTATGCACATGATTTCTGTTTTAAAATGCCTTTGCCCTTTATAGTAATTACTTGAAACTCATCTTCTTATGTATATAAATTTTTCCTATTTCAATATTAATCAAACATTTCTTTTTTCAATTAAGGATGCATTACATATAAAATGTGCCATTATGTTCATGGCTTGAACATTTTTGTCAAAGAAATTCTTCTAATTTGAAATTTGCAATGATAAACATTTAGTGTCCATGTCAATTAATAAAAAATAAGTGACAATCGATAGAAGCAAGCTGTCCATAAACACACCGATCTTTCCCAAACTTAATTTTTCCCAGGGGTGAATAGAGCTCTTGCTTTTGGACATTTCAATTTCTGTATAACTTTTAAGAAAGATAAGTTCATTAACTTTTCAAATAATAAAATTACACAATCTCTGTCTTAACTGTGGTACATCCACAGGAAAGAGTACCCCACAAATGAATGGTTTGTGGGTTTCTGAACCAATTCTTTTAAAAATATTTTGAATTTACTTTATTCTTATTTTATATGTATGAGTGGCATACCTGCATGTATGTAAGTGAACCCATGTCATTCAGTGCCTATAGAAGTCAGAAAAGCACTTTGAATCCCCCGGAACTGAAATTAAAGATGTTTGTTAGCCAGCAGTGAGTGCTGGGTTTTGAACACAGGCACTCTGCAAGAACAGCCAGTGTTTTAATTGCTATCCAATCTCTCCAACCAAGTGAAACAATACTTGATAGAAGTAGAATCAGTAGTTGTTAAATGGATGCCAGGAAGTCAAAGCTTATGGTTTCATATTCAGACTCAGTCATTTACCAACCAATACTTTGGGCCTGTACATTGATTTTTTTTATTTAACTGTTTAAGAAAATAAATGATATTTATAATATAACTGACAGATATCTATCAATCATAAAATCTGCAATTTGTGCTTTTAGTCTATCAATACTTGAATCAAATGAAAAGTAAGCTACATTAATTTAAAGAAACAGGAATAGCTAATTTTAATTTGCTCCTTTATCTTTTGGAGTGCAATGCAAAAACAAACACCACGGAAGAAACAGAGTTATAAAATGTATCCTCTATTATATTAAGTTATGGCAAACTTTCTATTTATTTTCATTTTTATATGAATGTATGTTTTGCCTGCATGTATGTAAGCACACCACATGCATGCAATGGCTATGCAGGGGGCAGAGGGAAGCAGAAAAGGGCATTTGATACCCCTGGAATTGGAGTTACACAATTGTAAGCTGTCATGTGGGTTCTAAGAAGTAAACCCAGGTGCTCTGCAAGAGCATCCAGTGCAACTAAACACTAAGCCATCTCCCTAGCCCCAAATTTTGAACAATTTAATCACTGTGGCCAAGTAAAGTAAATTCCTAATTAGATTATGGTGAATAGTTAAAAGTATGAAATATTTTTTTAAAAACTTAAACATGCATAGTTTGCATATACAACAATATAAAGATAAAGAAAGGACCTATGTAGGAGTAGAAATATCCCAAAATAAATCAAAGAAATTTTGGGAGGTCTTTGTTTAAGATTTCCTACAAATGTATACCGAAATTATATGGGGGGAAAAAGAATGAAGCATGCAACAATTCTAAGGATAGACTAAGATGGGTCAAGAGAATGTAACCAGAAAAATAAGTAATGTGAAAAGTGTTCTTCTGTGCCTGACTCAAAACGATGACCTCCAGCAGCAGTGATGGGCTATAATGGGTCAACAAAGACAAGGTCTGTCAACACATAATCACAGATAAGAGAGGGTCAGACTTGTGCCTACCCTACTGATCTGGGGTTGCTAATGGATTTGCAGGGAGGGTAGACTTGTCTTCAGTTTTGTGCCCACTGATGAACTTATCATGCTCCAATGAATTGTTCCAAGCCCATGGTCACACAGATGGCCCTGGTTAAATTCAGTACGTCAGCAAGAAAAAAAAAAAAAAGCATGAATGTGGAAAAAGGACTTGTGGAGAGGAAGGATTGCATCAAGGACAAGAGATAAGAGAAGGTGAAGATGAGAGTATACAGAATGCACCCAGTGTTTCTTCTGTATGTGTGTGTGTGTGTGTGTGTGTGGTGTGTGTGTGTGTGTGTGTGTGTGTGAATTTCGCATATGTAAGAGAGATTAGGGAAATATTAAAATCATTATTGTTCATTTCATTTCATATGAATTGAAAACGTTCTCAAAAATCACCATTAAGAAAATGAAAATGTTAAAACCACAGTAATTAGATACATGTGACAAAGGGTTTCATCCGAAATATTTTACAAGAAGTCATATAAGATTAATGACCCTTCAAAGTAGCTGAAATTAATTTAAAAGAAAATATATCTGAAACCTTACTATATGAATAGTGAAAGCCCATGTGAATATATGATCCTTAAGTTTAACCATCAATAAAAATGAGACACCTTGATCTATGTAAGTTAGAGTAGATTTTTAAAAGTGGTATAAATGCCAGTTTTGGTGAGAAGTACCTAGATTTATCAAACAACACTCCTGGGTTGTAAAATCATTCAACTGCTTTGAAAAAACAGCTTGACCGGCAATTTTTTTTTTTTTTTTTTTTTTTTTTTTTTTTTTTTTTTTGTTTTTTTTTTTTTTTTTTTTGTCCTTTTTTGAGACAGGGTTCTCCCTGTCGCCGGCAGCTCTGGGCTGTCCTGGAACTCACTATGTAGACTAGGGTAGCCTCAAACTTGCTGAAGGTGGCCTTGAACTTCTGAATCTCTTGCCCCCAAGTGCTAGATTAAAGGCGTGCTCCACCACGCCCGCCGTTTATTTATTTCTGTATGTGGTATGAATATACTGTCTGCATGCAGGTCTGTGCACCAACGTCATGCAATACCTTTGGACATCAGAAGAGGGATCCTCTGGAACTGGAATTCCCCTGGAACTGGTGTTTTCTCCCTCAGGGAATTGGAGTTTCAGACGGTGTTCAGCCGTCCATGTGGTTGCTGGAGATCGAACCGGGTCCTCTGCAGAGCAGTGGGCGCTCTTAACCTCTTGGCCATCTCGCAGCTCGCCGAGCGTTTTTTTTTTTTTTTTTTTTTTTTTTTTTGGTCTTTTCGAGACAGGGCTCCCTGGAGGCCCCGACGTCCTGGAACTCACTTTGTAGAACCAGCTGGCCTTGAACTCAAAAACGCCTGCCTCTACGTCGACAAGTGCTAGGATTAAAGGCGTGCGCCACCACCGCCGGCACAACCATCTATTTTTAATAGGAACAAACATTCACTGTTCAATTTAACCATGTATTTCACAATTTTTATGTAGGAGAAATATCAACACTATTGTACAAGAGATTTGTACAGAAATTTGTGTGGAAGTTTAATTAATTAAAAGCTTATGTCAGAAACAATCCAAACAATGAATAAAGTAACTAATTGGGTTTTATATTTTTTTTTCAAATTTTAAAGCTACTATTTTGTTCTTACATAGAAACAAATCACATATGCATGAAATAATAAAAATTTCAAAATGATGATATCTTTGGAATGATTGTAAAAATAAATTCATATGTCCAACAACCTAGATGCTCTTTTCTTTGTATGACAATGTTTAACAATTGGATAAATTTATTTAGTAAATATAAACACTCATATGACTTTATTCTCATTTTTCTTAGGTTGAAATATTAATTCGTTTGCTCTGTTGAACATAATCAAAAACCTCACCTTTGTTTGGTAGGATTTTGCTTAAGTGATGGTGATTTCTTTTTATTCCTGATATGTATAAATTGTAATTGTTTCGTTTGCCCATCCTATACTGTATCCAAATTCATTATCCTATTAAAGCTTACAGGGTTATTCTGATTTTATGGGTTTTGGTAAGCTTTGTTATGTGTTTCAGTTATTTCACAGCATTTTCTTCTTTATACAAGCTTTGATGTGATTTCTTTCTTTACAGTCTTTCCTGTGTTTGAAACTATGGTTCATTATGTAGCCCAAGCTGGCATAGAACTTACAGTCCTCCTTCCCTCTTCATTCTCAGTGTTGCAACTTTAGGACTGTGCCACTATATCTGATATTACTTAAGTTTTCAAAGTGAGATTTGAGTTAATACTTCAAATTAATTCATTTTAGTATGCTCATATACTCTATGTTCTCCTGTAACTTCCATTTTAGCTGCATTTCACAATATTTAAAATTTATTAAATATGGTAAATTTATTAAATTATTCATTATGAATTTTAAATCAAGTCCACCACACTATAGAGGAGGCAAAGAAGCACACTGGTAAATTCATAGACTTTAGGATTTTTCTTTTATTTTGTTTTGAAATGTATCACGATTTTGTCATAGTTATTGAATCCACTTTTAAATCTACAAAGTGTTATGATTTTTCAATAATAACTGAGATTTTCTTTTCCGTATGCTATTTGATTAACTTTAAAAATATTATCAAAGCTTTTCAAGGCATATATAGTTTGGGTCTACTAGTTAAGAGTACTGGTTGCTCTGGCAGAGGATCCACATTCATTTCTCAACATCCATAAGGCAACTAACAAATAAATATCCATAACTCCAGTTCCAGGGAATCCAATGCTGTCCTCTGGTTTATGTGGACATTGCAGGAGATGGATTTACTCATGGATGCAGTCCACATTCATACACATAAAGCAGTAAATTCATTTAAAAATGAAGAAAAGACTATTGTCCAAAAGAAAATAATTATCTCAGTTTATGAAGCATTATACTGTATAAATTTCAGCTGTATCCATTTCTTTGAATATATTCCTTAGATATTCCATATGCACCATGACATTTTGGCTTCTATTTTTAACACCTACTGAGCAAACGTGGCAATACTTGGATTAAAATTTCTTTTTTACACTTACGTGGTTTTGTTTTAGAAATTTGAATCACACCTTTTTTCATTGAAGTATGATATATTTTCTTTCGGTTATTGTGTCATGTTTAAAACCTGTTTTGTGTAATGTTATTGGGTCATCATAATATTTAGATCTATTATTAGTCTTTGAAAGACATGTAATTCTCCAATAAGTAATATTTTATCATTATATGTACTTACATTAAAATAATATCAATATATAATTCCTAAAGGAAGCTATAAAATCATAAAGTAAATATACCACTACATACAATGTTAACAAATTAGTGCCAAATAGCTAGGCTTGAATTTAATAAAATACTTGCGATTCTTCCGTAATGAAACTTTTATATAACCCTGAGAAAAACTGAGTAAACCTTTAATTATAGATTAATTTATCATATTAGTTATCTCAATACTCAATACAGTAATTATATTAAGACTCACAGACTAGGGGCTGGAGAGATGGCTCAGTGGTTAAGAGCGCCGACTGCTCTTGCAGAGGACCTGGACTCAATTTCCAGCACCCACATGGCGGCTAAGAACCATCTTTAACTCCAGTTCCAGGAGAATCTGATGCCCTCTTCTGACCTCTGCCGCATTGCGCAGCACGGATGTGCCAATCTATATGCAGACATATACATAAAAAATAATAAATAAATAAATAAATAAATAAATAAAATTTAAGACTCACTGACTTATGGATAGGCACTATAATTCATTAAATGTATTTCATATTTAAAATATATAATTAGTATTTAAATTATGAGGGCACTACCAAAAGAATTATTTGGATTTAGTTATAATGGGCTCTACCTGATAAAATTAACAGGAAAATAAATTTGAAATGAAGAAGCAACAATTTTTTGAATTATTAGTAGTGAGTTAAGAAGTAGACACAGTGCCAGTATTCATGGAAATTCTGTATAATGATCAAATAAAGTTGAGAAAATTCAAGAAATAATGATTTGAATGGCTTCCCTACCTAAATCAAAGGCATAAAGCTAAATCTCTGATATTCCCATTGTTTTTGAATAAACCTTGCCTACCTGTTTATCCTAATGTTTATGAGATCAAAATGGGTCAGATACCTAACAAAATCTAGCTAGACAGTAATACATGTCCTAGGAGACAAGGCCACTGAAGGACTTGGTATCAAAGCTTTCCTTATACCGTCCTCTTTCAGTTGCTTTTGATGCCATAAGTTACAATCACTATGCTAGGTATTGCAAATAATGAGTTTTATGGACTTACGCTTTTTGAAATTTTTGCACGACACAGGTGCACCAACCTACATGCAGACAGTACATTCATACACATAAAAAAATAAAGAAATTTTAAAAATTTAAAAAAACTTGTTTTGCACGTCCAAGATACAGGATTTGATGCAATTCATAGTAAAACATTGATGCATAATTCTGAACAAGGTTAATGAAGTCCATAGATCTCAGAAAGATTAATAAAGATAGAAGAATCTCCGACATCGTTTACAAAGTAGCAATGGGAAAACTGTGCTAATCATCCAAATAGGATGTCTATGTGTATTTACCATGGACTCAGAATGTCAGGATGTCAGAATGTGCTGAGTTATTGACTTATCCATTGTGTTGGTATGGATAAGCCCGTGGCTTTCAAACTTTATACCATCACCATGAGAAACATCTCTCATCTATTCATCCCATTATGATGTTATACTGCTGCCATTTTCTAGGCTTGTATGAGATTGGAACAATGTTCTACACTGTTCCTGTTGCATCTGAAATCTAGAGGCCAGTTGTGGATTTCATTTTTTTTTTAATACGAGCATTGACAAGATGAAAATTATATTGCAAGCTGGGTGTGGTGGCGCACGCCTTTAATCCTAGCACTTGGGAGGCAGAGGCAGGCAGAGGCAGGCAGAGGCAGGCAGATTTTTGTGAGTTCAAGGCCAGCCTGGTCTACAGAGTGAGTTCCAGGCCAGCTGGGGCGACAAGGAGACCCTGTCTTGAAAAGATCAAAAAAGAAAAAAAAATTATATTGCAAAACATTGAATTATTTTTCAATTAAGGGGTTAATCTGAGGTTTTTTTTTTTTTTTGAGGTATTCATTGTAATATGAAGCAAATTAGGTATCCAAAGAGAAGAGAAATTTATTGCCAGTCTGATGTTTAAATGATTTAAGGATACACCAATTAATTAATATTAAAGAATCTTGAAAGCAAATAATGGTCCACATTCAAAGACACAAGCAGAAATATTCCATACATCATAGTAGGGTGAAGTCCAAGGCTGCACTCCATTGAACTCTCACCTTGAATTCTCTCACTCGCCTTGACTATCATATTTACCTCTTTCACTTCCACAATCATGCCACAGTCCACTCAAAGGTTTGTTCTTTTGTTCTCTACTTTTTCTAAGTGATGCACTTTCCTTTGGCTTTCTCCCTAATGTCTGGGAAAAAAATGTTTACTTATCATTAAACCTCAGTTAAAATTGAAGCCATTATGCTAAGTAAAGTAACACAGTCCCCAAAAGACAAACAACATATGGTGTCCCTCATTTGTGGATGCTAGCACCAAATCCTTATTTCTAAGGCAAACTGAGTATTTTTTTCTTTTTTAGTAAATATAATACCTGATTCCACTACAAAAAAGAGTACAATAAAACATACATCAAATTGCTGTGCAATTTAGAAGTGTGAAGTAATATTTCTTTTTACTTGCATGCAACTCTACTGTTAAAAAGTGACTCCCTAAACATGTTTTGGAATTAACTTATAGTTTATTTTCAGATGTCATAATTTAGGTATGTGTGTAGAGTTTTATACATGCATATTTTGGAGCAATATAAAATTAAAGGGAACAGGGGCTGGAGACATGGCCCAGTGGTTAAGAGCGCCGACTGCTCTTGCAGAGGACCCGGGTTTGATCCCCAGCACCCATATGGCAGCTGAGAACTGTCTGTAACTCCAATTCCAGGAGAACTCCAATTCCAGGGGAATCCGACACCCTCTTCAGACCTCTGCAGCATTGCACGACACAGGTGCACAAACCAACATCTGCACCACAGTACATTCATACACATAAAAATAAATGAAAAATTTAAAAAAAACTTTTTTAAAATAAAATGAACAATGAGAAAAATACATGTTCAACAAAGTAATCAAAACAGTAAACTTCTTTGTCCTAAACATTAAACTTCTACAATCATAAAAATTAAAAAAGACTGAGGAAAAAATGCAACAGTTGGCGAATGCATGGCTCTGGAGGTGGGGGCAGAAAGGAGATACTAATTTTATTATAATTTTATGAAATGTGCAAATAGTCATTTAAAAGTGATTATAATAAAATAAAAATAACATTGAAGAATGTCATGTCTTTTCTAACTCGTCATAATGTCGAACTCCCTTCTTCATTTCCCAAAAAGTAATTTAAATAACCACATTTTACTTCTGTGGCCACACCAAATACAGGGAATCCAAGGAATTCTGTATCTTGCAACTGCAATATAGGGCACGGTTTTCAAGGGACGGTGAAAAGAGGTGCCGACAAGACCTGCAGTGAGGCAGGACGAGAGGAGGATACATTGTTACAACAAGAGAAACAGACAAGAAGAAATAAAAGAAAAAAAAAAATAAAAAAAAGAGAAGCGTATGTAAGTGGAGGCGATGGAGGAGGAATGAAGTCACATGAGGCCATGAGTTTGTAGGTTGAATAAGGATGAGCACGTAGGAGCCTTATTATCTTCCAAAAAAATGAAAGGACCAGGGGTCAATTCCTAAACCTTCAACATATGGTAGGCTAACACTTACCATTCGCATAACATCCGAAAGTTCACATATAAAGATGCTAGACTCCCTCTTCCTGGGCGCGTCCCAAGGCTTAATGTGCATACTGATGTAGGGGTGTAAATACATATTTATTGAATAAATACATGCATAGTGTCCTAATTTATTTGTAAACTGTTTAATAACATATGAAAAATAATTAAGACTTGAGAGGTGTAAAAGCAATACTACAAAATAAAAATTATGAGCGCCACACAAATTTTAATCACAGTCAATCTTGGATAATTTGAATAAATGAAAGGGAAACGCGGACCGAGGGCAAAGTGGAAATATGTCTGGTGCGTTCCAAGGCCAGCCATGTACATAGTGAGTCCAGAACAGCTGGGACTAAAAAAAAAAAAAAAAAAAAAAAAGACTTCTAAAAAGAAAAAATAAATAATAATAGTTCCATATTGTTCATATTTCTAAGAATGTAGAGAGTGTAGTCACAACTATATTAGACTCACGATAAAGTTCTAAGTAAAGTTTGTCTCAACTATGGTGCCCGGAGAAGGTATTGAGTGAGAGGGATTGGAATTACACTCACTTCTTTATGAATAATCAAACGCTCAAAAAAGTCATTCCCTTTAAGAAGTACAGCCACCTCCGTGAGCCCTCGCTACTATGTAAGGATAGTGAAGCGTCGAGAATACGCGAATCCCACTAGTGCTTGCAGCAGGGTCATGGCTTAAGATACCGTCTGTAGGCTCCAATCCAGTGAGAAACTGGCCAGTTCCAGGGGAAAGCCGAAGGACCCCTTCATGACCTTCGGCGGGCTTTGCAACATCACCACAGCCCAAGGGATGCCTAACCAAAAACATACGCTCTACTCATGTCAGATAGATACATCTACATACAACATATAATCAAAGACTGAACAAAACGTTTACTAAAGAAGCTTACTTAGAAAGTTCGATTCAACAACTTAGCCTAAATTCAATATAATGTCGATCTCACAATCTTAATATATCCTGTCTTGCTCAAATAAACAATAACACATCACTTATATTTCCAACTGGGCGGTTACCATGCAAAATAAAAATACCACTTTAAAATATCTAGTTATAGTTATCACTGAAATGATTAGTTTGTGCAACGAATATTATTTAATCTAATTTTATTGAATGATACACCGTGTTCTAATATGCAAAATCTCACTTTCCTGTCCCCATAGCTATTCTTAGATGTCATTAACTCATACTCACTAATTTCCAAATATTATGATAGAATAAACAGCAATCTGACTTCAACAAAGCCTATCTCTGAGGATATTTCTACCTTCTTAGAAAAAGCGCTAAAGGACGCCCCTTAGTAACTCTACTAATTGTGACCACTCAAATAACGTATTACTAATGACCATAAGGGTTTTCCTTCTACTCTGTTCTAAAGATTGTGTTCTCGGTAGAACGAGCTTAATTTTCTGAGATTACTCATTTCTGTATATACAACTAGTCTTGTCCCCTCAGACAGCACCTTTATTAGTTTATACTTCAAGGCTCATCCATCTCACAACCGGAAGCTCTGATTTTCTCTAGGTTCTCTGGAGGAGGGATTTGCACGTTAACTTGTCAGTCGTGAACTTAGTTCCCGATTTCCATTCGCCTCCCATTCATCGCACTTTATTGGGGTTTATATCTTTTCAGTCTCCTACATCTGAGAATTCACATAAAGACTTTTTACAAAGGCTACTCATCACTTGTCTATCGCAGCATTAAAAATCCGGCACATCAACGATTCATCTAGGTTGTGCTATGGGGAATCTGTTGCTGTCAATGTCTTAGAACACTGTGCTGCTTATTGAAATTTAACTTTCCACGTAACAGTGCTTAGGATAATACTAAATATGCCTCTAGGTCTGAAAAAGGCAGCTAAATTGAACATTAACAAGTGCAATAGATCAAGACGAGTTGAAGTTAACTTTCAATTTCAGCGTGATTATTTAGTTGTGAGTATGTGCATACGATCATCATGCATTGTTATGCCACAGGTGCCTTGATGTTTGTGTGTAAAGGCAGATGATGCAAAGAGCACACACTTAACTTCGGTGGGGTACTAGTTAGAGGCGTTATATAGATCCTTATGATCATCATGCAAGTTCTGTGCGGTCTACTGGGAACTTCCTATTGCATGAAGTTCAGCAGTGCACTTACTGCATACGGCGTTTGCTGCAGGTCGTATGATCACATCTTAAACGCTCTTCTTCACAAGCCTTCATGGCTGGTCCAGTTTTGTTGTTTTCACAGCTTACATATTTTTTATAGCTATCAAATTAACCTTAATATCCAATTAAAGACTTAATTAGTTGTGTTTTTGACATCGAAAGTATCGTCATGCAAAAACTTCTCCTCACGTGTTCCACTGCTCCAGGGCTCTGTAGGCGATTTGCCCAACCCTGTTTCGTTTTGCAAATTTGTCTTCCTGTGCCCGAAGCCAAAGTTCGAGATCTCCACAGTCGTCCAAGAAGAGTCGGATTATTCTTCGATCTGATCATTCCTCTCTTGCTGATACTGTTAGAGAGGATTGTGCTCTCTCTGATCGAGAATTGTTAAAGCAGATGTTATCGATCCGAGCCATATTGTGTTCTGTTTCAGTCGCCTAAAATGAGGGTGAGCTGAGGGACTTTGAGAAACCCTAGTCCGTAAGCGTTCTCTGCTACCCCCAGGCGCATTTCGTTTTCCCCATACTTTATAGCCGCAGTTGTTATTGTGGTTTAAGTTTAGTTTTTACTGATTGCTTGTCAATTTATTTCTTCCTAGTGCTCTCTATATTTCCACACTTCTCTTAAATAAAAGAATCTGTTGGGCCCTGTGGGCTCTCCAAAAGAATGCGTGGGTGTCAACTACGTGACCGCCACTGTAATCCCCTGAGCCTGACTAAAGTTTAGCGACCTGTCTCTGTCCATTTCAGTCCAGGTGGTCACTTCTCTGAGGCATGAGGAAGTAGACGTCAGCACAGCGGCTGATCTGAACTTTACTTATTGGCCCAAAGGCTTTCCCCCACTCTATAATGTATTGTGACTCTCGTCTTTTAGTCTGTCTCTCTCTTGCCACCGTCCCTTCATAGATCCCCACGGGGACGCGCAATTTAAGTAAGCTGTCTGCCTGCGGGCAGTGAAATAAGACAAGTGCAGAGTCACCTTTTGCCTCTTCTCTGAGTGGATGAGTTTCCCAGGAGTTGCCCAGACTGCTCTACATAGTTGGTTCCAGACCAACTGGGCTACAGGGAGATCCTCTGTCTTCAAAAAACAGGGACGCATCACCAAAAACACGACGACACTTCATTCATCCCGCTCTGCCCGGGCTGGTTCAAGGGGCCCCTCTAATCCCCCATCCCTCTTCAGGACCACAATAATCTCTATCAAAGGTTTTCACAAACACCAACGTTACCATCTTCTTCTTCAGTAGAAGGCTTTCCATTCACAGACTGGGCGAGCCTCAGCAGTCAGTTCCCTGAGTGTTTAGACTGCACCAAGCTGTCATAAGGGAACGCTTGCTGAGCCACTGCGCTCCTGGTATGAGAACTGATCAAGTAGTGTGGCGAAAATAACTTCTCCCATTCTGTCAGACCATCCTTGGCTTAGGCAGCATCGGTCTTCATAGCCTTTCATCAGGTCAAAGGGATTGTCGTATTGCACGTGCTTCTATGATATGTGGTTACTTAAATTGACTAATGTAGTAATTCAGTAGGTCTATTCATCTGTTCCAGTCTCATTATGTCACATTGAGAATATGTTGTGATACCTCTAACTCTCGTATAATGGGGAACTAACTGAAAAGGGTTTTGTTTGGTTTGATCCTTCTGTAGCTGTTATGTCTTTTGTTCATCTTTCTGCAGCCTGCACATTTATATGAAATTTGGTGAGTTTTTCCTGCTTTTGACAGTTTCTTTTGTCAGAGGGCTGGTGCTCAGGGATCCTGGGAAGACCAGCTGAGATTTAGCTCACATCTGCAAGCTGGGTTTGGGGTTAGGAGAGGCAGCTAGAGGGAGGCTGGAAGTAACTCTAGGTCACTTCTTCTAAAAGTCAGGATACAGCCAGCAAGATGGCTCGGTGAGTAAACCACATGCACACAAGTACTGATGCTTTTAGTGTTATTCCCTGAAGTCATTTTCAGTCTGATGGATTCATTGCTCATCAAGGTTCCTTTTCTTCCAACTGTTTCTGGAAGGATGTGGCATTGGATTCCACTGAAAGTTTCTGGGTCTATTCTCTGTAGATCTCCCAGCACGCTCACGCGTGTCTGTTCGCACTATTGCAGATACACCTCTAGATCGATATAAGATAAAAGAATATTTATATATATATTAATTAAAATCAAAAACAGGAGCTAGACGGAGATTGCTTTAAGCATTAAGGGCGAACTGGGGCATGTCATTAATTGGCAGTATGTGCTGCCTTCTGTTTGGTGAGAGTGAGGTTGTTGGTTTCGCCTGGTGGCCTAATTGTGCTAGCTAACATTCCTCACTATAACTCCAGTCCGGCGGGACTGTTTGACCCTGTCCTTCTTGGCCTTCATATATGAGCCTTATGCTATCTGTCCCTAGAGTAAATGCATTTTTGCATACTTTGTCCCTATACACATACAGCAAAAGAACACCTCATAACACATTAAAAAGTCCCAGAAACAAACTTCTGTTGCCCATGTGCAGGAGTCATGGCGGGTTATGCATCCATCGTTGCTATGAAACGATATGTACCGTATAGTACTTTCAAGTACAACTTTTTAAAATGTTCAGTTCTTACTGCCTTAGGTGTAGAGTATAGATGAGTGCCTGCTTTCACTCTAATAGCAACTAGGTAGACCTTCAAGCCTCATAGCTCTCAGCAGAGGAGACCAAGTTGAGCCATTATAGGGTGAGGGAATAGGAAATCGCAGGGCATGTTATCCCAGCCTGATTGGCCAGACATTTACTAACGAATAACCGCCAAAGCAACTGACCTTGGTGACCGTAGAGGCACAGTCCACAATAAGCAGGTTGTAGAGGAAGCAAGAGGCTTGAGTATCAACTTTCTAGAGCCCTGTATCCCTTACTGAACAATAGGTGGCATCAGTGATAGAACCAGCCATACTTCATTAAACTTGCGCTACATTCCTCAAGAGCCAATGATGGCTACAACCCAACCTCTCAGGGTTCTTCAGAGTTAGATAAATAGTAAAGAGCGTTTGAGAGGACGACAAAGTCTATAAGATGCCCAAGCAAATTCCATCTCGGCTTCGTTGAGATCTATTGGTCTCGCATGGTTCCTCTCCCAAAGACACAGGCACAAAAGCAGCGTATGATACCAACCATGATGTTTGTCCAGATGCAAAGGGAAAGCCATGGACTGTTCCCCTTTTGGAAAAAAGGGCTTTGCCATACATTTCCACGTCGAGTTACTCACTAAGAACAATGCCTTACGACCAAGTGCGGTGGCAGGTACAAGTCATTGGCTATCAAAGATTCCGTGCTCAAAGCGCGATTGAAATGCTTAATATCTAGTGGACTGCGGAAAATTAGATCCCAAAAAGCCATAACCAAATATGTATGGAAATTTTCTCTTGCAGAGGAAAATTTTGTGTTTGGTGGAAGCTGAGTTAGAGAGGTCAGAGTAGGGAGGTCAAAGTAGACTGACTCTCCAAGAAGGAATAGGGACGCAGACTCTTCATGTTGTTAAACCAGAACTTTCGCCTAGGCCTAATGATGCAGTTTGAACCCAACTCACCTGCATGCCAGGGCAGCTGTTGTGTGCTGGAACTACTAGTGGCCTTTATTTGACTTCTGGATAAATTTACTTATCAGCTTTTCAGTACCCCCTCCTAAACTAATTTAGATTACGATATATGGTAATACTGAAGACAATCTTAGAATTGGGAGGATATCATTTGCTATTGAAAATAGTTGAGAGGCATATCAAATTAGCATAAAAGAAGAGAATATGTGAATTGCTCACACGTTTGGGGAAGAAACATAAAGACTATCATCAAGCAGTAATAAAGGGTATCAATCACTGAAAAGAGCTTAACTCTTTATAAAGATTCAATACAAATATCTGTTGACATAGAGAGACAACTGAGATTCAAATTCTCTGGGATCAACGACATATTAGTAGTCCAGAAAATAGGAATGTGGGCAAAAAACACGAGACGTCCCAGGCGGACAAGTGGGTCCATTCTCATTGAACAACCCATCACTCTTCGTAGTGCATCTAACTCTATATTTGGCGGAGAGTGTTTAGTGAAGTTATCTATGATAATTTGATCACAAATTGGCTACATTCTAGGATCCTATGGTGTATGATATAGATAAATTATAATGATAAACCAAAATAAATCTAAAATACTCGACAAGCAAGTCATGAATTAAAGCCTAAGGCAACTATCAATATAAGTGTTACAACATCTCCACCAGTAAATAACTCAGAACGATTCGATTTCAAAATATTGATCATTGTTTAAAATGTGTAGTTCGCCTCAAAGCCTCATAGTTTAAAAATTACAGCACTTAGTGGAACGAGTGCCATGGTACCGATGACCCGTATGGACAGAGTGATGCCGAATCCTTCTGTTGAGTGGTTTCGGCATTGTCAGGGACCAAGGGCTGATGATACAGATCTGGTCACAGTCCTATGAAATACTTCAGGTTGGGACACAGGGAAGACCCTGTCTCCTCAAAAAGGACCAATGAAAATAATAATAAATAAAATAAACGAAATNGAAGTCCAAGACTGCACTCCATTGAACTCTCACCTTGAATTCTCTCACTCGCCTTGACTATCATATTTACCTCTTTCACTTCCACAATCATGCCACAGTCCACTCAAAGGTTTGTTCTTTTGTTCTCTACTTTTTCTAAGTGATGCACTTTCCTTTGGCATTCTCCCTAATGTCTGGGAAAAAAAATGTTTACTTATCATTAAACCTCAGTTAAAATTGAAGCCGTTATGCTAAGTAAAGTAACACAGTCCCCAAAAGACAAACAACATATGGTGTCCCTCATTTGTGGATGCTAGCATCAAATCCTTATTTCTAAGGCAAACTGAGTATTTTTTTTCTTTTTTAGTAAATATAATACCTGATTCCACTACAAAAAAGAGTACAATAACACATACATCAAATTGCTGTGCAATTTAGAAGTGTGAAGTAATATTTCTTTTTACTTGTATGCAACTCTACTGTTAAAAAGTGACTCCCTAAACATGTTTTGGAATTAACTTACAGTTTATTTTCAGATGTCATAATTTAGGTATGTGTGTAGAGTTTTATACATGCATATTTTGGAGCAATATAAAATTAAAGGGAACAGGGGCTGGATACATGGCCCAGTGGTTAAGAGCGCCGACTGCTCTTTTAGAGGACCTGGGTTTGATCCCCAGCACCCATATGGCAGCTGGGAACTGTCTGTAACTCCAATTCCAGGAGAACTCCAATTCCAGGGGAATCCGACACCCTCTTCAGACCTCTGCAGCATTGCACGACACGGGTGCACAAACCTACATGCAACACAGTACATTCATACACATAAAAAATAAATAAAATTTTAAAAAACTTTAAAAAAAATTAAAGGGAACAATGAGAAAAAATATACATGTTCAAAGAAGTAATCAAAACAGTAAACTTCTGTCCTAAACAGTAAACTTCTACATCAAAAATTAAAAAGGACTGAGAAAAAGATGCAAGACATGTATGGCAGAATGCACGAGCTCTGGAGGGGTGGAGGGCACGGAAGGGAGAATGGATCTAAATTTTATTAATAAATTTATGAAATGTGCAAAAGCTCAATTTAAAAGTTGATTAATAATAAAAATAAAAATAAAATTGAAAATGTCATTCTTTCTCTAACTCGTCATAATTGTCAGAACTCCCTTCTTCATTTTCCAAAAGTAATTCTAAATACCACATTTTTACTTTGTGGCCCACACCAAAATACAAGGGATCCAAAACTCTGACCTCTATGGGCTTTTCAGAGAGAGGGAAAGAGAGAGAGAGAGAGAGGGAGAGAGAGAGAGAGAGAGAGACAGACAGAGAGAGACAGAGAGAGAGAGAGAGAGACTTAAAATTATATAGGGCTTAATGCATGAAATTAGAGAGGGGCTATAAGGAGATGCAATTGGAGGAAGGGGTTAAAGTTGAATAAGATGTTTTTTTATGAAATTGTTAAAAATACATTGAGGAAAAATACTAAAAATAAAAATTAAAAATCATATTTTGTGAATAATTGAATAAATGAAAGAAAAGTACTTAGAAATGTTTTTCCAGCTGTTCACATTATAACTATAGACTTCATAATTTCAAATTCCCAGTTTGAGTGGAATACACTCACCTTCTTTCTGAAAATATCAATGCAAAATTTCACTAGCCACTTGCAAAATTAGCAAAACTGATGTTTGGAGTAACAGGTTTCCAACATTCTACATTCTTCAGGTTCTAAGAATCACCCTCAAAGCTATTCTTGAGATGGTCTAATCAGAGAACAGCACCTCAAAGCCCTTCTTCAACTCTAGGGTAAAGCTTCTTACCTTTTACAATCACCTGAGAAGGGTTTTCCTTTCTTACTATGCTCTAAAGGTTTGTTCTGGGTTTACATATAACCAGTGCCAAAATAACATAAAGCAAACACTCTCCAAGGAATTCCATTTCTCTGGGAGTTAATTATTGAAGCAGATTCCATTGCTATTTCCCAAATGGTTAATTTTTCTACTATTAAAAACTTACAAATTATGTACCAGGAATTAAAAATCCATTCATCAGCTGATGGACTTCTCAGTTGCTTATAATTTCTGGATATTATAAAAAGGGCAGTAATGATTTTAGATGAAGAGGTATTTCTGTAATAGCTATGGAGACTTTTGGGTACAAGGCCAAGAATGATATCACTGGCTCCTATGGTAGATCAATTGTTACGTTTCTGAGGAATCTATACACTAAGTTCCACAGTGTCCATACAAGTTTGCACACCCACCAGCAGTGGACAAATCCTCACTTTTCCCTATGTCCTAGCTAGCATTTGTCACTGTTTTCAATTTTTGCCATTCTTGAGCAAGATTAAATCTCACAGTCCAAAGTCATTATTTATCTGCATTTTTCTGATAAGTTAAGATGTTGAACATTTTAAACTATTTCTCAGCCATATGTTTTTCTCTTTAGAGAAGAACTTGTCAGTGTCTTACCCCACTTTTTCAATTGGGTTGTTTGTTTTTAAGTTTAGTTTTCTAATTTCTTTGTATATTCTTGTTACTAATCCTAAAATAGAGGTATATCTGGTAGGGGCAAGGTGTGGTAGCCCACGCCTTTAATCCCAGGGCTTGACAGGCAGAGGCAGGCAGATCTCTGTGAGTTCAAAGCCAACCTGGTCTACATAGTGAGTTCCAGACCAACTGGGGCTACAGGGAGATCCTGTCTCAAAAAGACAAAAAAAGAGGTATATATGGTAAATATTTCTCCCATTCTGTAGGTTGCCTCTTCACTCAAATGATGGTGCACTCTGATGTAAACTAGATTTTAGTTTCATGCAGTCTCATTTGTCAATTGCTGGACCTAATGCTTATAGCATAATAATCCTGTTCAGAAAGTTCTTTCCTGTGACTGTAAATTCCAGTGTGTTCCCTCCTTTCTGTCCATCTGTTTCATGATGCTTGTATTCTGAGGTTCTTGGTACCTTAGTTAGTGAAAGTTATTTTTAAATGAATAAATTTTGTTGAGATAGGGTTTTACTGTATAGCCCTTGATCTTCTAGAACTCATTTTGTATGCCTATCTGACCTGAATTGGTATGCTAAACATATATAGTATTCAAATGAGTCTTACTGACTTATAGCTGGACTAATGCACCTCTCAACTCTCAACTCTCAGCAGAGAATTTGCCTTATGTAGGAAATGGTGACTAACACAGAAACCCACAACTGGACAACATACAGAGAACAAGAGGCTGTAGAGCACTTATCCATGAATAGGATAACTACATAAAACTTGCCTACTCCAAAAGCTCAGGTATCATTAAAGAAGAAAAGGGAGAAAGTCTATAAGAGCCAGAGGTGGTGTATGTCCACAAAATATAACAGAGTTTTCCAGGCAGCTGGTCAGTTACTCACATGAACATAGAGCAGTGGTGGCAGCATGCTCAAACTCCATGCAAGCAGAGACCTGGTGAACTGGATAATAATCCCCAAACCAAACAAAGGAAATTGTGGCAATTGATTGGTGCTGGAAGGGGTAGTCAGTTGCTTTCAAGGATGGGACTTTCTGTTGTTAACCAGGATTCCTGGATGAACCCATAGTGAAGGGCATTTTGGGACACTAATTTGATTATATAGACCTCATTATATATGTAATAGACCAATTAAATTGGGGTGAGGAACAATTAGAGAGGGTATCCACAGTGGAGAGGATCTAAATACTATCAAATTATATTGAACTTAATTTATAAATATTCAATTACAAATATCTTTGACAGAAAAATAACATAGATTAGTGCCAATGATTTCATACAGGAGGGGCATCTTTATTGAAAACCATATTTTTATCTATGTGGAGTTTGAGTTTCTACATATTTACAAGCTCCTGGCCTTGTGATAGATTTATAGACAACATTAAGAGAAGCAAGTCTTAAAAAGCAAGAACACATTGTAATCAGTAAAACTGTTTTAATATATTGATCATTGTTTAAAGATTTATTCAAAGAGTAAAAATATGACAGTGCATATAGTTGACGTTGAAAAAATGCCACTTGTTGGGCAATTGTCAGAGGAGAAGAATATTCTGCCCACTAAATATTGTGGGTATACTTCATACAAATCATCTTAATCACTTTATATTAAAATGATTAGACACACCCTAGACGCACCCTCATAGTTCTCTTACCAGATTTTACATGTTGCTGTTTTTAATGTTATAGCATACCAAGTCAAGTTTATATACTCAGACTTCCTTTAGTACAAGCTCAATCAATTGCAATCTAGTTAGCCTTTCTAGAGTTTCTCCCTTGAAGAATATCAGTGCTCTCTCACTCAGAGGTAAGTAGCTGCCAATAGTTCTAAGGCTGAGATTGGTTGCCCATTTTCCCACTACTATGTTGTGTTTTTGCCTGATTGCATTTGCATAGGTCTTGTGCATGCTGAGACAATTGCTGTAAGTGCATATGAGTAAGTTCTCAGAGGTCTGGAAGACTGTTTCCTTAAGATCATCCACCAAGCCTGGCTCTTACGATCTTTCTGCCCCCTCTTCTCCACTCTCCCCTGAGTGGTGGGTGGGTTAGGTTTAATATAGGAGTCTTATCCAGTAACAACCTATTTGCAGTCTCTTATTCTCTATACTTTGGCAAATTTGTAATCTTTTTGATATTAAGTCTAGCTAATTCAAAATAATAATCCATTTTACCATTGTCACTTGCACAAAATGGACAAATCATTTGGCTTTTATATCATATATGAATCTGTAATTTAAATGCTTGGAGCATCTTTCTTCAGTCTGCCAAGTAAAAGTAAGGGTATGTATCCCTATACAAGGAAGCCTTATGTATTTGTGTGTGTGTGTGTGTGTGTGTGTTTGTAGGAGTGTGTGTGTGTGGAGTGTGTGTGTGTGTTTGTAGGAGTGTGTGTGTGTGGAGTGTGTGTGTGTGTGTGTGTGTGCAGGAGTGTGTGTGTGTAGGAGTGTGGGTGCTTGCGTGCGTGTGTGTGTGTGTGTGTGTGTGTGTGTGTTCAGGGGAATGTGGAGAGCAAATGACAACATCTGGTGTAGTTCCTTAGGTAATATAATAGTTTGAGACAGAAATCTAAGTGGCTTTGAACTTGCTTGCCAATTAGGTTAGCCTGAATAGGCAACAAACCACACTGATCTACCTGTATCTGCCTCCCTATCACTAAGAATTAAAGTGTGAGGCATCATCTCCAGTTTTATTTTAATTGACACTTTGAGAATCTCTTGGATGATGGTTCATCCTGGAACCTGGTAAACCTATGTGGTATCATACCTTTAAGGAAACCTGGCTCTTCTTCTCCTCAGTTTTAATTGCCAGAAGCTGCTCAGCTTGAGCTGTCCCTTCTTGCTCACCTCCAGTAAACATGCAGGTGCTTTGTCTGACTTGGCTTTGCATAAGTCTGGTACATGCTATGGATTCATATGTGCAACTAACCTGTTGAGATCAGATGACAGTTTCCTTGTATTCGTGGACCACCTTTGGGTCTTACACTGCTTGTGTCCCTCCTACCCTGTGCCTTGGGAGGAGAGGGTGTGATACAGATGCCCCACTTAAGCACTTCACAGTCTGTTACTCTCTCCACATTGACCAATTGAGCAATTTTATAACTGTCATCTGTTTCAAGAAGTAACTTCTCTGGTGAGAGATGAGTGAGATACACACTAATTTATGTGTATAACATGTCAGTAAGAGTTAGTTTAATATCATGTCCATTTATCACAATAATTCTTTTAGGTTCTCCCCTATGGACTGTGATCTGTGTACTTGGCCCTGATAACAATGCTAATTACAGAGACAATCTTATGAATTAAGCATTAAATACAATCATAATTTATTAAAACCTAAACTAAGACATTAAGTAAGTTGAAATTCCAGAAAAACAAATTCAGAAACATAATTTTCTTTTTTCTTTTTGGCCTTTTTTAAGACAGGGCCTCCCTGTAGCTCCAGCTGTCCTAGAACTCACTATGTAGACCAGGCTAGCCTTGAGCTCACAGAGATCCACCTGCGTCTGCCTCCTGAGTGCTGAGATTAAAGGCGTGTGCCACCACACCTGGCTAAGAAACATAATTTTCTGAATGATGGACTCAGACAAGCAGAAGAATAAAGCGAATCAAATCAAGTTCTAGATAAGACAGTTACCAGAATAGTTAAAAAGGTCAACAGTATTGAGGCAGAAGAGTAGAGATGGAAAACAAGAAACATCTTGACAGGATAGACCTAACACAAATGACAGAGCTATTAATTCTAGGGAGAAGGGGCTACAGGGGGAGTACCAGTGGGGAAGGGGTCACAAAGATTATTAAGAAGTTCTGGAACCTTGAGTCAAGCAAGACTCCTCCATCAGCACCAGCTACACCTCACCTGCCTGGAAATACTGTGCAGCAGTGGCAGCCATATATCTGTATATCCCAAATCTAATTGGCTATTAGCTCTCTCCTTGGAGGAATAATCCACGGCTGATGCCACAAGCTTACATCCTCTAATGGTTAGGAGATCTTATAAGCCACAGGAAGACCCTGTCATACTTAACAGAAGAAAATGTAATTCATGGATTAACATACCATCCAAACATCTGTGTCTTTACCAAAGTAACCTACCATAACAATTAGTACTGTTAAAATACCTATATATCTAATTGCTTGTGCTTCAATAGTAGGATTGAAAGGTTATGCTTGGACATGCTGTCAGCCCATGAAAGGAAACAGCCAGAATTGACCAGAGACCAAGACAACAGTTCCAGAGAAAGTAGACTGTTTTGCTTCTCATCCACCCATGCCCCTTTTCTAAGCCTAGGGAACAATCTGCGGAAGAGGGGGTGCAGTAGAATGTAAAGGCTGCGATTGGGGTGAATCATGAAACTACAACAATATAGACTGGACACTCTGAGTCACCTTGAGCATATGTTTTGCCTCAGCTCACTAACCAGCTCCATTCTCGGTAGTGTTTTCCTTTTGTTAAAATCTATCTCAATTTCTAATTCTAAGCATGTGTACTAGTACATAAGCACATTCTTTGTACTAGTTCATAAGAACTTTGTTATAAAATCGAATCCATGCCTGAGAAATTCATAAAACATGGAGGGAAAACTTACGAAGACAATTTAGATTCTGGAGATGAACTACACAAAAATTTCTGGATAATCAAGATTATAAAATAAAAGAGATAATCAAGTTTATAAAATATTTTACTCAATATTTTTATTTTATGTATTTGAATATATTGCCTGCATTATGTGAGGGAACCCATGCCATGCAATGCTAACAGAAGTTAGGAAAGAGTGTAGGATACCCTGGAACTGGGTAGTACAGTTGTTTGACATAATGTGGGTGCTAGGAACCAAACTCAGGTCCTATGCAAGAAAAGTGCTCTTAAATGCTAAGCCATCTTTCCAGCTATGAGACAATTTTAGTGGATTAAATACAATTAAAAATAACACACAGTGGAAAAGCATCCACAAACCAAATGAAAGAAGAAAAGATAACTGTATTGAAAGACAAAGTCAAGGCACTACTGTTTAGAGATCAACTGGTACACAAAAATATCATGTCACCAAAAGTTCAAGGAAAACTTGAATTTCATCAGGAGAACAACTCTAAAATACACAGAGTGGAGGAAGCTGGGAAAAAAATCAGAAATCATAGAAAAGCAATGTAATTACATGATAAAAGAATACTTCCAAATTCACGGGAAGAAATCCATCCACAAAAACAAGGAAAAGAAAGTATGACTATAAGCAAATATAACCAGAGAAGAATTTCTCCGTTAATTGCCAAGACATCAAAAATACAAAGCAAGCCAACCATGGTGGTGCATGCCTTTAATCCCAGCACTCAGGAGGCAGAGCCAGGCAGATCTCTGTGAGTTCAAGCCCAGCCTGGTCTACATAGTGAACTCCAAGCCAGCTGGGACTAAAGGAAGTACCTTTTGTCAAAAAGAAAAAAAAAAAATACAAAGCAATGAAACAGTAGTAAAAGGTGCAAATTCAGTCAGACAAAAACCCAAATAGAGAAATGGGCAGGCCCCACCCTTAGCTGAAGATCTATTTGCAGCTGATTACTCTTAGGTGAGGGGAATTGATCTTCTTTAAGGGAATGATTCTAGATAGGCTAACTAGACTCCTGTAGATGAACTTGCCCTGATGTACAGGTGAGTCCAAAAAGATGATTTGTTAGGCCTTAACATAGTGAATGAAATCCAGTGTTGGGAGGCTCTAGAAGGTATGGATGGGGGAGGGGGTACAAAGATGATTAAGATGATTTGTATGAAATGCACAAAAAATTCAATAAAACCATACATTTAAAAACTTAAGGGAAACTGCAATTTACCTAAAAGTTCTACATAACACTAGAATATCAGACTACAGATCAGCAATCCTAAATCACAGGAAATTATCAAGCAATACCCTATTATATATTAAAAAGGGAAAAACTTGAGAAAGGTATAAACTTGTATGCTGTGTGTGTTTGTGTGCTGTATGTACAGAATATTGGTGCCCATAATTTGATTAAGCAAACAGTAATGGCTAGATATAAGCGCTATCATATTAAGTTTAAGTGACTTAAGTATATAATCCCCACTTTAAGATGAATCATCCAAATAATATAACAACAACAACAACAACAATTTTTAGGGGCTGGAGCGATGGCTCAGAGGTTTAGAGCAATCACAGTTTTTGCAGAAGACTTTGGTTAGGTTCTCAGCAACCACATGGCAGTTAGCAACTCTCTGCATCTCCAGATCCAAGGGAATCTGATCTCCTCTTTTGACTTCCATGGGCACTGCAGAACATTGGTGTACTTACATACATGCATGCAATACACTTACATAAAGTAAAAAAAATAAAATACCTTTTAAAATTGTTGTTAAACTGTTCACTGTTCAAATGTACAGACTGAACAAATGTCTAGAGAATATGCTATCCAACATTTCAACAGTCCATGAAAAGATCTCTAAAATAGATGATATACTGCCCAATAAACAAGTATTGACTAATAAAAATAGAATGTATATAATAAATGAATGAATAAAAACTTAGAAACCAAAATTATGAGGAGAAATCACAGAAATTATACAGTTTTGTGGAAAGTGATCCTTGATTGGAAAGGATACATTGAAGATATCATATTTTAAATTTTTGACAATTCAAAATCACTTAAAAAGAAAACACATATAGCCGGATTTTCAGAATATAGCTCAGGTATTTACACAAAAAATATAAATACTATAACTCTGAATGATTAAACATTCATATAGATATTAAACAAATAAATATATAGAGGGAAAACCCCAAGTCTTATAACAAGAATAAGCAAACAATAAAAGTAGTAGTTAACAAGCAAGTATAAATGTCAAAGTAGAACTGGGTGAGATGGAAAGAGAAAGAAGAGTACATATCCTCAATCAAACTAATATTGTTTTTTGACAGAAACAACTTTGA